>CM034309.1:39187331-39534831 GCA_019925795.1 Dendrobium chrysotoxum | reverse complement strand
AAAAATCCCAAATTTTCCCCAAACACTCGGGAACACCTTAGGTCATTTCTGACCTTTGGGGGTGATTCCAATTATTTTGGAGCTGATTTGGGCCAAAACCCCCAAAGTACCCCTAATTAGGTAATTCCGATAATTCATTTAATTGCCCCAACTTCTAAAAATCATAACTAATTACAGAAAACCCCAAAATGGGCAAACTAAAAGGCATTCAACTCACATTAAGGTATAATATTTGTTAAAAATATTAGGTGTCCAGAAATCAACCTAAAATAAAAAGTCAAACTCTTCGGTCAACCGTAGCTATAGTCTAGGGCCCGAAACTTCTAAAATTTATAACTTTGCGTAGGAAACTCCAAATCCAGCAAACTCAAAGGAATTCAACTCACATTAGGGTATAGTATTTATTAAAAATATTAAGATTTCATAAACTAACTAAAGTCAAAAAGTCAACAATCCGGTCAAACTTAGTTCAAAACAAGACCAAAACTTCAGAAATTCATAACTTTGGGTAGAAGAATCCAAATTGGGCATGCTAACTGTCTAACCGATCAGGTTAAGGCCTAGTATTTTATAAAAATATCAGCTGGTCATAAATATCATTTAATCAAAAAGTCAATTTTGGACCCCCTTTTTGCTTAGTGTATAGGTGGACCCCGAACCCCCTAAAACTCACTAATGTAATTTAAACTTTAAATATTATTACCCTAAGCATTAAAACTGACCTACATACCAAATTAAATAAAAGGGATCCTAATTCACTAATATTTACACTTTAATTAAAACTCCCTCCTTAAACCTACAACAAACCTGGACAGTAGGCAACTATAACTAACTACCCAGCTTAGGATCTACCTCAGCCACACAAGCTTCTACACACACTGTAGAATTGTTTGCTAGGGCACCACTTCTAGACTTAGGCTAGGCCGGTGTTTACTTTCCTGCTGCGTGCCGAGCTTTTCCGGATTTCGTTGCATGTTGTGATTGAACTATGAATGTGTTTGCTTACTTTTACTGTACTCTAGGAATTGATATGATTGCACGATAGACTACCCATAGGTTAGGATCGATCTTGATACTAATGATATTTTCTACAGGTGGCCATGCTCATGCAGCGCTAATAAAAGGGGGGCAATGATTATCATTTAAATATTAATGCTGTTTTACGCAGGTGCTTCAGAAATTGCTCAGCCCCCCTAAATAAATGAGGGCTAAAATAATGAATCATTATAAATTGCTACAGGTGCTCTAAAGTTTGCTTAGTCCTCAAAATAACTAAGAGCATGGCCAAGTGTGGCTGCGATGAATATTTTTATTTTCATATTAAACTGCTTGGGATGATTTTTTTTTTAGGATAACCTTGCAGGAGCGTCTAGAATTTACTGCTTTCATTTAATGTAATTGATTGTAATATTGGTTAAGAGTTATGAAAGTTCATTTTGAGTGGGGGATACTAGGATCCAAAGGTTGGAATCCAAAGAGGAAAGGACACCCAATATGAGGATGGTCCTTTTCTATTTGGAAATCCAAATTTGGATCGTTCTACTACTTGAAGAATCAAAGGAAGTTGAAATTCAAGGAGTCCAATGGAGCTGGGATCCGAGGAGTCCAAGGAAGAGAAGATCAAGAAGATGAAGGCCAAGTATCCCACTCAAAAATAACTTGCGTCAGTCTTAGGATTAGAAATCCGGGTTGTTGGCAGTGGTGCCCGGCCACTTTAATTTTCTGCAAACCCTGGGTTATAATTAAGGGCAGTTGGCCTATGGACATTTATTAATTTGTTTGGATAATTTTGATGTGTTTTATGATTGTGTGCCTCTAGGATTGTTTGCTTTCCATAGTTTATTAGCGATCTGCATGCCGCTTTTGTTTTAGCCTGGATTTCGTTAGGCTCTCTAAGGACTAAAACCTTTTCTACTCGCAACTAATATTTAAAATTGTAAGTTTTAAGCAATTTAGAAACTTAACGACATAGGGAATTGCCGGAATCGTCCGGGGTCACATGCATATTAATGCATTTCTCTTTCCTTCTATAAGACACTTCCCCGCCTGCGGGTAGAGTCCGGATAATCTGACCTATGAGGATGAGGTGCCGGACCTGGGGAAGCCCAGTCTAATTCTCAAAAAAAATTATTTTTATAAGCCTTTTTAAAGTTCTATGTATATCTGATTTGGATACTTTAACCAGCATGCATTACATTAGAAATCAACTAAATCAAAATTTTAATTGCATTAGTCATAGGAGCATTCACCCAACATCAGTCCGGGGCCAATTAGGAAATCCTCTAGACGTCGGCCCTACTTCCAAGAACTATAACCTACCCACCCATCTTTCATTAAATGACTGGACAGCATGATTTTAAAGCGATCAGGTGGTTAGCTGGCTCCCCCTTCCAGGCTGGGGTAAGTCCAGGTTTTGCATTGCATTAGTTAGGACACGGGTGTTAGTGTTGCGTAGAACACTAAACCCATTAGATTTAGGATTCAAGGCTACTATTATTTCGTAGTACGCCTCATCAGTAGGTAGGTCTTCTATCTTCCAGAGACCCTAAACCCTATATATCCGCATCACACGGATGACGCCACCTCCATCCTTCCCTCCTGCATGTTTCGAGTGCATGATTTATTTATTTTTTTCCAGTTTCTTCTCACTACCTTAGTCCCTCCGGATGCTGATGTGAGCCATGCATGTTGACTAAGCCTAGTTGAACCTCTCTTTCCCTTCGAGTAGGACTTCCTAGTCTTCCCCCTATGTGCCAATCCCAATTCAGAAAATATAATATAGAACCCTTAATCGAGAGTATTCTCAGGCTCCGGCTTGAGATGTAATTAACCACGGGGGCTTGCGCCCGTGGGAAACCGAATCCCACTCTCAAATAAACCCCATTCGAGCTAATGTATTGGGTGGGGGAAACCCGTTACGATCAGATCATATATATTATTACCCATCGGGGTGTGCTGGTGAGAGCCGCTATCCTCAATGGTTAATCATATGTGTGATCGAATCTGCCCTTCCATTGGCCAGATACTGTCTCCCCTCGCGGGGCGATGGCGTCTGTGTCCTTTCAGAGGTCCACACTCGCCTTTCATCCAAGTTAGAATCCAGAACACCCCAAATGACCTTTGCCGCAAATGAAGATCCTTAAAGCTTTTAGTTATCTCTCCAGCAATGGCTCTTATTTTTAATTTCATTTTCTTCTTTTAAACTTATATTTCCCATGCTTGTCACTTTTAAGCATAATAATAAAGAGATGAGTTTTCATGCATTCTCGAAAAGTTTTGCAAAGGTTATGTTATACCATTTTACTTGATGTATGTTTTAAATCATGAGTATATATAGATTTATTACAAAATTGTATAGGTTGTGTTTGAAAGCTTTGGAAGAGAATGAAGTGGTATCAAATACTCTTTCATTATTACATTTTGATATAAGTGTTAAGTTGGAAGAATTATATGCATGTTTAAGCTTCTTTTTCTCCAAGCAAGGCTCTTTTATTAGTGTCTTTCTTGTAAGAAATTAAAGAAATTTTTTTAAGGAGAGATGTAATTGTTTATGACTGATTCTTGATTTCTTGGCAAATAAAGGTGGTTGAAAAGTTTCATGAGTAATTTGGAGAGATGAGAGGTGTATTTGTTAAAGGGTGATTTGTGAATGTGAGTGTTAAAAATAAAGTGTTTTTATTTTGAAAAGTGATTTGTATGTTTTGAAAAATGAAAAAGTGTGTTTGAAAGTGTAGGCGTTGAAAGGAAAATTGTTTTGAAAAGTGTATCAAAAAGAGATGTGTTTTTGAAATGGTTTTGTGTGAGAAAAATGAAAAGTAAAGTGTTTGGTTTTGGAAGGAAAAGTGATTTGCGTGTATGTTTTGGAAAGTGGGGTGTGGAGTTTGTGTATATTTTGAAAGTTGAGAAATGTAAACGGAGAAGTGTATGTCTAGAAAGTGAAAGTGTATGTCTTTGATGTGAAGTGTGTGTTTTGGAAGGTGAAGAGTATGTATGTTTTGGGAAATGAAATAGGTGAAATGTACAAATTGAAGTGTATGGTTAAAAAAAATGGAAGAGTATGTGTGTGTGTGATTGTTGGAAAGTGACATGTGTATATCTTAAAAGGTAAAGTGTGTGAAAAGTAAAAGTGTTGGTGCTAAAAGAGAAAGTGTTTTGAAAAAGTATTTGTGTGGGAATGGTGAAAAGTGGTGAAGTGTATGTGTATCTTTTGGAAAGTGAAATGATATGTTTGAAAGGTAACTTGTGTGTATATAAGTTGAAAGGTATATGATTTGAAAAGTGGAAAAGTGTATTTTGTGAAAGTGTTGATATTGAGAAGAAAAATGTTTTGAAAAATGCTTGTGTTGAAAATGGGGTGTGTGGATGTTGGAGAGTGAGTTGTGTTGGTTAATCATTGGAAAATGAAATTGTTTGTGCTAAGAAGTGGTGGCTTTGGGTGATTGTTGAAAAGCAAGAGCTCTCTTTCCTCTCTACCTCTCTTTCTCTTTCTTCTACTTCTCCCTTCCTGTGCCTCGAGGTGAATGTTGGAAAAATAAATAGTATGCTTTCAAAAGAGAACAGTTTAAAAAAGTAGACAGCCGAACTGGTGTTCAAGCCCAAGAAAGGTACATTTTTTGAATTTAAATAATATTTTTCAATTATTTTAATTTAAGTTATTAAATGTGCTTCTAATCCCTATTTTATTCTTTTTATCTGCATGAACAACGAGGAACGATACCGATCAAGTGAGCATAAGGAAATGTACTAAAGGTGTCAGTCGCCTCCATCCAACCAGGTGGAGGTACTACAGGCGGAAATATCGGACGTTGGCTCCAATACTTTGTAAGTATTCTAAAACTTAGATAGCCTTAAGACCCCAAAATCCTTGTTGTGTTTTGCGAGCACCCAACCACATGGCCCTGTAGAAACCCTAGTTTTGTCTATTATGCATTTTAGATTCAAAGTTACTTGCAAGTTATTTTCGTTCTACTATTTAGATTTTATTCTGTTATTTAGAACCCAAAATCTATTTACATGTGCATGTATGTCCAACGGGTTAGGAACAACATTTTTCATCCCATATAACATTAATGACACTTAAGGATAAAAAATTAAGGACGGGTCTTAGAGATCTTTGACTTAGGATGCATGCACCTTTTAGGAAAGAAAATACTGAATATAAAAAACTTAGTGACATCTCACATTAGGTTTAGTAAATATCTTTAACCCAAATCTTAAATTTAAACATCAAATTCTCCTTGACCTTTCAACAAACTAAATTCAATCAACTAGAAAACCCAAACTAATAATTAACTTAGGATATATCTAAACCACACAGCCAACTGCACACACTTAGATTTTTTTGCTAAGACAACCGATTCTAGCTTTAGGTTAGATCGATGTTTACTTTCTTGCTGTTGTGTGACGGGCTTTCTTGTGGTTTTCATTGCATGCTGTTTGTGATTGATGTGAGTGTTTATTTACTTTTATTGCTCTCTGTGATATGATGTGATGGGTGATAGATCACCCCTAGATTAGGAATGATCTGGATACTCACAGAATTTTATGCATGTGGCCATGCTCGTGTAGGGCTAAATCAAAGGGGGCAAATTAAATATTTAAATTGACAAAATTTTATGCAGGTGCAAAATGCTAAGCCCCCCTTATTAAAAGTGTATGGCCAAGTGTGGCTGGTGAATTCAATTTAAATGTAAATATATAACTACTTGGAATGATTTTATTATAAATGTTTAGGATAACCCTGCAGGTGGTCTAGATTTTTTTTTTCTTTTTTGGGATATAAATGCAATGTAAATGTAATTTGTTAAAGTCAAGCGTTGTGAAAGTGATTTAGAAATAGGATATCACACCCAACTCGAAATCCAAAGAGAAAAGAATGTCCCTTAGGGGAGTGTTCTTTTCTATTTGGAAAGTCAAGTTAGGGTGATTCTAATATCCAAAGAGAAAAGAAAATACCCCTTTGGGGATAAGTTTTTTTTTAATTTGGATATCCAGGCCTAGCGAATCCAAGGAGCTCGTAGCGGATCCAAGGAGCTCATAGAGGAAGAAAAGATGAAATGAGGAGATGAAAGGAAGAAGACGAAGAAATAAAGATAAGGAAAAAAAGTATATCCCATTTCAAAATCACTTGCGTCAGTCTTAGGATTAGAATATGGGTTTATTGTCAGTGGTACCCGGCCACTTCACTTTTTTAGCAGACCCTGAGTTATAAATAAAATGGACATTGGACATTATATTTTTTGATAATTTAATTTGATTGTTTACATTATTTACGATTAGGATTCTTGCATGCCGTATTTTGTTTTAGCCTGGATACGATCGGAGTGTTTTTTTTGTAAGGGAACGATAAAAAATATTTTCTATTTAAAATTTAAATAAAATTTTTTGGCTCATATAGTAACTCTAACAATCTAGAAGTAAGCTCGGGACCGCCGAGAGTCAGCATATGCATATTATTACTTTCTCTTCCTTGTTAGGCACCTCCCCACCTGCGAGTTCCTGCAGATCACCTGGCCTATTAGGATGCAGTTTTGTCAAGGGGATTTTGTGTAATCTTTAGGAAAAAATCTATTTTCTAAGCTTGATTTTAAAATTGCTTCATAAATTATTTTATGCATTCGAGTCAATTAGCATGCATTGTATTTAGATACAAATTAAAAGAGTTTAAAATTTTAATTGCATTATGCTCTCAAGCATCATTTACCCTATATAAGTAAAGGGGCTAATTAGGATTTGTCTTAGATGTCGGCCCCGATTCCTCAAAACTTAAACAACGTCCCTACCCATCTTTCATAAAGAGACTGGACACATGATTTTAAAGCGCCTAGGTGGTTAGCTGGCTCCTCAATCCAGGCCGGGGTAAGTCCAGATTTGCACATCATTAGCTAGGTTCAGGTCACTACTATGTAGTACCCAATTTAGATTTAGGTTCTGAGACAGATTTTTAAATCTTAAGTCCTCACCCTTCGGGAATGTAATCCCAAATTTCTAATAAAATGTCAACTTAAGCACAAAAATTCTCTCTTAAAATGTAAAGCCCAACATAGGATAGACTGAGGTTACCTCTGAGCTTCTCAGAATCCGGCACCTCCTATTTTTTTCTCCTTTGACTCGCTAAGAACTGTTCAATGTTGAGATTTCTCCTTGAAAAAAAATTCTTGCTCATTTCCTTGTCTCTTACTTTGTAATCAAAGGGTATAAAATCGCTGCTTTAATCGAGAGTTTTCTTAGGAGCACCTCTCATAGGATGTAATTAACTATAGAAGCTTGCCCCTATAGGGATTTGAGAACTCCAGACTAAAATAAACCTTATTTTATTCTTATAAAATAAGGAAAAAATCTCTGGAAACACATATATCTTTAAAAAAACTCAATTCTAATTTTAAATATACTTGTAGAATATTATTATTGTCTTTTCAGATAATATAATATTCCACTTGTTATATGTGATCTTAGAAATAATAAATTTTATAAAATCTCTTCTTATTTTTGGATGTCTTGAAGAATGTTATGTTCGTCTTCTAAGATGATATTATGTTCCCCTTATTACATCTAATTAAAAGAAGGGATAGATTTTCAAAACTATATATCTATTTTTAAACACATTCTACAAAAGTATCATGTCTTTGCCTTGATCTGGGAAAACCCATAGCAAAGTCCATTATCTTCCCATTTCCACTTAGGAATAGGCAATGTCTGCAAAAGACCTCACGGTCGCTGATGTTCTGCCTTCACTAACTGACAGGCTTCACATTTTGAAACAAACTCTACTATATCCTTTTTCAATCTAGGCCACTAAAACATACTTTTCATATCTCCGTACATCTTACCACTTCTTAGATGAATAGTGTAACCTGAATAATGAGCCTCGTGCAAAATCTTTTGTCTCAGATTTCTAAAAATAGGGACCCAAAGTCTATTCTTACAGAAAATAATACCATAATCAGAAATTCATAATTCAGGTTTCTTACCAGACTTGATCTGATCAATCAACTTCACATATTCAACCTCTGATTTCTGAGCTTCATGAATCTTTTCTTCTAAAGAGGGTTGAATGATCATCTGAGTTATTATTCCAGAATCGGATCCTATGGTTAAGGTGCAGTGGAAGCATAGAACAGCTAGAAAGGCTACTTGGGAGAAGAAATTTGATATGAGACAGTTGTATCCAAGCCTGTTCTGACTCAATTATTTTGGCAATATTGAGGACGACATTTTTTTTATGGTGGGTAGATTATGAGAACCCTTGAAAATCAAGATTTTTGGTGCATGTTAGTCCCGTACGAACCAGTACGAATCATCTGTACGTACTGACAATACAAGACAAACATCGTAGTAGGCCTTGGCCAATTAGCAACTGCTTGAATTTTATGTTGATCAACAGAAATACCTTCACCGCTCACTACATGCCCCAGCTACTAAAAATATCCAATTATACAGAAAACTCAACCATAAAATTTCTTTCTTTTCATCAAAAATCATTATGTACATTATAGTGCATGGCTATAAACATAAAGTACAGAATAGAAAAGCAACTAGCCATGACTGTATAAAAATCAAAAGTATAAAAAGTACCGATGACTTCAAATCAGATCCTGAACTGCTAGTCCAAAACTTCCTTCCCTTTCCCAGAACCTGAAAATCATGAAGATAACCACAATGAGCTAACAACTCAGCATGATCACACTAGCCGATCTAAATTTTTAGATCCACTCATAGAACTGAAATCAAATAACAAAATACTGATAGCAGATAGTCTTGAAAAAAATTCCAATAATCATACAGAATTCAGAGAATCCCACAGAATTCAGATATTATCACAATTCACAGAAATCATCAAATCATAGACAAAAGGAAACTAAATCAAATGCATTTCACATAATCGTACAATTCATATTACAAATCACATATTAGATCACATGCCCCTGACCCAAATAGAATCTCAAATAATTCTGGCCCCTTATGCCTCCCTTCTTAGACACAGACAAATCTCAAAGGATTCTGGCCCCTTATGCCTCCCTTCCCAGACACAGACAGAATCTGAAAGGATTCTGGCACCTTATGCCTCCCTTTGTGCTTACAGCACCCGAACATATCAGATAGACTAAATTATCAGATCAAAATTCATTTCATATTCCCGGACCCAGACAAAATCTCAAAGGATTCTAGCCCCTTATAACTCCCTTCTGATATCATTCAGAGCATACAAAACATCAGATCATACCACATTCAAAGAGATCAAATACATATCAAAATACAGTCAGAATGTATAACGACAGACAACAGAAAATTCAACGAATTAAAATTCACAATTTCAGAAAATTACCAAGTTCTTAGAGATCGTGTACAACATCATTTCAAGACTTTCATTGTACTGAAGCACTCTTTTTCGACACCCAAAAAATTTTCTATCCGATAAAAATCCCGCAGATTTCAAAATATCTGATGAAAAATTTCCAGAAAATATTCAAAACGTGCAAAATAACAATCTCTACAACATACTAAAAGTTACGTGGTAAAAGTTTTATCGGTGGAAAGTTATACCCGTTTTTCGCTAACGGAAACAAAATTTTAATCAGAAAATCCGTCAAAACTCACATTTCTGAAAATTGAGAAAGGCATAATGTGCCTTACCTCGAGTCGATCAACTTTCCCAATTGCGGTGACGGACGAAAACGGACCGAAGTCGCCCAAAATGAGGATTTCTTCTTCTTTTCCTTCTCTTTCTCTCTCTAGCCATTTTCTCTCTCTTCAAATCCAACGGCTGAGATATTTAATGGGCTGAGATCTTTTCATTTCATCCCAGACGATATACTCGTTCGTCCCGGACGATCAGTTCTTCGTACGGACGAAATTACTAGATGATCGGCTCGGGAAAATTTTGGTTCAAATTCGTACAAACGAACTCAGTTCGTACAGAAAGTTCCAGGTTCATACGGGACAAACCTGCACCAGTAGATCATTAATTCGTGGCAATGGATACTTATTCTTGATAATAACTTTATTCAGCTCTCTATAGTCAACACACATACGCATCGTACCGTCCTTTTTCTTTACAAACAAAACAGGTGCTCCCCAAGGCGAAATACTAGGACGTACGAATCCTCTATCAACGAACTCCTGAAGCTGAACTTTCAATTCTGCAAGTTCTTTTGGTGCCATTCTATATGGAGCTTTTGATATCGGGGCCGTACCCGGAAATACATCAATATAGAACTCAACATCTCTATTCGGAGGCAAACCAACTAAATCCTCAGGAAATACATCCAAAAAGTTTCGTACTACTGGGATATCAGAAATAGAACCCGCATTTATATTCATATCCCTAACTGATGCCAAAAACACCATACAACCCTTCTTCCATAATCTTCTCACTTCAAACACAGAAATCAAGCAGGATAAAACACCTCTTAATCTTTGAAACACATAACTTTCACTGTCCATAAATAATATACCCGCTTCTTCACGCAATCAATTTGAGCCTCATCCAAACTCAGCCAATTCATACCCAAAATCACATCATACGAAAAAATCGGTAACAAAATCAAACAAAACTCCTACTTTTTATCAGAAATTTCAATCTCACATAAACAAAACTTTCGGGCTATCATATTATCTTCAACCGATAAAATAACAGAAAGTAAAACAGGTAACATGACTGAATCCAGTTGCAAAACATCAAAGCAACGCTCGAAAATGAAAGAATGACTAGCTCCAGAATTAAATAAAACACGACAGGGATGTTCAGAAATGTAAATCGTACCTGTCACCACATCTGGAGCATCTCGAGCCTCTTGCTGATTCAAACTGTACTCACGTGGCTGAACTGGAGCTGGAGCTTCCGAACCACTAGGCTCCCTCTGATTACCACTGGGTGGTATCCTTGCCATAAAACCTTAACCACTAGTTCTACTAGATGATCCTTCAGAAATAGTACATGAAGGAACTATCCTCGGCCTTCCTACAGGTCTAACAAAGCTCTCGGATCTGGACTCGGATCGTCGGTCAAATCCGACTTGTGGACACTCTGCTATCTGATGTCCTGTCTGACCATATCTAAAACACTGACCAATCATTCTGTAACACTAGCTAAAGTGTCATCGTCCATAATTTTGGCACACAGATGCCCCACTGATAGAACCAGAGCTGGCTACACTGCCACTTCTAGAGACTGCTGCAGATACTGACTGTCCACTTCTTTTGGAATCTCTATATACAAATATGTTCTTCTTTCCAGGGAAACTACTACCTGAAGTATCACCACTGATCTCTTTCTACTAGCAGTCCACCACTGCTGAGTAGCCATCAGATCATTATCTATCAGTCTGGCTCTCTCCACAAGCTCAGAGAAATCAGAAATATGAAATGGTACCAGAGGTTGCCTCAGACTATCTCGTAATCCCCTTAGAAATCTATAACACTTTTCAACAGAAGTGCCTACCAACTGTGGAGCATATCTAGCCAAAGCAGTAAACTCTGCTTCGTATTGCATATCCGTCTTGCTCCCTTGAACCAACCTCAGAAAAGTCTCCTGCATTTGCTGTCGTGCAGAAGGGGGTACAAACCAAGATCTGAACACTTCAAAAAATTCTTCCCAAGAAATCAAAGAGTTAAGTTTACCTTGAAATTTCTCTTCCTATTGGCCCATCCACCAGCGCTCTACTTCGCCATCCAACAAAAAAGCTGCTAATGGCACCTTTCTATCAGGGGAACACTGCATACTGTCAAATGTCTTTTCTAGCCTCCTCAACCAGCCCTCTGCCTCTCTAGGCTCCACAGTACCCTCAAATCTCGGAGGCTTCAATCTCAGAAGCATCTGTAGATGTCTACTACCTCTTCAGATCTGGCAGCAGGAACTCTGCTATATGCCTCACCCATCATCTGGGCTATCAAAGTAGCAAACTGTGAAACTATATCTGAACCAAATGTGAGAGCATAACTATATACAGGAGCTGCCTGACTAGCACTTTCTCCATCGGTCATATTCATGTCTGACGGATTCATGATCACACAGAATATACAACTATGCACAGAAAACAAAAATAATAAACATGCAGACAGACTGAAACTACCCCACCAGACTTACAAATCAATTCCTATAGCTCTGTCTTACGATCCACTTCCAAAACTAGTGCTCTGATACCACTTAAATTGTCACAACCCAACACGACAAGAACGGGTCCTATCGTGTTAAGTTGCAACGACAAACCCTAGGATCTAGCTTTGAAATTGCTTTTCAAAATTTACAGAACCACAGAGCTACTAAAAACATCCAATTATATAGAAAACTCATCCATAAAATTTTTGTCTTTCTTTTCATCAAAAATCATCATGTACATTACAGTGCATGGCTATAAACATAAAGTACAGAATAAAAAAGAAACTAGCCATGACTGTACAAAAATTAAAAGTATAAAAAGTACCGATGACTTCAAATCAGATCCTGAACTGCTAGTCCAAAACTTCCTTCCCTTTCCCAGAACCTGAAAACCATGAAGATAACCACAATGAGCTAATAGCTCAGTAAATCACACTAGCCGATTTCAATTTCCAGATCCACTCACAGAACTGAAATCGAATAACAAAATACAGATAGCAGATAGTCTTGAAAAAAATAATCAAAACGTGCAAAATGACAACACACATATGTTGACCTCATTATTCAAGGTCAGTATTCCCTAAACCAAATCTCTAGTACCTAGGTCTTCGTAGCATAGTGTAGACGTTGCTCCTCTAGGACTTCTATTAGGAGGACGCCTAATGACGTAGCATCGGCTCGACTTTCTAAATCGAGCAAAATTATAAATAATTTTAACATAATTTGATCTAAAATTAACTCGTCACGAGCTAATCAAAATTAATTTGATATTAATTAAATTAAACAAATAAGCCTGAATTCGCCTATATTAAAATTTCAACTAAGTTCATTTAAACAAACATAAATAATTCCATTAAAATAAATTATTTATCTATTTTAAAATAATAACTTTAGCATTTGAATTTATTTAAATAAAAATTAAAATGTTTTTAATCTTCTATCCTAATTAAATCAAATTTAAAAAAAAAATATACATGGCTAGGGTGCGGTTAAGGCCGGTGGACCTCCCCTCCCACGACTCCTTCTAATTCGCAAAACGAAACCCTCAGGCTCTCATTTTGACAGACGACGACTAAAGAGAAAAAAAAAAAAAAACCCTCCTCCCTCGCGAAATCGAAGCCCCTTAGCTCGTCGCTCTCTCTCCCGTGGCTCTCCTCCCAATTCGCTCCATTCAATCGCGAGCATACTTCTATGCGGATTCCAGGTTAGCGATAGACTTACATACCTATGCAAACCTACCAAATGAAAGAAAGGAAGGAGCGAGATTGAGCAAGATATTTTTCCATTAACTTTTCATCTGTTGCTGACAATCTAAAACCGAATATCTAGAAGCCACTTTGATTGACAATATCTCACACGTTGCATTTTATATCATTTTAATAATCACATATGTATAGTATACTTGTTTGTCAGTATAATTTAGATAAATTACATTCCGATAAATTTTATATAAATCCGCTTTCATTACATTAAATATATAAGATATTTCAAATCAGATTTTGAATACCAAATAAAATATTATTTAATAACAAATTCAGATTTATTTAGAAAATATAGGCCTTCTTCACCATTACAGATTTTTTTTTTTTTTAATTCTAAAATCCGGCTATTTAGGTGTTTGATTCAGTAACTGCAAACTTAACCTTTAACATATAATTCACAAACATTTATATTGTTGATATTAAATTCACTTCTGTATTTGTGTTGAATCATATATTCAATTAATCATGATTAACATTTGTTTGTTAATATTTGACATAAACTAAACTAACATATTACATTGACGACTACTCATATATGTTGGTTAGCTTTTTTTCTTTAAATTTTTGAAAAGGATTAAAATTGTATCAAATCATTTTCTTTCCCTTCTTACTTTTGGTGAAACTTTGAATTGGAAGGTAAATGTATCTGGGCATTTGATGGAGCATGGTGGGCAAGGAGTTACATATATAAATTGTGCTTCGTTTTAATTTATGTATATTTCCTTCTTACAATTTAGAAAGGTAGTACCCTTTGAATTTTGGAAAGAAATTTGTTGCAATTGTTTCTTTCATTCAATCTTGTATAAGTATTTGAGTTGAGATATGATTTTTGTAGAGGTGAACATTGATTTATATTTCACAAGGGAAAACGAGTTGTTAGGAGAAGAAAGGTTGTGAATTATGGGATATGTGAATTGTGCATGTGTTTAGAAGTAAAGTGCTTTGGAAAGTATATGTGTTGAAAATTAAGTGTTTGAAAAGGTGAAATGTGAGTATAATTTGGAAAGGCAATTTGTGTATTTCTATGGAAAGTGAAATGTTTATGGAAAAGTAAAGTGTATTTCTCTGCGTATGCTTGGATGGAAATTATAGAGAGACTAAAAACAGTGGATTTGCTTATAAAGAGAAACATTGACATTATACCATCTTGCATTTTTTGCATCAATTCGTTGAAACCACATAAACACTTGTTTTTTTTTAATGCGATTTCACATTTTTGATAATTTCTGAATTATTTCCTCATTTGGATTTATTTCTGATAAGGCCTACTTTACTACAAGTACTGGAGCATTTTGAGTTAATACAAGAATTAAATAACAAGGTTAAGAATTTTTGTTACTTTATTGTTTGGTCCTTGGTTTACTTTCTTTGGAAAGAAAGAAATAACCGTCATTTCTCCGGTAATTGGGTTTCTCCCTCTACTCTCAGTTACTCAGTCAGAAATGCAATCAGAATAAAAGCTATTAAGTGGAAGAATTTTGATGAGCTTAAAGATCATTTTTCCGGCTCTTCTTGGTTGATTATAGAAATTGTTTTTTCTGATGATTTTTGCAAATATGGACAATGATGAGTGAAGCCAACAAGCATTCAGTTTCTTCCTTGGACGGCTTTGGCGGCAACCAGGTTTTTTATATGTTGTATTTCTTCTTCTTGTTGAGTTTTTGTGCCTTCACTGGAGGTCCTTGCGCCATCTACTATCCATTCTGGATGGCCTTCTGGCCACCTAGACCTGAGATATTAATTTCTACATGCAAGAGGATCATGATGGGAAGACTATATTCGAGCTTTATGATAGATCGTTTTGTTGGCATTTCGAACACCCGAGTCCAAGTTCTTTTTTATCCAACCTTTTTGGTTTGGATGTTTTTTCATTATGAGAATTTTCTTTTTCCTTTTTGTAATTGCTTTATTAATATATTGGGCCATGACCCAAACTTTCCCCCCAAAAAAGAGAGAATTATTTCAATTGAATGTTAACAAATCAAGCATGCTAATATTTCAAAATTATATAAACTTGTGCAAGGAATGTAGCCAAGCAACGTTGTAGAGTTGATAATATGGCAATTTTAAGAGAGATTGTATCAGCGGCAGAGTGAGTGATAGACTGAAATGGATGCTCATCTGTGGTGAGTTTTTTTATAATTTGAAATTATTCATAAATAAAGGCTCGTGGTCGTCTGTTGAGCAAATAAATAAAATATTCTTTTTATTTATATTTATTTCCAAATTTATTAACTTAAAATAAAATATTTTTACCTTATTAAAGAAAATTTTTATTATTTATTTATACGGTGCTAGTTGTCATGATTTGAGTACCAGCAAGGGCAGACAAGACAATGACAATTACAATGGACTCTAGGGGTATAAATAAGCGAGTCGAGCTCGAATAATTCCTGGCTTGAGCTTGAGCTTGATTAATCTATCAAGTTTGAGATCAAGCTTAAGCTATTTTTTACAAGTTTGAGCCGGCTCATGAACGATAGAGAAATATAAAATTTATTACAAAAGAGAAAAAGTAATTATGATTTAACCATTATTATTGATGTGTCCTGGAATATTGACGGCGATAGAGAAATATAAAGTTTAACGTCTTAGTTTTATATGAAGATCCAACACACAATCAGACAACAGAGAAGGTGACAATAGAATTTTTATGCGGAAACCCTTAAAATGGAAAAAAACCACGGGATTTGTCCCAGTTTGAATGAATATACTTGTGTTTGTAAGAGATTACAAAGGAGACCCTTCCTAGGGGAGAAGGCTTTGGCTTAATGTAACAAATATACATCATATAGAGTGCATTACATGGTGGGAATCGGAATAATCAATATTGACATATTTGTTTGGTCGGCAGGACCAAAGTCGGCGGGCGACAGAGGTCGAAAAGACTTTAGTCGGGTGATGGTGGTCGGAAGGACCGTAGTCTGTGAGTGATGGAGGTCGGAAAGATTGTTGTTGGGCGATGGAGGTCGAAAGGACCATAATCGGCATTTGACAGGCCAGAAAGTCTGTTATCAGGTGACGAAGGTCGAAAGGGCTAGTCTTTCTTTTTGTCTTAGCTTTTGTATTCTCTTTTATACTTTAATGCATAATGTAAAATTTTAAGAAAGGGTCATAGTCGGCGGACGATGGAGGTCAGAAAGACTATTATCAGGTGATGGTGGTTAGAAAGACCGTTGTATGGGGACGGAGGTCGGAAGGACTGTAGTCTAGCGATGAAAGTCAAAAGGAACATAATCGGCGGGCGACGGTGGTTAAAAAGATCGTTGTCTGACGATGGAGGTCGAAAGGACCGTATTCGACTGACAACAATGGTCAGAAAGACAGTTGTTTGGCGACGGAGGTCAGAAGGACCATAATTTGGCAACGGATGTCGGAAGGTCCGTAGTCGGCAGGCGATAGTGGTCAGAATGACTGTTGCCTGGCGACGGAGATCGGAAGGACCGTATTCGACGAGTGACAGTGGCCAGAAAGACCATTGATTGGCGATGGAGGTCAGAAGGACCGTAGTCAGTGGGTGATAGAGGTCGGAAAGACCGTAGAGGTGATTGCTGCTGGTCGTGTAGAAGTCCTATGAGGGCCAATAGTCTTGCAAAAGTTCAGCGAGAGCTGGTGGCCCGTCATAAGTCTGTCAAGGGCTAGTGGACGGGCAGAAGTCCGGCTTCAGTTAGTGGCTGAGCAGAAGTCCGGCGTCAGTTAGTGGCTGAGCAGAAGTCAATGGCCCGACGGCGGTTGAGGAGTCTGGGGCAAGAGAAATCTCATATTTCTCTTCCTCTCCTCTCTTCTTTCCCTACCTCCTTCCTTGCTAGCCTCCCTCCTCCCCCTCAATAAAGAATGAGGGTCTATTTATAGTTTTTTTGAAGTGACATGGCCAGTAAATAAGGAGGATATCAAGGGCATAGTGAGAGTGTTTTGAATGGACAGCCGATATCAACTCCTTTGATCATGTACCATTTATCAAGTATTTGAGTGCTTTAATGATGTCAGAATTCAACAATCTTAGCTCATAGGATTTGTCTCGTCGAGCCGCTCGATTCGACTATAAGCATGTCACTTATGGAATTCGTTTGGTAATCCAAATTATGGTTTGAACCTTTCAAATATGCTTTAAGTCTTTGATTTGGACCTATTTGGGCTCGGATTGAGTCGAATTTGGTGTCGTCGGGTTTGTCTTTTCGAGACGTTCAATTCGACTATAAGTTTATTGAAATCGGAGTTTGAATGGTCCTCAATTTAATTTCGAAAGCTTTCAACTCAACTTTATCTCGAGATTTGTGCCCGATCAAGAAAATCTTTTTATGATATATCAATTATAATAAAATGTTAAAAAGAATGAGAAATTATCAAAAAGTAATAAATAATCACTTTTGTATAAGAAAGTGAGATAAACTTTAAATATTTTTAACAACTTTGTACATAAAATCTTTAATCCTAATTGTTGCGGGCTAGAAGATTCACGGCGGCAGAGTGAGTAAGGTTTTCGTCTTAGCGATGCACGAATATCCAGCACACAAACAGAAAGAAAGAAGTAAAACACCCAATCTTTTTTACGTGGAAAGCCCGAAGAGGGAAAAACCACGGGGCCTCGCCCAGATGAAAAGATTCTACTAAATTTGAGTGAATTACAAGGGTTGACCCGTCCCTCGAACTTAGAGGCGGTCAAATTACAGTGGCTTGGAGAGTTAGAGCAAAATCTGGCGATGTTCGGGCGAAGGTCCGACGAAGGTCGGGCTGAAGTCTGGCGGTGGTCGGCGGCCAGGTGGAAGTCCGGCGGCAGTCGGTGGCCGGGCAGTGGTCCGATGAAGGTCGGGCTGAAGTCCGGCGGCGGTCGGCGGCCGGGTGGTGGTCCGACGAAGGTCAGGCTGAAGTCCGGCGGCGGTTGGTTGCCGGGCGGTGGTCCGACGAAGGTCGGGATGGAGTCCGGCGGCGGTCGGCGGTCGGCGGCCGGGTGGCGGTCCGACGAAGGTTGACGGGGTTTGCCGGAGGTGGCGCTGACGAAGGTCGGGGGTTTGCCGGCGGTGGCGCTGGAGCTCCGGAAGCCTTAGAGCCCTCTCCAATCTCCAGCAAAAAGTCCCCCTCATGTAGAGAGTGGGGGTCTATTTATAGATTTTGATGAGTGGCATACCCCGTAAATATAGAGAAGATCCGGGGCAGGTTCGGAGTGCTCCATCGGATGGCTCGTATTGATTCCCCTGATCATAAGGAGTTTTTCAATTGTTTAGGTGCCTTAACGATGTCCGAATTTAGTGATCTTGGGCTCGTTGGATTCGTCTCGCCGAGCCGCTCGATTTGACTATAAGCATGCCATACTTGGATTTTAATTTATCATCCAAATAATTCCTTGACCCTTCCGAATGTGGTCCGAGCCCCCGATTTGGACCCATTTGGGCTTGGGTGGGACTGATTTTGGTGTTCTTAGGTTTGTCTCTTTGAGATGTTCAATTTGACTATAAGTTTGCTGAAATTGGAATTCATATGATCCCGAATTTAATGCTGAAAGGTTCCAACTTGAATATGCCTCGAGATTCGTGTTTGATCAAAGTATTTTTTGATAACGTATCAGTTGCCCCCCTATTTTTGGACGTTGAATCTTTGTAGAGTCCAAAAATATATCTGTGGTCTTAGTATCAGAGCGTTAATCAGAGCAAAAAATATCAAAAATGTTTACTATAAAACTTTTCAAATAGCTCAAAATTTATCACAGAAGCATTTTTGAGCTTCAAATTTGTCAAAATTGAATCCGGAATACCAAAAATAGGTTCCCTAGACTCAGAAAAAAAAACATTTGTCTAAATCAGACAATTCGAAGAAAAGAGATAAAAAAAATTAATTAATTAATTTTAATTAATTATAAATGTATCTGCAGTAATTAATTATAGTTACGGATGTCATGATTACCTTATATATATAATAGTTATATATATATATTAAGTTATTAATCATTACACATTAAGAAGGAGGTTATTAAACTTTTATTACAGAAGACGGCTGAAGCCTTAATGAGGCCGAAAATTTTTTTTTTTTTTTTAAATTATATTAATTATATTTCCTTTTTTAAAAATAATTTAAAATAGGAAAACATTTATTATTTAGCCCAAAAAATTTTGAAAATTTTTCAAAAAAATCTCTAAAAATTTCAGGATCTTTTCTTGAATGGAAATAAATAATTTCTAGCAGATTTATTATATTTTTAAATAAATTGTTCTTAATTTACTTCCTATTTTATTTTTTCAATTATAGAAAATTATTTAATTTAGGGTATTAAAAAATTCCGAAAATTAATTAAAAAATTCAGAAAAATTGGCCCCCAAACTTCCTCTAAAAAACTATAAATACCCCCTTAGGGGTTAGGAAAAAAGGCACCACCTCTCCTGAGCCGGTCTCAAAATTTCTCCTATGAAGGAGAAATCAGATTGGTAAAAATTTAAAAATTTTTGGCGGCGGCCATCAAGACCTGGTACTCTTACGCAGGCTCCAGTTCACTCCCGCAAGGGGGAAAAACTGTCCGGCAAGAGTCTAAATACCGGCGGCGGAGGCGATCAAGACCCGGTACTCTTACGCAGGCTCCAGTTCACTCCCGCAAGGGGGAAAAACTGTCCGGCAAGAGTCTAAATACCGGCGGCGGAGGCGATCAAGACCCGGTACTCTTACGCAGGCTCCAGTTCACTCCCGCAAGGGGGAAAAACTGTCCGGCAAGAGTATAAATACCGGCGGCGGAGGAGGCGATCAAGACCCGGTACTCTTACGCAGGCTCCAGTTCACTCCCGCAAAGGGGAAAAACTGTCCGGCAAGAGTCTAAATACCGGCGGCGGCAGAGGCGATCAAGACCCGGTACTCTTACGCAGGCTCCAGTTCACTCCCGCAAGGGGGAAAAACTATCCGGCAAGAGTCTAAATACCGGCGGCGGAGGCGATCAAGACCCGGTACTCTTACGCAGGCTCCAGTTCACTCCTGCAAGGGGGAAAAACTGTCCGGCAAGAGTCTAAATACCGGCGGCGGAGGCGATCAAGACCCGGTACTCTTACGCAGGCTCCAGTTCACTCCCGCATGAGGGAAAAACTGTCCGGCAAGAGTCTAAATACCGGCGGCGGAGGAGGCGATGAAGACCCAGCACCCTTACGCAGTCTTCCCCTATTGGGAGGCTAATGTCGTCCGCCAGAGATGAGGGTGCCTCACAAAAAGGTTGTTTTGGCCCATCTGAAAGGAGGAGAATTTCGAAAAATAAAAAGGATCTTCCAGGTATTTTATTTCCCTCTTCTTCTTATCTTCTTATTCTCATTTCATTTAATCATCAAGCATTATCTATTCATTTATGTATGCCCCTCCAGGCGATAGGCCGCCAGATATGCTAGATGTTGATCCTTCTACCCGAGAAGTGATTGAGCCGATGCGAGCTCCTCAAACTACGGAGGTTGATCAGAGTAGGAGATCGACGCTAATTGATGATGTTTCTTCAACAATTACTTCAGATGGCTTGATTATTTTTCGTAAAAAATTTCATCTGCCCAATGACTTAGTGATGGTTGCTCCTAAAGAATCTGATAGAGCTCGATATCCACCAAGTGGGTTTATCACCATGTATGAGATGACGTTGCGTGCTGGTTTGAGGTTTTCTCTAGCCTCTGAGTTGCTCGAGATTTTCAAGGCATGTGGAGTTCCCTTGGCCCAATTCTTGTGCAGGACAGTTACTATCATTGTGGGCTTGACAGCTTTTTATAGGGAGCGCGGTGCCAAGCTGACTGTCGACCACTTATCCAAGATGTGTAGGCTTACAAGTGATTCTCAAGGGCATATTTTATGCAGAGGTAAAAAATGGCTAGACTTTTCAACACGTGATCCTTCTAAGAATTGGTCTAGTTCGTTCTTTTTTGTGAAGAATGATTGGGCCCTTTCTGAAAAATGGGGGAGATTAAAGGAGCTACCAAACTTTCCACATCTAGGAGAGGAGGAGATATTAAAAACTCTTAATTTTTCTGACACAAAGAGCCTTCAGGAGGAGTTACGTCATATTAGTCAATATGTGATGGAGGAAAAACTTTTTAAAGTTGGCCTTTCTATTCAAGCGGGAAGATCTCATGCAGTTCGGTTGAAGAAGTCCAAGAAAGTTCACGAAACAAGTCCGAATGCTCCAAGGTCTTCATCTAGCCATCCTTCGAAAGGACAAGGAGAGAATGGATCTTCCCTCATAAAGAAGAGGAGAGTGGATGATGTAGTGGGCTTGCCAAGCGGTGGTGAAGCAAGGAGGGAGGTCATTCGCCCTTTGATGATCAATATTGCTGCCCATAACTCAGATAGGGAGATCCGACCCCTCAAAATACCAATCCCTGAAGATGTATTAAGACATGTCTGTATTGGGCGGCAACGTGCAAAAGAAGTGGTTAGTTATCCTGATCTCCCCCCCCCCCCCCCCCCTCCCTCCTTTTTTTTTTAATGTTCGTAATCATATGTCTATTACAGACGATACAGAGGATGGATGTGGAATCCCAATTTGACTCGATACTGGATGACTGGAATACAGAGTTTGTGAAGGTTAAATATCTGTAGGGGGAGTATAAACGAAAATTGGATATAAAGATTAAAGAGATGTTAACATTAGAAAACCAGCTAGCAGAGTGTCGCACTGAGTTGGCGATGATATCCACCACTCTTTCCCTTCAAAATCGGGAGGCTAATCGCTCTCGTACCGAGTAGATTGAGGCTCGTACAGAGACTAATTAGAAGAATGAAGTCTTAAAGGCCCTTACAGCAGAGAAGAATGCCCTTGAGATAGTGAATAAAGAGTTACAGGATCGTCTTTTGGAGAAAGAGGATACATCATCAAAAATTACATTGATCAAGCACGAATCTCGAGGCATATTCAAGTTGGAACCTTTCAGCATTAAATTCGGGATCATATGAATTCCAATTTCAGCAAACTTATAGTCAAAATGAACATCTCAAAGAGACAAACCTAACGACACCAAAATCAGTCCCACCTAAGCCCAAATGGGTCCAAACCGGGGGCTCGGACCACATTCAGAAGGGTCAAGGCATTATTTGGATGATAAATTAAAATCCAAGTATGGCGTGCTTATAGTCAAATCGAGCAGCTCAGCGAGACGAATCCAACGAGCCCAAGATCACTAAATTCGGACATCGTTAAGGCACCTAAACAATTGAAAAACTCCTTATGATCAGGGGAATCAATACGAGCCATCCGATGGAGCACTCTGAACCTGCCCCGGATCTTCTCTATATTTACGGGGTATGCCACTCATCAAAATCTATAAATAGACCCCCACTCTCTACATGAGGGGGACCTTTTGCTGGAGATTAGAGAGGGCTCTAAGGCTTCCAGAGCTCCAGCGCCACCGCCGGCGAACCCCCAACCTTTGTCAGCGCTACCGCCGGCGAACCCCGTCGACCTTCGTCGGACCCCCACCCGGCCGCCGATCGCCGCCAGACTTCATCCCGACCTTCGTCGGACCACCGCCCGGCCACCAACCGCTGCCGGACTTCAGCCCGACCTTCGTCGGACCACCGCCCGGCCACTGATCGCCGCCGGACTTCCAACCAGCGCCACCGCCGGCAAACCCCTTCATCAGCGCCACCTCCGGCGAACCCCGTCAACCTTCGTCGGACCGCCACCTAGCCGCCGACCGCCGCCAGACTCCATTTCGACCTTCGTCTGACCACCGCCCGGCCCCCAACCGCCGCCGGAATTCAGCCCGACCTTCGTCGGACCACTGCCCGGCCACCAACCGTCGCCGGACTTCAGCCCGACCTTCGTCGGACCACCACCCGGCCGCCGGCCGCCGACCGCCGCCGGACTTCAGCCCGACCTTCATCGGACTACCGCCCGGCCACCGACTGCCGCCGGACTTCCACCCGGCCGCCGACCACCGCCAGACTTCAGCCCGAACTTCGTCGGACCTCCGCCCGAACATCGCCATATTTTGCTCTAACTCTCCAAGCCACTGTAATTTGACCGCCTCTAAGTTCGAGGGACGGGTCAACCCTTGTAATTCACTCAAATTTAGTAGAATCTTTTCATCTGGGCGAGACCCCGTGGTTTTTCCCTCTTCGGGCTTTCCACGTAAAAAAGATTGGGTGTTTTACTTCTTTCTTTCTATTTGTGTGCTGGATATTCGTGCATCGCTAAGACGAAAACTTTACTCACTCTGCCGCAGCGAATCTTCTAGCCCGCAACACTAATATATTTCAAATATATTTTATAGTAATATTTTTTAAACGAGCCAACTCGTGAGCTAACGACTCTAGTCTGGGCAATCTCAAACTTGGCTTGGTAGCTCATCAAGCTCTCACCAGCCATTAAACAATAATTTTTGTTTTTAAAATAATAAAAAGAAAACTGAAAATCTTTTTAAAATGAAATAATAATATAAAAATAAAAATAAATGTTATTTCGAAGAGAGCCTAAAAAAAATGAAATTCATCGCCTCGAGATCATTTACTAACATATTTCTCGTGAGACAGCCGCCAATTAGGCAAGTTTTTAATAAAATCAGAGCTACCAAATCACCTTTCACATGAGTCGAGAAAATTATTTTAAAAAATAAGTGCTGATAGCTCCATTAAACTCTCTTCAATATTTATTTATTTCTCCTTAACCTATAATGCCTGATGTCTGTCATGCCTTTGGCAAACATTTCCTATCGAGCCAAAGGAAAGGAATCTCACGTAGTCGTAAGCCCCGTTAAGTACAAAAATCAATGGATGTTAAAGAAACTTAATTACACAAAGCTCACTTTAGTCTATTTGTTGGGAGCTTAGTCTATCAACCAAGAGGTCTCGGATTCGAGTCTTGTGTATGCGTTGTGTGTGTGAGTCTGCCTTAATTGGCCTAAATGCCCAAAAAAAATCAACTGAGCTACAAAATAAATCAAATGAAGACCTAAGAGCCGATGGTTCCTTATGATAATCATTACAAAATTTCCTAGTAACATACTAGGGCTATAGGTAGAGAACACCCAAAAAAGGAAGTACAAGAGTAAACATTTCTACTCCCACTTCCTGCAAAAAAAGTTAGGTTGGCCCACCATAAACAAGAGTTCTAATATCTTGCACAAAAGAGATAACAGAAAAAGAAAACCAAGAGCCAAAAAATAAAGAAATAACCAAGAAATCATGTAAAATAGAAATCTGAAAAACATAAGGATGATATAAAATGAGTGAAAGAAACCCAAACCAAGCTTGTACAGATAAGCCAACATTTGGCCACTAAAGAGCTCACGATGATCAAAATTAGTACATAGCTGCTCCAAACAAGACCAATAAAGGACAGAATAATGCTGCTGGCCATACTCAGAAGAAACAGGAGACCACATGAACGCCCCACCGAGCCGGAGATAGGAATAATACTAAAGTCATAATAGAAAAAATCCCAACCGAGGAATAACCAAAAAGATCAAAAAGGATCAGTAAGCAGCCCCCAACCAAAGGAGAACAGAAAACCAATAACCACACAGCAAAAATCCCTCTGCATCTCAAGCCAGAACCTAAGCCCATCCTAACAGGGAAAAAAACACAAACCAAAAGATCTGATAAAGTAAAGCAGAACAATCGCTAACCCCAGAAAAATACATACCCTCAAAACCCCTTTCACACAATTAACCAGTAGGAGATGTATAAATAAACACAACAAATAACCAAAACTAAAAAGAGGTGCAAGACACAAGAACACAGAACTCCAACCAATGCCAAACCAACCAGTGAAAACAACCTGTAACAGAGAAATAGAGCATGTAGAACACCAGGAGACCTCACGGCCACAATCCAACCAGAAAATCCAACAATAAACCAGAAAGAAGAAAGCAAAATAAGACGCATCAAACCTTCCTAAGGTAAGGCAACCCAAATTTATCCAAGATAACCAAACCTTTAAGTAACCTGGGAAGATCCAAAGCATTAAATTCATGTAATGCCTCAATCTGGCATCCAAGTTTGGCCAACCAATCCGCACAAAAATTACCTTCCCTATGAATATGCGAAATATAGTAATTTAGGTTTCCAAGAAGTTGTTTAATTTTTCTGATAAAATAGAAGTTGTGAGGACTGCCCGGGCAAGTGTTATTGATAATATGGATTAAGAGCATTGCATCCACCTCAACCCACACATTCGCAATGCCTAAAATATGGTAGAACTTAAGCCCATAAGACATGGCCATCAAGTCAGCAGAAATTACATTGCAAAAGTTCAAAGGAACAACAAAAGAAAAATAGAACATTACCTAGCTCATTACGAATAATCCCACCAACCCCAGCTAAATTGGAATTAACCGAAGCATCAGTGTAGATTTTGTAATAAGGGGGCTTAGGTTTAATCCACTTCACAATCTAGTCAATCTTTAATCCTATCCCAACTCGCATTGGAAATACCCAAATCTAAGGCAAGATCCTTACAATTATTAAAACTTTTCCAAGTAATAAGATGCATAAAATATAATTGGAAAATTTTATCTTTAACTTTAGTGATGATGCTATTAAACTCCATTTTAATGTCATTATGCTTAGCATCATTTCTAGCCCTCCAAATGAACCACATGATAAGAATAGGAATTAAATTGTAGATGTGACCTTTAGAGGGACAAAACCAACATTGTAAAATATAACCCACATTAGAAAGGGTGTTAACAACACCCTTATTACCCAAGTGGAAAAAATAATTCCAATCCTTTTGAGCAATTTTCCCATTGATAAAAATATGAATGATAGTTTCAATGTCAGAGCAACAGTGACATTTAGACAGCAAATTAAAACCTTTTTCATTAACAAGTCATCAACAAATAAAAAATTATGGCATTTCCAAACAAAAATAGAATAAGACACAGGAATGCTCTTGTGCCGAATAGCCGAAAATAATTGAGATTTATCATGAGTAGTTCTAAAAGAATTCCACACAGTCTTTAAAACAAATTTACTAGAAGAAGATAAGGTGAAGAGAATTTGATCATTGCAATGCATTTGTAAAGGAATATTCATGATAATATCAACTAAATTGGCAGGAATAACATCAAGTAACTTGTCCGCATTCCAATTATTATTATCAATAAAGTTTTTCACCTTAATATTGTTAAGCGTGTGAGTGTTAAGGAAAGTATCTATAGAGAAAGGGCCAATCCAATTATCTTGCCAAAAAGACACCTCACCATGGCCCACCCCCATTGAATAAATTGTTCAGCTTTCCATTTAACATGGCAAAGTCTTTTCTAAACCAAAGAATCATTCCTTTTATAATTGTATAAAAGTGAGTGACGGTTATTACAATACTTTTGATTCATAAACTTAGCCCATAAACTGTTATTAGATCTAAAGGAAAACCACAGCTTATTAGAAAACGCATGCGCCATATCTAACATATTCTTGCAGCCCAAGCCCCCTTCATCAAAAGCCCCACAAATTCTTTTCCAAGAAGCCCAAAAAATGTAAGAAGAATTATTTTTAGAACCCCAACAAAACTTGTTGAAAATTCTCTCCAATCTAAGACAAATATTCCTAGTAGGTTGGAGAGTATGAAACAAGTAAACAGGAATCAAATTCAGCAACTTTTAATCAAAACAAGCCTACCACCAAAAGAGATAAATTTGGAATACCAGGCAGAAAGTTTTTTCTATATAGTAATGAAATTATCCTCAAATAAGTTAGACCTTTTCCTACCTTTCTAGAGAGGGATCCACAAATATTTAAGAGGGCAAGGATTTGGAATTAAAACCACAAATTCTTTGAATAGCACCACTTCTAGATTGATTAACAGACTTGACAACAATAAAGCCACTCTTATCTTTGCTAATAAATAAACCACTAATATTTTGAAATTCCAAAAAGGAATCTAAATAAGATTTTAACATTATTGAGAGAGCCATTCAAAAAAATAATAAAATCTTCAGCAAAACTAAGGTGAGTAATAGGGATGCCACCAAGAGATCGATACAACAATTTAGAATACTTATTATACAGATCCTCTAACCCCCTAGAAAGATATTCAACAGCAATAATAAACAAAGCAGGAGAAATAGGATCACCTTGCCTAATCCCTTCAGAAGATTTAAAAAACCATGATTCTTCCCATTAATGATAACAGAGAAATAATAATTATCAATGATATTCTTAATAAGCTCAATGAAGGAAGAATTAAAACTAAATAAATCTAAAACCTCATACAAGAAATTCCAATTAAGGTTAGCCTAAGCTTTGGTGATATCCAGCTTAAAGATGACATTGCCCCCTTTAACTCTAGCATTAGTATCGTGCGTGAGTTCTTGAGCCATAAGAACAGTACCAAAGGTACTACGGCCTTTAACAAAATTGATTTGACACATAGAAATGATTCTATGAAGAATGGAGACTAATCTACCCATAATAATTTTAGAATTTAACTTATTAAGAAAGGAGCAAAGACTAATAGGCCTAAAATCATTCCAGTGATTAGCACCCTCCTTCTTAGGGATTAAAATGATATTAGTAGACGAAAAAAATTTAGGATAAGGATTCCCAGTAAAGAAATCTTGCACAGCACCAATCACATCCAATTTGATAATATCCTAAGTTTTCTGAAAAAATTTAATGGAAAGCCATCAGGACTCGTAATGGAATCCCCATTCATAACTTTAATGACATTCCAAATTTCAAGCTCAAAAGGAGGTTGAGTAAGAAAATGGTTGTCATTATCAATAATGAGTTGAGGAATAATAGAAAGATTAGGAATAAGAGACGTATTAACATTATTATTAAACATATTCTTAAAGTGGTTGACCCCAGACTTATAGATCAAATCCTCATAATTAAAAACACTCCCATCATAATTAGTAATTTTATGAATATAATTCAAAACTCTTTTCTTATTAGCTAAACCATGAAAAAATTTAGTGTTTCTGTCACCATCCAGGATAAATTTGGTGGCAGCTTTCTGCCTCCAAAAAGTTTCCTCTTGATCCTACAGGTGAAAAAGGGCCTCTTTAGCTTTATTAAGGTTAATAAGGTTCTCATTAATCGAATCATTCAAATAGATGTTATCCATATCAATTACATTCTTCCCAGCCTCCTTAATATTAACAAAAATATTTCGAAAACACATTTATTCCACCATCTTAAATTCTGCTTAAGCCTACTCAGCTTATACCATAATCTAGACATACCATTAATAGAATTATCGGGGCAAATAGGAGCATGTCAGTTAGTATAAACCAAATTCAGGAAATCCTTATAAAGAATCCACATATTTTGAAATCTAAAAGCAGACGACAAAAAAGACGAATTAGCATTAATACTCAGAAGCAAAGGAGATAGATAGATCCTAAGGTCTGGACTAGTCTGAGATATAGGTTGATCAAGGATTAGAATTGATCTTAAGGCTTAGATTAACCTGGAGTCTAGAGTGATCTAAGATCTAAACCGATCCTAGGGTTTGGATTGATCTAGGGCCTGGGTAGATCCTAGGGTTTGAAATCTAAGAGAATCCTAGAGTCTAGAAGTCCTAGGGTCTGGGGTCTAGGAGGATCTTAGGAGCTAGATAGATCCTAAGGTATGGACTAGTCTGAGATATAGGTTAATTTAGGATTAGAATTGATCTTAAGGCTTAGATTAACCTGGAGCCTAGAGTGATCTAAGATCTAAATTGATTCTAAGGTTTTGATTGATCTAAGGCCTGGGTAGATCCTAGGGTTTGAAATCTAGGAGAATCCTAGAGTTTAGAAGCCCTAAGGTCTGAGGTCTAGAATAATCCTAGGATCTAGATAGATCCTAAGATCTGGAATCGTTTGGAAGCTAGATTGATCTAGGGTCAAGATTAATCTGGAATCTGGATTGGATCCTAATGACCTCATACAAAAATGAGGTCAACACATAGTTAGTATGGAACGACATATTCTTTCGGACTTCACATAAAAAAGCACTAAAACACAAAGTCAACCCCATCTTATTTGCCAATATTCAAGGCACGAGTGCATGCAAAATATTTCAATTATTATTCATTCAAATACTAGGGCGTGGATACTCTTATAATTTTTTTATAACTAATATCATTTCATGAAATTAATGGAGCATGAACTTGCATCAATATTCTCACAAGACAATTGACGAGGTGATTTAAACATGCATTTATACAAAAGTATCTCAAATTTTCTCATTCAATACTCATGCTAGACACGATTTTGGAGAAAGAATAAATGAATAAAATTCATTTTTTCATTTTTAAAAACTTGTATAACTATACTCAACTTTAATATTTTGAATATACATGTACGTACATAACATTGAAGTGTATAATGTACATAAAAGATCCTTCATCCCCGTCAAAATTTTTAATATATATTCCTAACGATTTCATGAACCTTAAATACTGAATGCATACATAATATTGAATCGCAACTTAAGCATATAGTGCTCTTTTAATATTAGCTATTGTTGAGAGAAAAGAGAAATACAAGCATGCTCAACTTAAGTCAAAATCATTCCTGTATATCTTAGAATTCAAAATATGTATATCGATTAGAGTATGAACAATTATGCAAAAGCTTCTTCAAACCTTTTAAGAAAACAGTTTTAAGCATGCGCTCACTTGCTTATAAAACATGCAACACTAGTAGCATGGACCGATTTTTATTTTAAAATTAATGCAAGCAAAGTGAAAGTTTGCAATTGTTATACACTAAGGTCCGCTACAAAAATTGGTATGAAAGACCACAAATATTGCCTAGTTCTCTGTCATGCTATTGATTACACTACTGGATCTATAAGAAAGCTTCAATAGAGAATGCTTCATGAGTTAATCACTGTTGACCTCATTATTTGAGGTCGATTCTCCCAGAACTAATTTCTAGCACCTAGGTCTTCGTAGCCTAGTCTAAACATCGATTTTAGGACTTCTCTTAGGGGGGATGCCTAATGACTTAGCATTGACTCAACCTTGTAAGTCAACCCAAATCAAATCAAGCCCTTTGAAGTCAATTAAAATTAAATTCATGAAATTTGATATTAAGCAAATCTAATTCGATCAAATCGACATCAATCCAGTTGAAATCACTCAATTTAAAATGATTTGAATTAAACTAACTCGCCATGAAATGATTAAAGCCAAATCAACGTTGATCAAAACATGTCGATGAAAATAAATGCAATATAAAGTTAAATAGATTTAATTCAAATTTAATTTAACACCGACGACTTCGTTTAATTTAAATCCACTCGAATAATTAAAGTCCCAAATCTGCATCTAATAGAATCTGGTTCAACTTCATTTTAATCAAATCAGCCCTTAAACACCTCTTTAAAGCTTGAATAGATCGTAGCCGTCGATTTGAATTGAGAAGTGGTTTTGGATTTTGATTGGGCCGGTCTAACCAACCCCCCACGATCCTTCTCTATCTCCCTCTTATTTCGCAGAACTGCCCCCACTTTCGCCCGCTCTCTCATACACACCGAAACCCCTCTCCTCCCAGTTCGCAAGAGGCAAGAACCCGGCTCCCTCTCCTCTCTCGCGACGAACCCAGGCGGAGATCCCAGGCTTCGTCTCCTCTCAGTTGGCAAGAACCGAAGGACCTAGCTCTCTCTTCCTCTCTTGATTTCGCAAAAGCCCCAGCCCCTGTCACCTGCCGTTCGCGAGCTCTAGGTCCGCCCCTCTCTCCGTTGTTCGCAAGCCCAAGTCGAAGACCACCATCCGACACCTGGACCTGTAAGTCCTAGGTCCCGTCGCTTCCCCTTGCTTGCGTGGACAGCAGCCCTAGCCAAAAGATCCCTCTCTTTCTCTACCCTAGACGGCTCCGGCAACCTTTCTCAACCTTAGGTAATTCCATCTTCTTCACCTTCATCTTCTACTTTTCCCATTCTTGATTGCTTTTTCGATCACATTGGATAAATGGGATGAAGAAGTTTTTCTTCTTTTGAAAGAAAGAAAGAATAACGAATGGAGTTAAGCTTCTCCCTTTCTCTTCTTCAATCTTCTCCATATAATCTCTTCTCAAACAATCATCTCGTTTGGTTCAGATTTCTTGTAAAGATAAGAATGTAGATTGTTTTGTTTTATGCTTCTTAAATCAACCATTATCTCTTGAGATCAGAAAAGGGGATTTCCCCATCTCATTTTTTTTTCAAATAAGTAAATAAAAAAAATTCTCGCAATTCTAATTTCTTGACTCAAAAATGCATGAGACGATTTGGATTATTTTGTTTTCTATATTTTGCTTCTCTTAGAAGAAATATCTCTATTAAATAGAGTTTGTTTCTTGAAAAAAAGTTGGAAGCATGGCTGATTTTAAGTGGATTACTTTCCAATAGTGTTGGTATAGCATTTTCATAATTATGTGTCAGTATAAAGCATGATTTTCATATTAGTTTACTTTACGCAATCTTACAAGTATTGTATGTCAAGTGTTCGATGAAATGCTACTAGAAGAGATATATTGATGTGCTAAAATTTTGTGGAGATCTCAAGCGTGGGTTCCATCATTTTCTTGTGTACGAAAGTATTGAAAGCTACACTACAACCACAATTAGAGGAAATAGGATGATACTGCTTTCATTGTGACAATGCATTGAATACATATTTGGACTATTTGAATCATGACTAGTTGGGAGAATTTTACGTACAACTCTATGGTTAAATTGTTTCATTGATGAAGCTTAGAGAAGGCATCAAATGATTGTAAAAATTCTTGTATTTTCACCAAATATCTTTCAGTTACTAATACAAACATAGCATTGGCCTTAGTTTTTGGCAAGTAAAGTTATAATCAAAAGTGGATATTGGTTAAAACAAAGAAATTCTTATGTGTTTTCATGCTCAAATATTAGTAATAGAAACTCTTCTTACATATCATGTGTTGTGGCATGAAATACTCTTTCTTGTATTTGTATTTGGTATAAATATTGAGTTGGAAAGAAGGTATATGTAGACTTATGTTGGAACATTAGGAATGGTAGAAGTGTGCTTGTTTTAAAAGTGGAATTTGAGGAATGTTTTAAAAGTAAGAAGTGTATGTCTTGAAAGTGGAAGTGTGTGTTAGAAAATGTTTGGATTTTGAAATTCATAAAGGTTGAAAAGTGGAACTTGTGGGTGATTTGAAAAGTGAGAGCTTATGTTAAAAAGTGAAAAGTGTATTATTTGAATGAAAAGTTTCGTGTGTGATCTTTTAATGGTAAAGTGATACTTGATTATTGGAGAATAAAAAAAAATGTTTATTTTGAAAAGGTGAATTGTTTGTGTAAACAAAGTAATGTGAAAAGTGTATGTTGAAAGGGGAGTTGTATGTTTTGGAAGAGTGTGTGTGTGGTTTTGATAAGTAAAGAAGTGACTTGTGTGTGCTTGAAAGGTGATTGTTTGATTTTTAGAAGATGAAAGGTGTATGTTTCAAAAATGTGGAGTGTGTAATAGTGAAGTGTTTAAACTTTGTAAAATATATGTGTGTATTGAAAAGTATATCAAGTATGCATTAAAAAGTAAAGTAAAATGCGTATTGGAATGAAGTGTGTAAAAGTGTGTTAGTGAAGTGTTGTGTGTAGATATGAAATGTGAAGTGTATAAATGTTTAAAAATGAGGTGTGTATGTTGTGTTTTGAAAGGAGAATTGTGTGATCTTTGAAAGATGAAAGGGTATGTTTATGTTTAAATATGAAATGCGTAAAGGTGGAGTTTGTGTGTATTTTGGAAAAGTGTTTGTGTTGAAAAAGTGAAAAAGTTTATTGTTCAAATAAAAAGTTTAGTGTGTGATATTTGAATGGTAAAGAAAAGTTTGACGGTTGGAGAATGAAAAATGTTCGTCTTGAAAAAGTCATATGTGTGAGAAATAAAAAGTGGGGTTTGTGGGTTCGGAAAGGTGAAACTTGTGTGTTTTGGAAGTGGTATTGGGGAGTTTGTATATGTTTGGAAAAGCGTGCGTTTTATGAAAAGTAAAAGTGTATTGAAAAGAATGTGTTTTTAGAAGTGTATTGAAAGGAGAAGTGTTTTGAAATATATATATATATCTGTTTCGAAAAGTGTGTATAAATGTGGAAAAGTGAACTTAGATTGTTAGGAGATGAAAAGTGTGTTGGTTGGAGTTTGAGTTAATTGAATGGTTATTAGAAAGTGAAAGTGTTGAAAAGCAAAAGCTCCCTTTCTCTCTACCCCTACCTCTCTCCTCCTCCTTCCTTTTTCTTGTGCCTCAAGGTGAAGGTTGGGAAAATAGAAAGTGTGCCTTCAAAAGTGAGAAGTTCAAAAGGTAGACAGCTTGTGCCGGCCTTCAAGTCCGAAGAAAGGTACATTTTTATTTTTAAATAAATTTCAATTATTTTATTGTTAATTATTAATGTGCTTCTAATTCCCTATTTTCTTGTCTTTATTTGCATGAACTGCGAGGAACGGTACCAATCAAGTGAACAAGAGGAAGCAGATCAAAGGTGTCAGTCGCCTCTATCCAGCCAGGTAGAGGTGCTACGGGCGTAATCCACCGGGTCATAGCCCTCGGTGTTGTAAGTTTTCTTAAAACTTAGAAAGCCCCTAGGAGGCCGTGGTGTGTTTTGTGCGAACTCCTCCCTTCTAGGTCCCTATAGCAACTTCAATTTTATTAGGATTATTTATTTTATTTTAGATCCTTAAACCTCTTTACACGTGCGCAAAGTCCTAAGGGTTAGTGATAACAAAATTCTTTTCATTCCATATAACATTAGTGACATTTAAGGACAAAAATTAAGGATTGAGTCCTAAAGAACTTAGACTTAGGATGCCTGCACACTTTAGGGTAGAAATACATAACATAGAAAACTTAGTGACATTCCCCTTAGGATTATTGTATGTTATTAATACAACCTTAATCAACTCTAATTAAACTTAAATAATTAATTAAGGAGAATTTCAAATACACTAATGATAATCCAAATAAAAATATATGAAAATCACATAACCTCTAATAACTAAGTCATAATTAACACACATAGCACTAGGAGATTAAATTTGAACATAAAAATAAAATGGAATCTAATTAATGTGTTAATCATCTTATAATCAAAAATAAAATAATAACTAAATAAAATTTTTCAAACTTTAATAAATCATCAATAATTTAATAAATCATTAACAAATTAAATAAAATCATTAAATTTTTAATAAAACACTAACACTTTAATAAGTCAATTAAAATTTCAATAAATGATTTAAGATTAACAAAATATTAAAATGTTTAATAAATTATTAAAAATTCAATAAATCATTAATTAAAATAATCTAAAAAAAATGGTTAATTCAAATACACTAAAGAACAAATCCTATTAATCAACTTTAACGAACAAAATTCAATTTAAAACAAACTTCAAAACAGTAAAGACACAAGAACTTAAATCTGAACTAAAATTCCCTTTGACCCTTCAACAAATTAATTTCAATCAATTATAACTAATAGTAAACCCAGGATATCTTCAAACCACACAGCCTACCGCACACACTTAGATTTGTTTGCTAGGACAACCGACTCTAGTTCTAGGTTAGGCCGGTGTTTACTTTCTTGCTGTTGTGTGACGGGCTTTCTCGATTTTCATTGCATGCTTGTATGATTGACATTGAGTGTTTGTTTACTTTTATTGCTCTCTGTGATATGATGTGATGGGCGATAGATTACCCCTAGGTTAGGAACGATCTGGATGCTCATATAATCTTATGCAGGTGGCCTTGCTCGTGCAGGGCTAAATAAAAAGGGGGCAAATTAAAGATTTAAATTAACATAAAATTTCTGCAGGTGCTTCAGAAAATGCTAAGCCCCCTTAAAATTAAAAGAGCACGGCCAAGTGTGGCTGATAAGTTTAATATGAATATATAACTGCTTGGGAATGATTTTATTATAAATGTCTAGGATAACCTTGCAGGTGTGTCTAGATTTTCTTTTTCTTTCTGGAATGTAATGTAAATGTAATTATTTGTTAAAGTCAAATGTTGTGAAAGTGATTCAAAAGTGGGATATCACACCCAACTCGGAATCCAAAGAGAAAAGAATGTCCCTTAAGGGAGTATTCTCTTCTATTTGGGAAACCAAGTTAGGGTAGTTCTAATATCCAAAGAGAAAAGAAAATACCCCTTCGGGGATGAATTTCTTTTCATTTGGATATCCAGGCCTGGCGGATCTAAGGAGCTCGTAGCGGACCCAAGGAGCTCGTAGCGGATCCAAGAAGCTAGTAAAGGAAAGAAGACAAAGAAGTGACGAATAGAAGAAGACGAAGAAATGAAGATAAGAAGAAAAGTATATCCCATTTTGGAATCACTTGCGTCAGTCTTAGGATTAGAATCCGGGTTTGTTGTCAGTGGTGCCCGGCCACTTTACTTTTTCAGTAGACCCTGGGTTGTAATAAACTGGACATTGGACATTATATTTTTGGATAATTTAATTTGAGTGTTTACTTTGTTTGTGCACTAGTTCTTTTTAGGACTCTTACATGCCGTGTTTTGTTTTAGCCTGGATACGCATCGGAGTGTTTTTTTGGTAAGGATCACGATAAACTTTTTCTACTTGAAATTTAAAATAAAATTTTTTAGGCTCACATAGAAACTCTAACGAATCTAAGAAGTAAGCTCGGACCGCCGAGAGTCAGCATAATCATATTATTACTTTCTCTTCCTTGTTAGGCACCTCCCCGCCTGTGGGTTCTGGCAGACCACCTGACCTATTAGGGTGCAGTTCTGTCAAGGGAATGTTGTGCAATCTCTAGGGAAAAATCTATTTTCTAAGCCTGATTTTAAAACTGCTTCATAAATCATTTTATGCATTTGAGTCAATTAGCATGCATTGCATTAGATACAAATTAAAAGAGTCTAAAATTTTAATTGCATTATGCTCCTAGGCATCATTTACCCTACATAAGTAAAGGGGCCAATCAGGATTTGTTTTAGATGTCGGCCCCGATTCCTCAAAACTTAAATAACGTCCCTACCTATCTTTCATAAGAGACTGGACACATGGATTTGAAGCGCCTAGGTGGTTAGCTGGCTCCCCAATCCAGGCCGGGGTAAGTCCAGATTTGCACTGCATTAGTCAGGTTCGGGTCACTACTTTGTAGTACCCAAATTAGATTTAGGTTCTGAGGCAGATTTGTGAATCTTAAGTCCTCACCCTTCGGGAATAAAAACCCAAATTTCTAATAAAATGTCAATTCAAATCTAAAAATTTCTCTCTTAAAATGTAAAGCCCAACATAGGGTAGACTGAGGTTGCCTCTGAGCTTCTCAGAATCCGGTACCTCCTACTTTTCTTCCTTTGACTCGTTAATAACTGTTCAATGTTGAGTTTTCTCCTTGAAAATCCCTACTTCTTTCCTTGTCTTCTACTTTGTAATCAGAGGGTACAAAATCACTACTTTAACTGAGAGTTTTCTTAGGAGTACCCCTCCTAGGATGTAATTAACTATAGGGGCTTGCCCCTATAGGGATTTGAGAACCCCAGATTAAAATAAACCTTGTTTTATTTTTATAAAATAAGGGAAAAATCTTTGGGAACGCAGACATGTTTTAAAACCTCATTTCTAACTTTAAATATATTTATAGAATATTATTATTATCTTTGCAGGTAATATAATATTCTATTTATTATATTCAATTTTTGAAATGATGACTTTTATAAAACCCATTCTTTCTTTTGGGTGTTTTTGAAGAATGTTATGTTCGTCTTTTCAGATGATACAATATTCTCCTTATTACACCTAAATAAAGGGATGGATGAACTTTTCAAAACTATATTTCTATTTTTAAACACATTCTACAGAATTTCGTGTTCATCTCTCAAGATGATATGTTATTCATAGAATTATGTTTGACTATAGAAATATTATTTTCTAAAACCCTGTTTTGATATTGAATCCATTATAGAATATTGTGTCAGTCTCCTGAGACTGTACTTTATTCTTAATGCAGTATTCGATTACAAAATAGGAGAACACAAAATCTACGTGGCGACATAAATTTTCCCACCAAAGTTTTTCTGGCGACTCCGCTGGGGAACTATCCTCTCTCCATCTTTAGCAGTGATTCATACCCTTACATCGGTAGTATACTTGTGCTTGGCATGGGTTGTAACTACCTTTCTTCCGTCGGTTATATTATTCAATTCATTCTTGAATAATTTGGCTGGTATCTAAAAGAAATTGTAGAGGTCTTATTTTGGACCCCCGTCAAAATATCGACGGGAAGTTCCTTTAATGACCTTTTTGTCTAAATAATCATAAAATAAAATCCCTACGTGCTAACTTGAACGTTGCAGTTACATTTTTATTGTAGCTTGATGTTTGACTTAGCACTGGGTCCAAATTCTTAGAGTAAAAATTGAAACACTAAATAATATTCATTCTTATCTCAACATTATGTATTGCAGTTATATTTTAATATAACTCGATATATATGCGATGAGATAAGACTTGAATTATTTGGTTGGGTCAATTAAGCTTTTACAATTAAAATAATTTACTCAAAAGACTAATTCAAAATTTTTCTTGAATTTCAGGAAAAATGATGGGTAAACTAATCTTTTCCTTGTCGGATAATATGAACTTGGCCTACAATCCTTTTGCTGACAGAAGTATAATCAAATTTGGAAAAGGATTTGAGGATTTGCAGTTGTTTGTTAGTGGACCTGAGTTCACTATTGTCCCACCTGCTGAAATTGCAAACCAGAAGCCTATTCTAGAGTTCACTTTGGGATGTGGGTCTCAGACTGCCCCTGTAGCCCCTAGGCCCTCAGTGTTTGCTAGAATTGAACAGCCTAGCCAGGATCAGAAACTCAAATCAGTTGTCGTAGCAGACAGCGTTACTCCTTTCAGTGCTCCGAGCAAGTTTGAAATAGGTTCCTCTTCCAACATGTCGACGATTATGACTAAAACTCAGAGGAGAAATAAAAATCGTCGTACAAAGAGAAGAATGGAAAAATTGGGGCTGTCAATTAAGAATGAGCAAACTCCTCCTACCTCTCCACATCTTAGTGGTAGTAGGTTCCATCTTCTCTCCGCTGCTGATGGAGAGGAAGATGTGAGGAAGATTGCTCGTTCAGTTCCTACTGCTGTTGGAAAGTCTGCCACTGAGCCAGTAAAAGATAAGGAAACACACATTCAGAATATGGTAAGGGCAATAGTCCAAGAGTGTGCAGATAATCATTTCCAAACCAAGGAAAGGTTTTTGAGGAATATGAAAAGGATGATTAATGAAAAGATAGAAGAAGAAGCATCGAGTCAGAAGAATACTGGAGCCCGGGTAGTGAGTCAGTCGAGGGCAAGAGATAGCAAAAGAAAGTTCAAACCTGTTGCAATCTCTGCACTCACTGATGGATACCCTAGGGAACCGAGGAAATCTGACAGAAAGACAGACAGTATTATTTTGACTGATGTGTCGAGAAAATCCAAGAGTACTCAGTATGTTGTCCAGAAAACTAGTCGCCAGCTATCTCCTTCCTCCATGACACCTCAAGAAGTTAGAAAGGTTCAGCGGTTCTCTCGTGTCCACTCTTCTCCCCAGATAGATAGGCACCCCTCTACGGGTCCTTCTTCATCTTCTCATCCGGATGTAGGGCGGTTGGAATCATGAAGCCAACTCTCTCCAACATCAGCTGAGAAGAAGATCTGGAGACCTAAGGAGGAAGTTACTTCTCTGGTAGTGGCTTCACCTGAAAAGATGATAGAAGAAAAACTCGAAGTAGAGGAGAAATGTGAAATTAACCCTTCAGATCATATGGACTATGAAAGATATGTTCCCGTTGATCCCCACTATGTTTTCGGAAGGTCTATAGAGGAGATGCTAGGTGAACTGAAAAATAGCATTAAAGATCTGGAGGATGAAGATGCATTGAACTTTGATTTAGATCAAGATGATATGTTAGATGATGTAGTAGCCGATGTCCTTATGGTGGAAACAAGGGGATCAGCTCATGATGATCAAGCTGAAGATGCTGGAATACAGGACGTCGTAGTTGAGGAAGGCATTGTGCCGGACTTAACTCAACGTCTTATACAACAGCTAAAACAAAAAGATGAGCAGATCTCAAGTATGGAGAAGAAGATAGACGAAATGATGGCCACTATGGCATCATTCCAGTGCCAGGGTCCTTTACCACCACGAGCACAGGTTGAGTCTTCTCAACCCGAGTCTGTTCATGTGGTAGGGAAGAAACAGATAATTGAGGCTGTAGAAGAACACCAATCAGATCCAGAAATTAAAGCCTCTCAATCAAAAGAGCTAAAACAGATGGTGGAAAGACAAGTGAGGAAGGCATTAGCTGAGTCACAGAGTGCGTCGTATACCCCAAAGGGTAGGCCCTACCCAGAGGAGTTTGATGCAGTTCCCTATCTAAAGGGATTTGTGCCCCCCTCATTCAAGATTTTTGATGGTACCGAAAACCCTAGACAGCACATAGCGTACTTCCGAGCTAGTTGTTGCAACGCTGGAGGAAGTGATGCTTTACTCTTCAGGCAGTTTGTTAGTAGTTTGTCAGGGGTGGCTTTTGACTGGTATGCAGATTTACCTAATGGTTCAGTGCACAGTTTTACAGAGCTGGAAAACATATTTGTCAAGAGGTTTGCAGGCAGTCAGCATCACGTTACAGTTGGGGATCTTGTTATAGAAAAGCAGAAGCCTGGGGAAAAGCTGGTTGATTATATACTAAGGTGGAGGAATTTGAGCATGAAGTGCGAACCTCAATTGCAAGAGCAACACGCGATTGAGATTCTGCTTAAGAACATTCATGGACCGGTAGCCTTTCTTTTGAAAGGATTTACCATCAAGACATTTGAAAAACTGCTCAATAAAGCCTCCAGCCTACAAGAAGAAGCTTCGCAGTTCACCTTCCTTACTGATCAGTCCTCTTCAGATCCTAAAAAGCTGAAACCCCAGAAGGTCTTTGAGAAGAAATCTGGGACGGTGTCAGCTGTGGATAAGGGAAAGCAGCCAATGAAAATTCAGGTAGAGAACCCACCTTCTCAGTTTTATAATCAACAGTATCAGAGGCCTCAATATACATCACCACAGTATCAGAAACAGTATTCGCCACCGCAAACTCAGCCACAGTTTAATCAACAACGGCCTTACCTTACTTCGGAGGAAAGAAGGGAGAATTGGGAGAAATTTAATGCATTGATTGGCAAGACTTACCCCTTTAAAAAGGAGGCTTTAAAGAGGATATTAAAAAATCTTCTGAAAAAGCCAGACTTTAAATTTCCTGCCCCTAGGAGGCCAGAGGAAGTGGGTAAGTCTGATCAGCTTAATTATTACCCTTACCATCAGATGTTGGGTCATCAGCTTGAAGAGTGTGTTACTTTTAAAGAATGGCTTGATAGGAACATCAGATCAGGAGCTGTAGTGATTCCCAAAGAATACTTAGTGGATCCGGGGCAGGGATCAGCTAAGTGTGTGACTGGTGAGCCTATTGTTCCTGCTTCTTCTTTAAATTCTGACTCAACTTGGGATATAGCTTTATCCCGTTCCTCAAAGAAATTTCTGAACAAACTCTATTTTTCTTCTCTTCAGGAGTCTTTGGGAGCTCAGAAGCCTCTCCAGGTTGATCTGATAGTTCCGGAAGGTGATGTAGAGATGACTCCACCTTCAGAGCTTAAGGGAGCCCAAGTCAGCCAGGGTCCTATAGTTCAGGAGAAGGAGGATACCAGAGATTATTTTGTTGCTTTTAGTAGTGTTGATTGTGATGTATCCAGTAGAGTAGTGTTTTCTGCGGATGGGGAGACTATTATCCTCAATCCTCTTATCTTAGATGACTTTTATTTTGTTCCATGTGATGATGTCAAATCAATGAAAAAGGATTCTGTGTATATCTTGTCTATTTCTGATAGCGATGTTACGGATGACTTGAAAAACTTACCTGAAAATGATTCTCTTAACAATCAATTTAATTTGGAAGAATTAAAACATTCTCTTGGCTATTATTCAGATAGTGATGCCCCTGCTCTTGATTTGCAGGGTACGCCTATCTGTATTGAAGCAGAGATGTCGGATTCTGAGAATTTGACAGAAGTACAATCAGAATTAGCTGAGGTCAAAGTAGATAATCCACCTGCCGCTTCTTCTGAAGAGATAGTGCAAATCAAACTCCGTAGCGGCAAAGTGCTACCACCTCAAGCTTCTTCTGGAGATAAAGGGAAGCAAGTTGTTGACGAACCAGAATCTTCTCTTCCACCTCAGCCTGTTCCCCTTCAGGGTCCAGTTGAGAGTGGAATACCCAAGGTCGATTACAATGTCCTAGCTCACCTCAGGAAGCTGCCTGCCAAACTGAGCATTTATGATGCTCTGATCCTTTCCAAAGAAATGAGGGAAGCGTTAATCAAAGCTCTGCTAGATCCAGATATTTGCATGGCCCAGTTAGCAGCTGCACAGCCTGATGAAGCTCTTTGTTCCAAAGGAGTTCCTGAAATTTCTTTTTCTGATGAAGATCTATGTTTAGGGACGGCTGATCACAACCGTCCACTATACATAACAGTAAACATAGACAACTTCAGATTGTCACGTATCCTGGTTGATCCTGGTGCATCAGTTAATATTATGACTCTCAGAACTCTCGCTTATTTGAGAATAGACGTTCGTAAGCTCAGTTCAGACAAAATGATCTTACGAGGGTTTAACGAAAATGGCGAGAGGGCTTTGGGTTCAGTTACTCTGTTGTTGGAGATTGAAGAATTTAAAACTGAAGCAAAGTTTCATATTATAGACTCTCCAACATCTTTTAATGCTCTTCTAGGTAGACCGTGGCTTCATGAATATAGGATGGTTCCTTCCTCCCTACATCAGTGCATTAAATACATCAGAAATGGTGTTGAGCATTGTATTAAGGGAGATTTGCAACCATTCTCAATTCATGAAGTAGGAATTTATGAAGATGCCGCCTATTATTTGCCTAAAAAGCAAACTGTTCCTAAGGATCTCAAATTGGCCAAAAGTGAAATTGCACTTGAAAAGAAAAATGAAAAAGAAAAAGAAAAAGAAGAAAAAAGAGATGAAGAATATCCCTGCCTCGAAGATAGCATCCGTTGGCATCCTGCTCCTCCCTCACAAAGAGGTGGTAGGATTACCCAATGGGGGCGAGGTAGAGGCAGAGGATGGCAAAATTATGAAAGTGCAACGTATGAAATCATACAAAAGCAAACTCCTATGATGCATATTGATTTAGAATCTGACTCAGAGGATGAATCATGTGTATCTAAGGCTGAAAATAGTAACAAGAGGCCGAAATTTGAGATCTCTTTGGAACACGACAGTGACGATGATAAAATTAAGGCAAAAATAGAGGATGATTCAGATTTGTCTACCTATGAAAAGCTTAAAGGATATGTGAAGACTTTAGCTCTAACCCCACTATCTCAAGATAGTATAGCCGGGTTGGCAGTTAAGGTTTCACCTGCTTTGAGCGATGATTGTAAAACTGCTAAGTTTATTCCTTCTTCTAGTAAGAATGTTGAAACTGATGTACACATTGATGATCCTTTGATGAATGAAATAGTGGAACTCCCTTTTGATTGGTATCCTTATGGTGTTAAAAATTTAATTAAGCAAGGTCTAACCCCATCTACTTGGACTAAACGTCAAGCTCAGTCCTTTGAAAACCTTTGGAATACTGAATATTATAAACCAAATTTAAGGGCAGGATTGGGTTTTAGTACTGTTTGTCCATTTGATGATGATGATTACTGCTTGGTGATAACTAACAATCTAGGATCTGATCGTCTCTTTATGAAGGACATTGAGATTCTAAATGAATTTTGTCTAGAAACTTCAGATGATTTGGATGACTTTCAAGTTAAGGAGGCACCTCCCGAACTTGAGGAGGAGATCCAATCAACTGTTGATGAATTGAAAGAAATTAACCTTGGTAATGAAAAAAATCCACGTCCGACGTTCATAAGTGCCTTATTGAACGAGGATGAGTCAACTAACTTAGTCAAGCTGCTTTCAGAGTTTAAGGATTGCTTCGCTTGGAGCTATAATGAGATGCCTGGATTATCTCCAGAAATAGTAGTCCATAAACTTGAAATTCAACCTGACATTATCCCTATCAAGCAAGCCCCACGACGCATGCGCTTAGAAATTGAACAACAAGTGGTGACTGAAGTTAAAAAACTAATCGATGCAGGCTTTATTCGAGAGGAAAAATATCCCTCTTGGTTGGCTAGCATCGTCCCAGTAAAGAAAAAGAATGGTCAAATTCGCGTATGCATCGATTATAGGGATCTGAATAAGGCTTGTCCAAAAGATGAGTTCCCGTTGCCTATACCGGAACTCATGGTAGACATCGCCTCTGAGCATGCAATTTTCTCTTTTATGGATGGTTCATCTGGATATAATCAAATCAAGATGGCTCCTGAAGATGAAAAATTCACTGCCTTCAGAACACCTATAGGGGTCTTCTGTTACAAAGTCATGCCCTTTGGGCTTAAGAACGCTGGTGCAACCTACCAGCGGGCTATGACCCGAATCTTCGATGATCTAATACACCAATAGGTGGAATGTTATATCGATGATTTGGTAGTCAAAAGTCGTCAAAGGGAAGACCACCTTCATGATCTGAGAATCGTTTTTGAAAGGTTGCGCCGCTACGATCTAAAGATGAATCCCTTGAAATGTACTTTTGGGGTTACTTCAGGGAAATTCTTAGGATTTGTAGTGAGACACCGAGGCATAGAAATTGATCCTTCCAAAATAAAAGCCATCTTAGATATGCCACCTCCTAAAAGTCTTACCCAGTTAAGATCTCTTCAAGGTAAGTTGGCATACCTACGAAGATTCATTTCCAACTTGTCTGGTAGGTGTCAACCATTCGCTGCTTTGTGTAAGAAAGATGCCCGATTTCATTGGGATGAAAAGTGCCAAAATGCATTTGAAAGCATAAAGCAGTATTTGTTAACGCCACCAGTTCTAGCAGCTCCTATCCCTGGAAAACCCTTAATACTTTACACCGCAGCCTTAGACAGTTCTCTTGGCGCCTTATTAGCCCAAACTAATGAGGAAGAAAAAGAGAATACACTTTACTACTTGAGTAGGAGACTTCTACCAACTGAAGCTAATTATCCTCCTATTGAGAAACATTGTTTAGCTTTGATTTTTGCTGCCCAAAAATTAAGGCATTACATGTTAGCTCATAAAATCAATCTCATCTCTAGAGTTAATCCACTCCAATACTTGATGACTCGTCCGACGTTGTCAGGGCGTTTAGCAAAGTGGTCAATGTTTCTACTCCAATTTGATATCACGTTTATACCATTACGTGCTATCAAAGGTCAAGCTGTGGCTGACTTCTTAGCAGCACACCCGATCCCTGCTGAGTCCCCTCTGAATGATGATCTCCCTGATGAACAAATTATGAGTTTAGAGGAGCAGGAAGGAAATACTTGGGAATTATATTTTGATGGTGCCGCATCTTCACAAAAGATCGGGGAACCTCAGGAGGTAATCCCAGGGAAAGCCGGTATCGGGTTGGTTTTCATAACCCCTGAAAAAGGATTGTTGCGTTGTTCTTACCATTTATTAGAGCCTTGCACTAATAACGAGACCGAATATGAAGCTCTGATAATTGGATTAGAATTAGCAATATCAATGGAAATCAGAGAAATCAAGATCTTTGGAGATTCACAACTTATCATCAATCAAGTTACTGGTATTTATAAAGTCTTAAAACCTAAACTTCTTCCGTACCATCAGTACACTATGAAACTTCTTGAGCAAATTCCGAGCGTAACCTTATATAAGATACCCCGTGGAAGAAATTCTATGGCGGATGCCCTTGCAAAGCTCGCAAAGGAATTAGCATGTATAGAAGAATAGTCCATTTCCATAGAAGTTCAAGGTCGCAAGATCTTGTCTCCTATAGACTTGGAATACATCAATAAAAAGTTTCCTTCCGAGGGCGAGATTGTTCTTGCCATTGATGATGATACGGTTGACTGGAGACAACCTTTCATTGACTATTTGCAAGAAAACAAACTCCCTCGAGAGAAATCTGCCGCAGATCAAATTAAGAGAAGGGCTCTTTCTTACACACTGATGAATGACATTTTGTACCGCCGGTCTTTCGATCAATTATGGCTACGTTGTCTTAGTAAACAAGAAGCCCAAAGGATCGTGATCGAGGTACATGCCGGATTGTGTGGTGCCCACCAATCTGGCCCCAAAATGAAGATGAAAATCAAGAGACTGGGATATTACTGGCCTTCAATGATTGACGACTGTATGTCTATTGCACGTCGTTGCCACCAGTGTCAAGTACATGATGTAGTCCTGCACCAACCTCCTAATGTTCTGCATCCAACAATTGCTTCATGGCCTTTTGAAAGTTGGGGCACGGACATCATTGGCCCTATCGATCCTCCCTCTTCTAAAGGTCACCGGTTCATTCTAGCAGCAACAGACTACTTCTCAAAATGGGCGGAGGCTGTTCCATTACGAGAAGTTAAAACTCATAATGTGCTCCAATTCTTTCGAGACCATATTGTATATCGATTTGGCATTCCTCGTCGAATTATATCCGATAATGGTCCCTCTTTCAAGAGCACCAAAATGAATAATTTCGCTAAACGTCATAATATTGATTGGAGGTATTCCACAAGCTACTACCCACAGGTGAATGGATTGGCGGAGGCCTTCAATAAGGCGTTAGTCGGAATTCTAAAGAAAATCTTAGAGGACAATAAGCGACAGTGGCACGAAAAGTTAGGGGAGGCTCTGTGGGCTTATCGAACCACATGTAGAACCCCAACTCAGTCTACACCGTTTGCTTTAGTCTTCGGGGCTGAGGCTGTTCTCCCTTTAGAGGTACAGCTTCCCTCTCTAAGGGTTGCAATTAACAATAGTATTACATCTGAACAGAACGCCCGACTTCATTTAGAAGAACTCGAAGGTTTAGAAGAGAAGCGTTTGCAGGCTCAACAGAACCTCGAGTTATATAAATCCCGTATGGCTCAAGCACATGACAAAATGGTCCGTCCTAGAACCTTTCGAGTAGGAGAGTTGGTGTTGGTCTTACGTAGACCTATCCTAACTCATCGAAGGTTTGGTGGTAAATTTGAGCCTACATGGGAAGGTCCTTTTGTGGTGGAGAAAGTCTACCAAGGGGGATCTTACCAATTAGTGGATTGTAAGGGTGATCGTCCTATGTTGCCTATCAATAGGCGGTATCTTAAGAAATACTATGTGTAATGACGTCGTTATGAAGATTTGCAATAAAATTACAAATTTTTCAGCATATACATTGTTCTCGAAGCTTATGAATGTGACATACACTGGGTCCAAGTAGTTTGTATATTTTTGAAAATCAGAATTGAAAGATTTCAAAATTTGAAATAACTGAGATGTTATATAGTATTACTATAGAAATGTCCTTTTATTTATTTTCTTTTTTTCATTTATGATGATTCAATATAAAAACATAATCCCCAGTGGATTATGTGTAAATTATAAAGAGCATTTATAATAAAGGAGAAAGAAAAATTTTCAATCCAGAAATTTCAAGCTCATTCGTTTGAATGGTTTTCTCTTTCCTTCTAGAAAATGGCATATACAAAAGCTTTTGAACATCTAATAAAATATTTGCAAGTTGTTAATGCCATTTGTGATGAAGGGAAGATTTAAAATCTTAAAGAAATCGAGTTTTTACTAAAAGTTACCATCAAATTTAAATCTTTCTTACTGACTTCTGGCTTAAGTCCGCTTTTACGGCAGCCATCAAATTTAAATCTGTCTTTAGGTCTAAGTCCGCTTTTATGGCATCCTACTGACCTCTGGCTTAAGTCCGCTTTTACGGCAGCCATCAATTTTAAATCTGTCTTTAGGTCTAAGTCCGCTTTTACGGCATCCTACTGACTTCTGGCTTAAGTCCGCTTTTACGGCAGCCATCAAATTTAAATCTGTCTTTAGGTCTAAGTCTGCTTTTACGGCATCCTACTGACTTCTGGCTTAAGTCCACTTTTACGGCAGCCATCAAATTTAAATCCGTCTTTAGGTCTAAGTCCGCTTTTACGGCATCCTACTGACTTCTGACTTAAGTCCGCTTTTACGGCAGCCATCAATTTTAAATCCGACTTTAGGTCTAAGTCCGCTTTTACGGCATCCTACTGACTTCTGGCTTAAGTCCACTTTTACGGCAGCCATTAATTTTAAATCCGACTTTAGGTCTAAGTCCGCTTTTACGGCATCCTACTGACTTCTGGCTTAAGTCCGCTTTTACAGCAGCCATCAATTTTAAATCCGTCTTTAGGTCTAAGTCCGCTTTTACGGCATCCTACTGACTTCTGGCTTAAGTCCGCTTTTACAGCAGCCATCAATTTTAAATCTGTCTTTAGGTCTAAGTCCGCTCTTACGGCATTCTACTGACTTTTTGGCATAAGTCCGCTCTTACGGCAGCCATTCTCAGAATTAGATATAAGTGTTCACTTAGTGGCATCATTTCTCTTGATTTAAAAGAAAACTTTAGATTTATCAAAATCACGTTCAAACTTATATCAAACAACATTCAAATCACTTTCAAATTTCCTTCATTTCTGTCAAAATACATTTAAATCACTACATTCAACTTTTCTATATCATTGGCTTTACTAAATGATACTAATCTCATTAGTTATTGTTTACTAAAGTCATCCTCAACTTTCAAATCAATTAATCCATCCTAATCTTTCAATTAATCAACTCAAATCTTTCACAAATTTTTCATTCTCATCTTCTATCAAAGCTCAAAATTCCTTCAATTCATATACTTATATTTTCAACTTCAACTTTGGATCTAGTTGATTGTTTCGGTCAACACCAATACGCATAATAAACTTTGATAAGTTTATCATGCCTATTGGGGGTCCATTTGTTGACCTCATTATTTGAGGTCGATTCTCCCAGAACTAATTTCTAGCACCTAGGTCTTCGTAGCCTAGTCTAAACATCGATTTTAGGACTTCTCTTAGGGGGGATGCCTAATGACTTAGCATTGACTCAACCTTGTAAGTCAACCCAAATCAAATCAAGCCCTTTGAAGTCAATTAAAATTAAATTCATGAAATTTGATATTAAGCAAATCTAATTCGATCAAATCGACATCAATCCAGTTGAAATCACTCAATTTAAAATGATTTGAATTAAACTAACTCGCCATGAAATGATTAAAGCCAAATCAACGTTGATCAAAACATGTCGATGAAAATAAATGCAATATAAAGTTAAATAGATTTAATTCAAATTTAATTTAACACCGATGACTTCGTTTAATTTAAATCCACTCGAATAATTAAAGTCCCAAATCTGCATCTAATAGAATCTGGTTCAACTTCATTTTAATCAAATCAGCCCTTAAACACCTCTTTAAAGCTTGAATAGATTGTAGCCGTCGATTTGAATTGAGAAGTGGTTTTGGATTTTGATTGGGCCGGTCTAACCAACCCCCCACGATCCTTCTCTATCTCCCTCTTATTTCGCAGAACTGCCCCCACTTTCGCCCACTCTCTCATACACACCGAAACCCCTCTCCTCCCAGTTCGCAAGAGGCAAAAACCCGGCTCCCTCTCCTCTCTCGCGACGAACCCAGGCGAAGATCCCAGGCTTCGTCTCCTCTCAGTTGGCAAGAACCGAAGGACCTAGCTCTCTCTTCCTCTCTTGATTTCGCAAAAGCCCCAGCCCCTGTCACCTGCCGTTCGCGAGCTCTAGGTCCGCCCCTCTCTCCGTTGTTCGCAAGCCCAAGTCGAAGACCACCATCCGACACCTGGGCCCGTAAGTCCTAGGTCCCGTCGCTTCCCCTTGCTTGCGTGGACAGCAGCCCTAGCCAAAGGATCCCTCTCTTTCTCTGCCCTAGACGGCTCCGGCAACCTTTCTCAACCTTAGGTAATTCCATCTTCTTCACCTTCATCTTCTACTTTTCCCATTCTTGATTGCTTTTTCGATCACATTGGATATATGGGATGAAGAAGTTTCTCTTCTTTTGAAAGAAAGAAAGAATAACGAATGGAGTTAAGCTTCTCCCTTTCTCTTCTTCAATCTTCTCCATATAATCTCTTCTCAAACAATCATCTCGTTTGGTTCAGATTTCTTGTAAAGATAAGAATGTAGATTGTTTTGTTTTATGCTTCTTAAATCAACCATTATCTCTTGAGATTAGAAAAGGGGATTTCCCCATCTCATTTTTTTTTTCAAATAAGTAAATAAAAAAAATTCTCGCAATTCTAATTTCTTGACTCAAAAATGCATGAGACGATTTGGATTATTTTGTTTTCTATATTTTGCTTCTCTTAGAAGAAATATCTCTATTAAATAGAGTTTGTTTCTTGAAAAAAAGTTGGAAGCATGGCTGATTTTAAGTGGATTACTTTCCAATAGTGTTGGTATAGCATTTTCATAATTATGTGTCAGTATAAAGCATGATTTTCATATTAGTTTACTTTACGCAATCTTACAAGAATTGTATGTCAAGTGTTCGATGAAATGCTACTAGAAGAGATATATTTATGTGCTAAAATTTTGTGGAGATCTCAAGCGTGGGTTCCATCATTTTCTTGTGTACGAAAGTATTGAAAGCTACACTACAACCACAATTAGAGGAAATAGGATGATACTGCTTTCATTGTGACAATGCATTGAATACATATTTGGACTATTTGAATCATGACTAGTTGGGAGAATTTTACGTACAACTCTATGGTTAAATTGTTTCATTGATGAAGCTTAGAGAAGGCATCAAATGATTGTAAAAATTCTTGTATTTTCACCAAATATCTTTCAGTTACTAATACAAACATAGCATTGGCCTTAGTTTTTGGCAAGTAAAGTTATAATCAAAACTGGATATTGGTTAAAACAAAGAAATTCTTATGTGTTTTCATGCTCAAATATTAGTAATAGAAACTCTTCTTACATATCATGTGTTGTGGCATGAAATACTCTTTCTTGTATTTGTATTTGGTATAAATATTGAGTTGGAAAGAAGGTATATGTAGACTTATGTTGGAACATTAGGAATGGTAGAAGTGTGCTTGTTTTAAAAGTGGAATTTGAGGAATGTTTTAAAAGTAAGAAGTGTATGTCTTGAAAGTGGAAGTGTGTGTTAGAAAATATTTGGATTTTGAAATTCATAAAGGTTGAAAAGTGGAACTTGTGGGTGATTTAAAAAGTGAGAGCTTATGTTAAAAAGTGAAAAGTGTATTATTTGAATGAAAAGTTTCGTGTGTGATCTTTTAATGGTAAAGTGATACTTGATTATTGGAGAATAAAAAAAAATGTTTATTTTGAAAAGGTGAATTGTTTGTGTAAACAAAGTAATGTGAAAAGTGTATGTTGAAAAGGGAGTTGTATGTTTTGGAAGAGTGTGTGTGTGGTTTTGATAAGTAAAGAAGTGACTTGCGTGTGCTTGAAAGGTGATTGTTTGATTTTTAGAAGATGAAAGGTGTATGTTTCAAAAATGTGGAGTGTGTAATAGTGAAGTGTTTAAACTTTGTAAAATATATGTGTGTATTGAAAAGTATATCAAGTATGCATTAAAAAGTAAAGTAAAATGCGTATTGGAATGAAGTGTGTAAAAGTGTGTTAGTGAAGTGTTGTGTGTAGATATGAAATGTGAAGTGTATAAATGTTTAAAAATGAGGTGTGTATGTTTGTGTTTTGAAAGGAGAATTGTGTGATCTTTGAAAGATGAAAGGGTATGTTTATGTTTAAATATGAAATGCGTAAAGGTGGAGTTTGTGTGTATTTTGGAAAAGTGTTTGTGTTGAAAAAGTGAAAAAGTTTATTGTTCAAATAAAAAGTTTAGTGTGTGATATTTGAATGGTAAAGAAAAGTTTGACGGTTGGAGAATGAAAAATGTTCGTCTTGAAAAAGTGATATGTGTGAGAAATAAAAAGTGGGGTTTGTGGGTTTGGAAAGGTGAAACTTGTGTGTTTTGGAAGTGGTATTGGGGAGTTTGTATATGTTTGGAAAAGCGTGCGTTTTATGAAAAGTAAAAGTGTATTGAAAAGAATGTGTTTTTAGAAGTGTATTGAAAGGAGAAGTGTTTTGAAATATATATATATATCTGTTTCGAAAAGTGTGTATAAATGTGGAAAAGTGAACTTAGATTGTTAGGAGATGAAAAGTGTGTTGGTTGGAGTTTGAGTTAATTGAATGGTTATTAGAAAGTGAAAGTGTTGAAAAGCAAAAGCTCCCTTTCTCTCTACCCCTACCTCTCTCCTCCTCCTTCCTTTTTCTTGTGCCTCAAGGTGAAGGTTGGGAAAATAGAAAGTGTGCCTTCAAAAGTGAGAAGTTCAAAAGGTAGACAGCTTGTGCCGGCCTTCAAGTCCGAAGAAAGGTACATTTTTATTTTTAAATAAATTTCAATTATTTTATTATTAATTATTAATGTGCTTCTAATTCCCTATTTTCTTGTCTTTATTTGCATGAACTGCGAGGAACGGTACCAATCAAGTGAACAAGAGGAAGCAGATCAAAGGTGTCAGTCGCCTCTATCCAGCCGGGTAGAGGTGCTACGGGCGTAATCCACCGGGTCATAGCCCTCGGTGTTGTAAGTTTTCTTAAAACTTAGAAAGCCCCTAGGAGGCCATGGTGTGTTTTGTGCGAACTCCTCCCTTCTAGGTCCCTATAGCAACTTCAATTTTATTAGGATTATTTATTTTATTTTAGATCCTTAAACCTCTTTACACGTGCGCAAAGTCCTAAGGGTTAGTGATAACAAAATTCTTTTCATTCCATATAACATTAGTGACATTTAAGGACAAAAATTAAGGATTGAGTCCTAGAGAACTTAGACTTAGGATGCCTGCACACTTTAGGGTAGAAATACATAACATAGAAAACTTAGTGACATTCCCCTTAGGATTATTGTATGTTATTAATACAACCTTAATCAACTCTAATTAAACTTAAATAATTAATTAAGGAGAATTTCAAATACACTAATGATAATCCAAATAAAAATATATGAAAATCACATAACCTCTAATAACTAAGTCATAATTAACACACATAGCACTAGGAGATTAAATTTGAACATAAAAATAAAATGGAATCTAATTAATGTGTTAATCATCTTATAATCAAAAATAAAATAATAACTAAATAAAATTTTTCAAACTTTAATAAATCATCAACAATTTAATAAATCATTAACAAATCAAATAAAATCATTAAATTTTTAATAAAACACTAACACTTTAATAAGTCAATTAAAATTTCAATAAATGATTTAAGATTAACAAAATATTAAAATGTTTAATAAATTATTAAAAATTCAATAAATCATTAATTAAAATAATCTAAAAAAAAATGGTTAATTCAAATACACTAAAGAACAAATCCTATTAATCAACTTTAACGAACAAAATTCAATTTAAAACAAACTTCAAAACAGTAAAGACACAAGAACTTAAATCTGAACTAAAATTCCCTTTGACCCTTCAACAAATTAATTTCAATCAATTATAACTAATAGTAAACCCAGGATATCTTCAAACCACACAGCCTACCGCACACACTTAGATTTGTTTGCTAGGACAACCGACTCTAGTTCTAGGTTAGGCCGGTGTTTACTTTCTTGCTATTGTGTGACGGGCTTTCTCGATTTTTATTGCATGCTTGTATGATTGACATTGAGTGTTTGTTTACTTTTATTGCTCTCTGTGATATGATGTGATGGTCGATAGATTACCCCTAGGTTAGGAACGATCTGGATGCTCACAGAATCTTATGCAGGTGGCCATGCTCGTGCAGGGCTAAATAAAAAGGGGGCAAATTAAAGATTTAAATTAACATAAAATTTCTGCAGGTGCTTCAGAAAATGCTAAGCCCCCTTAAAATTAAAAGAGCACGGCCAAGTGTGGCTGATAAGTTTAATATGAATATATAACTGCTTGGGAATGATTTTATTATAAATGTCTAGGATAACCTTGCAGGTGTGTCTAGATTTTCTTTTTCTTTCTGGAATGTAATGTAAATGTAATTATTTGTTAAAGTCAAATATTGTGAAAGTGATTCAGAAGTGGGATATCACACCCAACTCGGAATCCAAAGAGAAAAGAATGTCCCTTAAGGGAGTATTCTCTTCTATTTGGGAAACCAAGTTAGGGTAGTTCTAATATCCAAAGAGAAAAGAAAATACCCCTTCGGGGATGAGTTTCTTTTCATTTGGATATCCAGGCCTGGCGGATCTAAGGAGCTCGTAGCGGACCCAAGGAGCTCGTAGCGGATCCAAGAAGCTCGTAAAGGAAAGAAGACAAAGAAGTGACGAATAGAAGAAGACGAAGAAATGAAGATAAGAAGAAAAGTATATCCCATTTTGGAATCACTTGCGTCAGTCTTAGGATTAGAATCCGGGTTTGTTGTCAGTGGTGCCCGGCCACTTTACTTTTTCAGTAGACCCTGGGTTGTAAATAAACTGGACATTGGACATTATATTTTTGGATAATTTAATTTGAGTGTTTACTTTGTTTGTGCACTAGTTCTTTTTAGGACTCTTGCATGCCGTATTTTGTTTTAGCCTGGATACGCATCGGAGTGTTTTTTGGTAAGGATCACGATAAACTTTTTTTACTTGAAATTTAAAATAAAATTTTTTAGGCTCACATAGAAACTCTAACGAATCTAAGAAGTAAGCTCGGACCGCCGAGAGTCAGCATAATCATATTATTACTTTCTCTTTCTTGTTAGGCACCTCCCCGCCTGCGGGTTCTGGCAGACCACCTGACCTATTAGGGTGCAGTTCTGTCAAGGGGATGTTGTGCAATCTCTAGGGAAAAATCTATTTTCTAAGCCTGATTTTAAAACTGCTTCATAAATCATTTTATGCATTTGAGTCAATTAGCATGCATTGTATTAGATACAAATTAAAAGAGTCTAAAATTTTAATTGCATTATGCTCCTAGGCATCATTTACCCTACATAAGTAAAGGGGCCAATCAGGATTTGTTTTAGATGTCGGCCCCGATTCCTCAAAACTTAAATAACGTCCCTACCCATCTTTCATAAGAGACTGGACACATGGATTTGAAGCGCCTAGGTGGTTAGCTGGCTCCCCAATCCAGGCCGGGGTAAGTCTAGATTTGCATTGCATTAGTCAGGTTCGGGTCACTACTTTGTAGTACCCAAATTAGATTTAGGTTCTGAGGCAGATTTGTGAATCTTAAGTCCTCACCCTTCGGGAATAAAATCCCAAATTTCTAATAAAATGTCAATTCAAATCTAAAAATTTCTCTCTTAAAATGTAAAGCCCAACATAGGGTAGACTGAGGTTGCCCTGAGTTTCTCAGAATCCGGTACCTCCTACTTTTCTTCCTTTGACTCGTTAATAACCGTTCAATGTTGAATTTTCTCCTTGAAAATCCCTACTTCTTTCCTTGTCTTCTACTTTGTAATCAGAGGGTACAAAATCACTGCTTTAATCGAGAGTTTTATTAGGAGTACCCCTCCTAGGATGTAATTAACTATAGGGGCTTGCCCCTATAGGGATTTGAGAACCCCAGATTAAAATAAACCTTATTTTATTTTTATAAAACAAGGAAAAAATCTTTGGGAACGCAGACATGTTTTAAAACCTCATTTCTAACTTTAAATATATTTATAGAATATTATTATTATCTTTGCAGGTAATATAATATTCTATTTATTATATTCAATTTTAGAAATGATGACTTTTATAAAACCCATTCTTTCTTTTGGGTGTTTTTGAAGAATGTTATGTTCGTCTTTTCAGATGATACAATATTCTCCTTATTACACCTAAATAAAGGGATGGATGAACTTTTCAAAACTATATTTCTATTTTTAAACACATTCTACAGAATTTCGTGTTCATCTCTCAAGATGATATGTTATTCATAGAATTGTGTTTGACTATAGAAATATTATTTTCTAAAACCCTGTTTTGATATTGAATCCATTATAGAATATTGTGTCAGTCTCCCGAGACTGTACTTTATTCTTAATGCAGTATTCGATTACAAAATAGGAGAACACAAAATCTGCGTGGCGACATAAATTTTCCCACCAATCACACCAAAGATACAGTAGTTCTCAAACAAGCCATGCAATTTCATCCATTTGAGAAGAACGAACCACATTCTTATGAAACAGGAAAAAAATCGGCTTTGGAATATAATATGACATCAGAAATTAAGTGCTACAATTATTTTATTGAAAAAAACATCTTCAGTAGAAAGGTTAAAAGAATGCACACAATTTATATATCCAATCCATATTGATTTTTAGAACTGTATCGGAAATAACTTAATAAAGAAAAATAAACAACTATCAAATGAGCAAGATGAGAGAACTGTTATTAAAAAAAAACTTTGGAAAACGCAATATAATTATCGATCTAATTAATCAATATAAATAATCCTTGCTTCTCATTTTGATCATCATATTCATGTAAGAATTAGAATGTACGCAATAGCCTTTTTTCTATTATTGTGCTCTAATTTAATTTTTTTTTATTACAAACAGTTGCAATAAACTTTGACGATAACGAAATTAAAAAAATAAATAAAAATAAAAAAGGCTAAATAGTAGAGTGGCAAGGATAAAATAACAAATAAATATATAGCCCATAGTTGATATAAATCACAAGTGTTGCAGAGATGAGGATGTCAGGTGGATGAGTGGCTTTATCCTTAGAGACGGGATACGAAATGAGCATATATGTGAAAAGGTTGGAATAGCTCCAATGGAAGATAAGATTAGAGAGAGTCTCCTTAGATGATTTGGTCACATCAAACGACAGCCTTCCGATAACCCGGTTAGAAAAGTAGAGGTATTATATTTAAATTATATTAAGAAAGGTAGAGGTAGACCTAAAAAGACTTGGTTAGAAAATATTAGAAATGATCTTTCTTTTGTTAGATTTAAACGATAATTTGGCTTTTAACATAATACAATGGAGAAAAATGATTCATGTAGCCGACCCCACGTAGTAGAACAAAGGCTTGATGTTGTTGTTGTTGTAGTTGATATAAATCACATGACTAATGAGAAATTAATACAAAGAAATAAAAATCAATTTTCAGGAATGAATTATAGAAAAAATGAAATCACGGCGAAAGAAAATGAATTACATACATTTGTGATTTTATTAAGGGAAGCAAATACAAATTTTCTCTATCAGAAATAGATTGAAAACGATTAGAATCCGATAAACATCGCAAGAAATGGATAACAAAAATGTTGCTTAAACCAAGAACGAGGTATATACAACCATAGTGCAGAGGATTTGATATACCTTCAGACTTTCCTATTTTTAAATGGCAAATGAGAATGAATGGAAGCGACCATGATTTCAGACTATTATTTTTGTTTACAGAAACACTGTTATTTTTTTTTTTTTTTTCAATCACCAGAAGAATTTTGTCCAAGTGATAATGACAACCGAAGAAACAGAGCAACACAATAAATCTCCACTGACACGACTAGTTCAAATAATTAATTAATTAAATAAAAAGACAACTAAATAAAAAAAATGATATGCCCATTAAAATTTGGATCCAAGTTTTCAACTCTATATACAGATAAGAGGCATTGTAGATATTTACATAAATCCATAGAAATTTCATATCAAATAATAAGTAAATGATCTAATAAACTAATAAGTAAGAGCTCCACCTGGATGAGTTCTCAAGTACAGTTTGAAGCTTCCATCATCCTTTTGCTGACCTTGACCCGAAGCGTCTGCTAGAAGATGTCGAAGGCCCGTTTAGCTGGAGGAAAAGAGCTCCGTTGAAGCATCTTCTTGTGCTAAACGAATCTAATATTCAGTGACCACCAGTTTCTCTTTCACTACTAGTTTTATCCTGATCAGGTAAAGTTTGTGGATATGTAATCCTCTCAGTTGGATATAGATGAGACAAGCAGCAGGTGGTCGAGGTGGCTGGACGGTCAGGAGGAGACGGCGGCGGAGAGAGGCCGAAACTGAAGGGAGGGAAAGAAGAGTGAGCCGGGGAGTTCAGAGGGAGATTTTTTTTTTTTTTTGCGTGAGCGGGGCGGAACCCCCTTTAGCTCAGGGGGGCAATTACCCACCTAAAAAAATAAAAAAATTCTTTATTATATAATTATTTAGTTAATTTGTTCTTCTTCATCTATTTTTTAGTCTTTATTATAAGGTTTTTAGGCAATTGCCTCCCCTAAAAGTTTTAAAATATTATGGTCTTTAAGCAATTGCCCCCAACAAAATATAAAAAGAATTCATCAATTTATTTTTTTTTTTTAATTTCAAAAATATTCTTACAATCAAAATTTATTTCGGGGGTGGTACCCCAGAAACCCTTACAGGGGCGCTGCCTCTTGAACCCGCCAATACACCCAACATATCTGTGAAGCGTACGACGATTAAGGATATGAACAAATAGTGGTCGAACCCAATTCGATAGAATGTCACCCCTAAAAGAACATTCTGCCAATGATTATTAACTCCAACAAATGGTGCACACGCTAGATTATATTTGTTAAGCCTATAGCTAGTATCAAATATTATGATATCTCCAAAGCAGTTATAATCTATTCTCCCTATCCCATCAACCCAAAAAAAATTCAACAATTTGTCATCCTCATTAGTTTGGATGTCCCAGGCAAACATGTTGTCATGAACAAGTCAATCTTTAAATAATTCAATTAGGGAATTCATGTCCTCATTCTCAATCTTCTCTCTTCTCTCTTTTTGAATGTAGGTATATGCATCCCTTCTAGAAAAATTTAAATTCTGCACACCTCCTACTTCATCAGCTAGGTATGTAAATGCATCAACAGTTCTAATCTCGGCTTCTGTCATTGATTTAAGAACAGATGCTTTCTCATCACTAATATTCCTACATAATCTAAGAAAATGTTGATCTTCATGTCTAGCTAATTCGTGATTGTGGCTCTCTATACATTTTTACACCATCCATACTCTATCTAGGTCCATTGAAAATCTAATCATTGTGGGACAGCCAGTCATGGTATTTGATTTTCTATATTTTGATTTGGAGTTTAAATCAATACCCTTCTTAAATCCAGCTTTCGAACAGACAAACTCTTTGAATCTTATTCTTCCCGAATTAGGCCAGTAACTGTGATGTTCTTTGCGAACCCTAAAACCAACATTATGAGTGTATTGATAATATATCTCATACGCTTCCTTCTCACAGTTACAAACAACCTGCATATAAGAAAAATTATAAAAAACTTCGAATTTAACATGAAAAACAAAAACACACCAATGGTACCCACCAGTACAGAGCAACAAAATTGCTTGGTACCGAGCTGTAAAGAATTTTAGCGGTTCCTACTAGTAAAAAACACCAGTACACATCTTCTTGATTTCTTGAAGAAAAAAGAATAAAACTTCTTCCGAGTATTATATTTACCAATAGTATCTATGACTTCTCTTCCATACTTTGCTGAGGTACTTCTTCCTTAAATTGCTGCGTCTCTTACGTAACGCCTCCAATGTCCTCGTAATATTCGCCATCCTCCAAATTGGTTTCCATCTTCATAGCCTCCTCTCTTCTCTTTCTCAGCTCTCAGCTATTATAACCTGTTTAAAGTGAGGAAAAAAGTCAGCCACATCATAAACAAAAAACCCTAGATATTGCCGCATTTTTTTTTCACGAATGGGTTAGGTCGGGTCATCGGGCCACGCTGTAATTGGGGAAAACATGGTAAATAGAAAGGTGGGGTCATGGTAATCCACGTTGCGCGATATTAGTGGATTCCGGATGTAGAGCTATGTCTGGAGTCCAGACCCAATAAAAATTCCATCTATGGATGCTAATATTTCTTATAATCTAAAATGATTCATAAATAAAGGCTCTTGGTCCTCTGTTGAGCAAATAAATAAAATATTATTTATATTTATATTTATTTCCTGTTTCATTAACTTAAAATAATATATTACCTTATTAAAGTATATTTTTATTATTTATTTATACAGTGATAATAGTCATGATCGTCAAGTACCAGCAGGGGCAGACAAGATAATGATAATTACAATGGACTCTAGGAGTGTAAACAAGTCAAGCCGAGCTCGAATAATCTCTATCTTGAGCTTGAGCTTGATTAATCTATCAGAGTTTGAGCTGAAGCTGAAGCTTTTTATACAAAATGATAAAAGAGAATGAGAATAAGTAATTATGATTTAATCATTATTATAATAAAATAATAAAAAAGAATGAAAATTATGAGAAAAGTAATAAATAATCACTTTGTATAAGAAGGTGAGATAAAAAATTTAAATATTTTTAACAACTTTGTACATAAAATCTTTATCCTAATATATTTTAAGTTTATTTTATAGTAATATTTTTAAAACGAGTCAGCTCGCAAGCTAACGATTCGAGTTTGGCTTAGTAGTTCATCAAGTTTGGCTCACAAGTCATTTATCAAGCTGAGCTGGCTCAAGAGTTAGCTTGACTCACGTACACCCCTTATAAATTCTAATGCTTGCAACATCACGCCAATGGTAGCTTTTTTTTTTTGGAAATTTCAAAACACTTAAAAATTTTAATTTTTTTAATCAATAAATTTTGTTTTTAGAATAATAAAAAGAAAACTGAAAATCTCTTTAAAATGAAATAATAATATTAAAAAAAACGTTTTTTCAAAGAGAGCCTAAATAAATAAAAAATAAAATTCATCGCCTCGAGATCATTAACTAACTAGTTAATTAACATATTTCTCGTGAGACAGCCGCCAAGTAGCCAAGTTTTTAATATAATCAGAGCTACCAAATCACCTTTCACATGAGTCAAGAGAAAATTATTTTAAAAAATAAGTACTGATAGCTCCATTAAACTCTCTTCAATATTTATTTATTTCTCCTTTACCTATAACACCTGATGTGTGTCGCAAATATTTCCTATCGAGCCAAAGGAAAGGAATCTCACGTAAGCCCTGTTAAGTACAAAAATCAGAAGATGTTAAAGAAACTTAATTAAACATTAAAAGCTTTGTTTGTTTGTGTTTTTGGTTTTTTGATTTTTTTCTATTTCGTGGAATTACAAAGCTACTGCAAAATAACTACTACATATTTGATTAAGTAAAAAAACATTATATATATATATATATATATATATATATATATATATATATATATATATATATATATATTATGAAAATCATTTTTATGAAGAAATGCTTTTCAATATGTTATTTATTAATTTATGTCTAATCAGGGGCGGAACCCCCTTTAGCTCAGGGGGGGCAATTACCCACCTAAAAAAATAAAAAAATTCTTTATTATATAATTATTTAGTTAATTTGTTCTTCTTCATCTATTTTTTAGTCTTTATTATAAGGTTTTTAGGCAATTGCCTCCTCTAAAAGTTTTAAAATATTATGGTCTTTAAGCAATTGCCCCCAACAAAATATAAAAAGAATTCATCAGTTTATTTATTTTTGTTAGTTTCAAAAATATTCTTACAATCAAAATTTATTTCGGGGGTGGTACCCCAGAAACCCTTACAGGGGCGCTGCCTCTTGACCCCGCCAATACCCCCCAACATATTTGTGAAACGTACGACGATTAAGGATATGAACAAATAGTGGTCGAACCAAATTCGAAGCCCCCCCCCCCCCCCAATTAAATAGTAAGTTTGGTTCCGCCCCTATATCTAACTGATCTCATTCGGAGAGAAAATCTATGAAAGGATTCCTCATATAATTGTTTTGTTCCTCACTAACATTAATTTCACATTATAAGCCTAATTCTTCAGCATTTTCTAATTAAAATTTGCAATTTTCAATGTAAAGTCTATCACGAATAAAATGTATGAATAAATATTTGTTGATGAGCAATATTTTCTATAATTTTTTTTTCTAATAATTAATTATCTTATGAGATTTCTATCCCTTTTGATCACCAGAAGAAAAAAAAAATGTATAACCTTCAAACACGCATGCATCAATGCCTTATATTTGGTTGTATGTATATTTGTATATTTATATAAATATTTAATATCAAACTCCCAAAAATATCATATCTTATGAGAGTCTCTCTCTAGACTCCTAACTGTCACACAACTTGCTCAATCACCCCTTCAACTTTCACGTCCTGATCTCAAGTGTTATTTCAGGCACACCGTCACTGTTTTCTTGCTTGGCATCTTTCTAGATACAGTAGAGCACCATTTTTACAATACCGAACAACAGTCACAGAATATTTGACAACTACACATAATAGAAAAGTCATTAATATAAACTTTTGTAAATTAGATGCAAATTACTTTATTTGTTAGCACTATATAGTTCATTTAGTTCTTATAATTATAATTCATAAACTCTTTTATAACATTGATTATGAATTTAAATTTGGTCATATTTCTGACCGATGTTATCCGCACAGTTTCAAATGTAGATTTATTTGATAAATATAGCATTATTCTTTTATCAACATTTTCCAATATCTAAATGGCACTCCGCACAAGCAATCGAATTTAAGGGCTATTTTATTCATTATTGTTTGTTAGCGTTGCGTTATGATACAATTATGACATTTTTTTAAATATATAAAAATATATATAGAGTCACCTTTATGCAAATAATCTAAATAGTATTAATAGAAACAAATTTTGCTTAAAATACTCAGTAAATTAATAGTTGGGTTGAGCCAAACGGCCGCATGAACTCCACTCCACTACGGATGATCAGCCTCTGCAGGAAAAATTAATCAATTATAAAATTCAATATATCATAATATATTGTAGAAAAACATTATTAATTAAAATTAAAGTTTCTTAATTATCATAATGCTCAGAGGAGCAACAAAAAAGGTAACACAAATCCACTAGAATATAACCAAACACTTGTATCCATCAAAAAGGAGGAGAGTGATAGTTAGAATCATCCCCAATACAGTGACGTTGAGAACGATGACTATCCCAGCAGTGAATTTCTATCATTAATTAAAATTTTTAATTCATCATGCATAATGCTTATTAGATTAATTACGTAATTAATACTGTGTAAATGTGTACCTTAGCTTGCAATGGAGCATAAATAAGATATGCAGAAAGAAATTCATAGGTTTTAACCAGAGCTTAGTAGACCCATAGCATGCAGATGAAGTGAGCTATTACCCGGAGAGAGAGAGAGAGAGAGAAGCAAGAAGATACCAAGAATTTGAATGAATGTGAGAAATAAGGTAGGAGGTGGGCTTTATATAGAGGAAGTGAGCTAGTGAGGAAGTGAGCATATTATTTTTAATTCAAATATTTAGTATAGAATTAAAACTAGCCAAAGAAAAAATCTAACAATTTAAGCCTTGTTTTCAAAAATAGTGCATGAATTAAAGTATTCTAAAATTGGTATAAGAAAAATTGGGAAATGATTTAACTGCAGTATATTCAAATATAATTTTCCCAATTTTAAAAATAAAATTGAATGACATATATTCATTGAATAGTGCAGATTATTGGGCTGTTCAAAAATCATATAGTAATTTTGAAAAATCAATTAAAGCTAATTTTAGAATAGCAATAAAAATATTTAATTAAGTGAATTAGGAGTAGCATACTAATTGAGGAAATGGATATCATACTCTGGAAATTGAGTGTCTGCAGATGAGGTTGAAATATACCAATATTTGAGCTATACCAATAAAAAATATTTAATACTCACTATTCAGAAGCTGATTATTGGGTTGTTCAAAAATCATACATGATATTTTTCTGAGGCGAGAGGATTTTAATACCCACTACAATAGTATTACACCCATTCTGACCCTGCTTGATAAGTTTTGTGTGATGAAACTTCTATATTTTCATTATGTATGAGTTTGAGATGACATGTATGCATGTGAATGCCTGAACTCTATTCTGAAGCATATCCCGAGGGTTTGTTTGCATGAAACATGAAGTATGATATTTTTCCTTGGGAGTGCTTTGGCAATGAGTTTGGGGGCGTTGGAAATGATCTTTCTTTATTAGATTTAATCGAGAATTCGACTTTTAAGAGGACACAATGGACAAAAAGAATTCATTTAGCCGACCCCACGTAGTGGGACAAAGGCTTGATGTTGTTGTGGAGTGGTTTGGCAATGGGTTTGGGAGCGTTGCTATGGGACTTGTTCATTTTAATTTGAACTGTGGGCAAAGAGCGTCTTTGTTTGGAGAGCCATGACACCTGGTCAAATTTTTAAAAAAATATTATTTTTCACTTCATTTTTACTTTAGCTAAAATCAAAACCCCCCTTAAGCTTTCATTTAGAGAGAGAATGTCAGTTTCGGGTGATTTCAATCCACTTTCTACCATCAACCCAGTTCGAAATGTTTTTTGAATCGAAGTAGATTACATTCTGATTATCTTAATTTTAATAATGTTAGAATTTTGGGATTTTTTTATTAAAATTATAAATTCATAGCATAAAAATAAGGATAACATTGTATCTATTAAAGTTTCACCGTGTAACTTTTTTGTATGTTAAAGTTACAACAGTTCTTGGCATTTAAACATTTTTATTTATAAATTTTCACAAGGTAAAATAAAAAATGCATTTTTTTTTTTCATTTTTTTCTCTAATTAGATTCTTCTTCTTACTGATTTCTTTCAAAATCGTAAATCCAATTGATGCCCTAGCTTTAGTTTTACCATCAATATCACATGTGAGTAGGGTCAGAGCCAGAAATTTTTTTAATGGGGCTTAAATTAGTATTGATACATCATCAAAAAATTATCTTGATCGGGCACGAATCTCGAGGCAAAATCAAGTTAGAAACTTCCAAAATTAAAATGGGGACCATCCGAACTCCAATTTCAGCAAACTTACAGTCGAACTGAACGTCTCAGAAATACGATCCCAACGACACCAATTTCAACCTGATCCGAGCCCAAATGGGTCCAAATCGAGGGTCTGAAGTGCTGTTGGAAGGTTCAAACCATAATTTGGATTATCAAACGATCTCCAAATGTGACATGCTTATAGTCGAATTGAGCGACTTGACGAGGCGAATCCAACGAGCCCAATATCGCCAAATTTTGACATCATTAAGATCTTCAAATGTCCAGCAAATGGTCCATGATTAAGAGATTCAACATCGGTCGTCCATTCAAGCCACTCCCTAACTACCCTTGATCTTCCACCTATTTATGGGCCATGCCACTCACGAAAATCTATAAATAGATCCCCCTCTTCTCTTGAAAAAGGGACCTAATCCTAAGGGAGAAAGAGAGAGCTCTTGCCTCCTTGCTCCTCCTCGACCACCGCCGGAGCTTCGTCGGACCACCACCTGAGGCCCTGCACACTGCCGGGCTACCACCTGAGTCCTTGCACTCTACCAGACCACCACCTAAGGCCCTGCTCTTCGCCGGACCACCACTTGAGGCCCTGCACTTCGCCGGACCACCACCTGAGGCCTTGCACTTCGCCAGACCACCACCTGAGGCCCTGCACTCTGCCGGACCACCACCTGAGGCCCTGCACTCTGCCGGACCACCACCTGAGGCCCTGCACTCTGCCGGACCACCACCTGAGGCCTTGTACTTCGCCATACCACCACCTGAGGCCCTGCACTTCGCCGGACCACCACCTGAGGCCTTGCACTCTGCGGGACCACCACATGAGGCCCTACACTCTGCCAGACCACCACCTGAGGCACTGCACTTCGCCGGATCACCACCTGAGGCCCTGTACTTCGCTGGACCACCACTTGAGGCCCTGCACTCTGCCAGACCACCACCTAAGGCCCTGGTCTTCGCCAGACCACCACTTGAGGCCCTGCACTTCGCCGGACCACCACCTGAGGCCCTGCACTCTGCCGGACCACCACTTGAGGCCCTGCTCTTGGCCGAACCACCACCTGAGGCCCTGCTCTTCGCTGGACCACCGCCTGAGGCCCTACACTCTACCGGACCACCACCTGAGGCCCTGCACTCTGCCGGACCACCACCTGAGGCCCTGCACTTCGCCGAACCACCATTTAAGGCTGAGGCCTCGCACTTCGCCGGACCATCACCTTAGGCCCTGCTCTCTGCTGGACCACCACCTGAGGCCCTGCTCTTTTCCAAACCACCACCTGACGCCCAGACATCTACCTGGTCAGACTATGGTCTTTCCGACCTCCAACGCTAGCCGACTACGGTCCTTCGGACCTCCGTTGCCCGACCAACTAAGGTCCTCCTGACCTCTGTCACCAGACTGTGGTCTTTCTGACTTCCAATGCCAGCCGACTACGGTCCTTCTGACCTCCGTCGTCCGACCAACTAAGGTCCTCTCCTGACCTTTGTCACTAGACTATGGTCTTTCCGACCTCCAATGCCAGCCGACTACGATCCTTCTGACCTCCATCGCCCGACCAACTATGGTCCTCCTGACCTCTGTCACCAGATTACGGTCTTTCTGACCTCCAACGCTAGCCGACTACAGTCCTTCAGACCTTCGTCGCTCGACCAACTAAGGTCCTCCTGACCTCTGTCACCAGACTACGGTCTTTCTGACCTCCAACGCTAATCGACTACTGTCCTTTCGACCTCTATTGATCGAGCAACTAAGGTCCTCCCGACCTCTGTCATTAGACTACGATCTTCCTGACCTGCAATGTCTGTCAATTACGATTCTTCCGACCTTCGTCACCAGACAACGATCTTTCTGACTCCGGTCTACCCCCAACTACGGTCCTTCCGACCTCCGTTGCCTGCCAACTATGGTCAGCCGAACCTAAAAAACATGTATATATTGATTCCCACCATGTAATGCACTCTATATGATGTATAATGGCCATATCAGGCCAAGTCTTTCCCCAAAAAGGAGGGCCTCATTTGTAATCAACCGCAAATACTAGTGGATTCATTTAAACTGGGCCAGGCCCCGTGGTTTTCCCCCCTTTTATGAGTTTCCACGTAAAAACTCTGGTGTCTTTTATAAATATTACACCCTCTCTCTTTCATCTGATTATGTGCTGGATCTTGGTACAATGCTAAGACACTAAGCTTTATATTTCTCTACCGCCGTGAATACTCTAGGACGCAACAGTTTGGCACCGTCTGTGGGAACATGGTTCCCAATTGGGGGTAATTTTTACTCCAACCTCATAAGTTCATGCATGTCAACATTCTGACATCAACTATGGCTGCATCAATTTCATGCAGACTGGGGGGCAACCTGACTCCAATTGTGGTCAAGAAAATTCCTTTAATACTTTCAATATCAAGATGATATTTCAGGAAGGAAACTTCCTGCAAATATAAGGATGCTTCCAATAAATTTCAAGCCTCTTAAAGTCCTTAGCTGGACTTCTACTCCTTGGGCATGGTCTAAATCTCGAACTCAAAAAGGCAGTAACGGTCTAAAGATAGACCATTCTTCACCCTTGATTCGGGATACACGCGGCATGCATCCCTCCCAATCAAGGAAAAATTAATCCCAGGGGGATTCGATTGGACCTCTTCCACACAGGTTAACGTCATCGAGCAAAGGCTCTGACATACAACCTCATATAGGTCATACATCCTTGGTGGATTCTCTCGACCTCTTCCACACAGGTTAACATCATCGAGCTAAGGTTTTGACATACAACCTCGGATAGGTCATACATCCTTAGTGGATTCTCTCGACCTCTTCCATACAGGTTAACGTTATCGAGCAAAGGCTCTGACATACAACCTCAGATAGGTCATACATTCTTGGTGGATTCTCTCGACCTCTTCCACACAGGTTAACATCATCGAGCAGGGCTCTGACATACAACCTCGGATAGGTCATACATCCTTAGTGGATTCTCTCGACCTCTTCCACACAGGTTAACGTCATCAAGCAGGGCTATGACATACAACCTTGGATAGGTCATACATCCTTAGTGGATTCTCTCAACCTCTTTCATATAGGCTCATGCCATCAAGAAGTCCTCGACAATGAACTTCTACCCGTCATCGGGGTTTTACCAGTCGGCGGACTCTCATCGAATTACTACCCGACACCTTACTTTTTCCCGTCATCGGACCTTCGTCGGATTCCTACCCGACGCTTAACTTCTACCCGACGCCGGACTTCTGCCCATCATCGGACTCTCGTCGGACTCCTACCCGACGCTGAGCTTCTACCCGACGCCAGACTTCTGCCCTTTACCGGACCCTCGTCGGAGTCCTACCCGACTCTGAACTTCAACCTGTCGTCAGACTTCTACCCGTCGACGGACCCTCGTCGGATTCCTACCCGACGCTGAACTTCTACCCGACGCTGGACGTCTACCCTTCATCGGATTCCTACCCGACGCTTAACTTCTACCCGACACCGGACTCTTGCCCGTCGTCGGACCCTCGTAGACTTCCATCCGTTTCTAGATTTCTACCGACTAACGTCGGACCTCTGCATGATCTCTCAAGAAAAGAGGAGAAGGCTTCTGCTCAGTGAAGGGCCCTAGACCGACACAGGGGATACCACCTGAAATGGCCTAAGGAAATGCCTCAGCGTGAGGGAGAAGTGAAGAACAGGGGAATTTCCTTCTTGCAAAGAGGGACCCTTGGCCCGGACAGGGGATACCGCCTGTGCCGGGCCAGGGGAAGGCCTCAATTGAAAGAAAGGAAAAAGAGGAGAAGAAGGGGAGATGAGAAGACTCCTGCTCAGTGAGGGGTCCTAGAAATGGACATGCGATACCACCTGAACAGGGCTAGGGGAATGCCTCAGCGTGAGGAAGAGAAGAAGAAGGGGGAGGAATTTCCTTCTTGCAGAGAGAGGCCCTGGGCCCGGACAGGGGATGCCGCCTGTACCGGGCCAGGGGAAGGCCTCAATTGAAAGAAAAGAAAAAGAGGAGAATGAGGGGAGGTGCAAGAGCTTCAATACCCTATGGGGGTATTTATAGGAGGCCAAGGGCAGTTTGAAAAAAAAATGGCGGTTAGCTAAATCGCCAGCCAACGGTTAGCTAAACCGCCAGCCCTGCTAACCGCAGCCGGCAACTGCTGCCGGGTCAGCCACAAGCGTGGAACCGTGCGGGCAGACCGGGCAGAAGCGCGGGCCAGTCGGGCAGGCAGGTGGCAGCGCGGGCACGCGCCCGCGGGCGCGCGGGCAGGCCGGGTAGAACTAGGCGGTGGCGGGGCGAAGGCGCGCGGGTGGTGGGCGGTCGCCAGCGGCAGCTTGTCCATCCAGACCCATTTTTGGGCCCACTTTTGGGCCCAGAAAGGTCAAATCGGATGTTTTTGGGTCCCCGGGACAGTTTTTCGACATTCATGACTCAATTTTGGCACTTTCAAAGCTGTTCGGGACGTCCATACCCAAGATTGGATTATTTCCAAATTTGAATCGCATGAAAAATTCCTCGAAGACTGAGACGCATATTTTCAGACTTATGGAGCTTCGACGTCCGAAAATAGGGGGGCAACTGATACGTCATCATAAAATTATCTTGATGGGCATGAATCTCGAGGTAAAATCAAGTTAGAAACTTCCAAAATTATAATTGGGACCATCCGAACTCTGATTTCAGCAAACTTACAGGCGAACTGAACGTCTCAGACATACGAACCCAATGACACCAAATTCAACCTGATCCGAGCCCAAATGGGTCCAAATTGAGGGTCTGAAGCGCTGTTGGAAGGTTCAAACCATAATTTGGATTATCAAACGATCTCCAAATGTGACATGCTTATAGTCGAATCGAGCGCCTCAATGAGGCGAATCCAACGAGCCCAAGATCGCCAAAATTTGACATCATTAATACCTTCAAATGTCGAGCAAATGGTCTATAATCAAGGGATTCAACATCGGTCATCCATTCAAGCCACTCCCTAACTACCCTTGATCTTCCACCTATTTATGAGCCATGCCACTCACGAAAGTCTATAAATAGAGCCCCCTCTCCTCTTAAAAAAGGGACCTAATCCTAAGAGAGAAAGAGAGAGCTCTTGCCTCCTTGCTCCTCCTCGACCACCGTCGGAGCTTCACCGGACCACCACCTGAAACCCTGCACTCTGCCGGACCACCACCTGAGGCCTTGCACTCTGCCGGACCACCACCTAAGGCCATGGTCTTCGCCGAACCACCACTTGAGGCCCTGCACTTCGCCGGACCACCACCTGAGGCCTTGCACTTCATCAGACCACCACTTGAGGCCCTGCACTCTGCCGGACCACCACCTGAGGCCCTACACTCTGCCGGACCACCACCTGAGGCCCTGCACTTCATTAGATCACCACCTGAGGCCCTGCACTCTACCGGACCACCACCTGAGGCCCTGCACTCTGCCGGACCCCCACCTGAGGCCCTACACTTTACCGGACCACCACCTGAGGCCCTGCACTTCGCCGGACCACTACCTGAGGCCCTGCACTCTACCGGACCACCACCTAAGGCCCTGCTCTTCCCCGGACCACCACTTGAGGCCCTTGTTGACCTCATTTTTGTATGAGGTCAATAGGACCCATCCAGACCCTAGATCAATCCTGACCCCAGATCAATATAATTTAAAACCAATCTAGACTCTAGGATTTTCCTAGAATTCCATCCCTAGGATCTGCTCTAGACCCTAGGATTCCTTCAAATTAATCTTGACCCTAGGATCAATCCGATCTTAGCTCAATCCAGATTCAAATCAATCTTATTCCCATATTAATTTTATACTCAGTTCAATCAAATTCCAGGCTAATTTAAATCTTAGGATCCTTTTAGGCTCTATCCTCTGAGATCTATTTAGGACCTAGGATTCTTCTAGATCATATGATCTTCTTAGGCTCTAGGACCTATTCTAGACCTTAGGATCAATTTAAAATCTTATATCAATCCAGATCTCAATATAATTTCAGCCTCTGATTAATTTAGATCTTGTATCAATCTAGATTCAAATTAATTCAGACTTCAGGCTTTAATCCAAACCTCAAATTAATTCAAACTTCAAATATGTCCTGATTTCAAATCTATTCTGATCCCAAATCTAGTTCAAACCTTGATCCTGCCTTTGACCTAGCTTCAACCTTATTCAATCACTTATGATCATTCAAATGATCATAAATGATTTGGATAATTCAAATTCAAATTAACTCAAGCTTTAAATTCTAGTCAAAATCCAATCTAATCCTCATTAAATTCAATTTCACTTTTTAAATCAATCTTCATTTCAAACTCCAATTCAACCTTCAACCATTTTTCAATCAAATATTTAATCACGCTCCAATCCAGTCATCAATTTATACTTCAATCATTTTCAATCAATCACCAATTAAAACTCGTTTGTTTTTTTTATCAAATTTTGATTTAATCAAGTGATCTAGAATTGAGTCGACCGATTCGCATTCAATTTAAAGCTCGACGGCTTTGATCAGTTCGATATAAATCAAATTAGCATTAATTAGTTTAAATACTTTCAATCAAATTAGTGTGAATCTAAGACTTAATTAATTTAACTTATTTGATTCAACTATTTCATTCAAAACATTTTAATTATGGCTTAATATTAGCCTTTGCTGCCATGATCAAAGAAGGGTAACAAGCCCCTTGCTAACCCTTGGATCAACATTTCTAAGGGCTGGATTGTTAATTGATAGGAGATTTCAATTTTAAGTTTTTAACGAGGCTTTTAGGGCTCCCGATAAAAAACTCTCACGTCTCTAGCCGCAAGGGGAGGGAATCCAACTTCATTCCAGGAGGGAGGCTGCCATTTGGATATCTGTAGCTGGAGTTGGTCGAAGCAGGGCATGCTGCCCTCATTCCATGATCTATGCGTTCAAGCCTTGACCGTCACTTTGGAAGATCTCACGCCTCCAGCCGCCTAGGAGATGGAGATCCCCATCTAAGCCTCACGCCTCCAGCCGCCAGGAGATGCTGATTCTCACGGGATATCTAACCATCCGTTCTTGGAAAGCTGGGAGGGCTGGCCGTCACTTTGGAGCATCCCACGACTTCATTCTCACAAGCAGCCGCCCGCTCCATGGGGAGATCTTGGCTCACATTTTCGAAGCCTGCTGAGGCTAGCCTTTATTGACGGAATCCACAAGCAGCCGCCAGAAGAATCAGTCTTCTTCCTTCCCCGTATGAGGACAGTGACGGTAAGACTCATTTTTTTTTTACAAATCAAATGGCTGCACCTCTTGTTTATAGATAGAATATGTGTGAATACCATTGGGAGTCCAATAAGCTGGTGTATGCTTTCTTTGAATCCTGCTATGTGTATCTTGTGTATTCTTTATTTTAAATCTCTGTTAGTATACTTTTTTTTTTTATTCTTCGTTGTAAGAGACTGCATTTGGTTCCGGTTTGGGCTTCGGCTACATAAAAACTTAAGATCTGTTGATTCTCTTTTAAGTTTCGATCTCTTCTTGCTTCAAATCGTTACATGTTTTCTTTATTGTTTTGAAAACCTTATTCTGATTTGATTGCTAGCAGGCTGGATTGCTCTATTGGATTGAAAAGTTCAATTTTAAAAAAAAAGCATCGCCAATATGTCCACTGTCATCGCCTTTCATATATATATCTGAAATTATTTTCAGAATTTATTTTGATGATCTTAATGATGTTATGATTATACCCAATATAGCATAGTGGATAGCTTTAATGCTGGTAGTCGATTTGTGGTTATAAATATACCTGTTCTGCACATGTGGTTAAAAGATCTCATCATTATTATATGTATAATGTGTTACACCATGTGTATATGAGACAAATCATATGAGCACGTATAGATTCCTATGGTGATGATGTGTTATTGAATTTATTTCTTTTGAGAACATGAGAGAATAACATGTCTATATATATATATATATATATATATATTTGTAAATAAAGTTCTCATCACCCATTTTTGCATATATATTGCGAACCACTGTGTTCTCTAATATTACTATACACATCTCTTATTTAATGTAGGAGGATTGGTACATTACTTTGGGACACTTTCTTACTGCTACCCTTTTGTTTTTGTAAGGATTTAGTACATGTTTTTCATCATATGAATGCTTTTGAGGGGAAAACCTAAGAAAATCTGCTATAATCCCTATATTTTCCTTTCACTTGGAGGAAAATGTTTGAGATAAAAATTCGATGAGATCTATGGCAATTACAATGTATGCTATGAAAAAGGTATCTTTGACCGTCAATATCTGTAAGGGATTAGAATGTGGCATTATTTTTAATCTCTCTTGATCGGAAACAAAATAAACTGTTGTTATTTACCTTTTTCTTCTGAGAACTAAAGATATATGTATCTTTTTGCTCTCCTGATGATTGAAATTCATGCAATGAGTATTCTTCTCTGAAATCAAGATTGTTTTGAAATAAACCTCTTCAACTCCAAGTCAAGAGATGATAAGTTCTAGTTGTTCTTGCTTTGTGATGTAGAGCACTGACACTTTTCAAAAGTATTCTAGCGTTAAGGTTGTTGGATTTGAAATCTATGGGCCGTAAGCATTTTTTTTTTTCATGGGGAAATTTGCTAAGAAATATGGTGGTATTCTCTTATTTTAATAAAGTTCCTCATGGATATATAATTCACTGCTGATTTTGTTCAGAAAGACATGATGTTTTATAGAGATTCTATGCCTAATGGAATTTATGAGTTTTGGAAGGAGTTTAAGTTGGCTTTAGCTCTTTCTTTTAACTGTATTTGGCCAAGTATTGAGTTGGAAGGTAAAGAAATGTATATGCACATCTAGCCAATCTTGATTGTGGAAATGAAATGTGTATATGATTGAGCCCCAACATTTTATAATTGGTAATGGGTTTGAAGAGTCCATGTGCCTACCAATGCTTTGATAATGTGTATGGAGATATTAGGAAAGCTTCTTACATGTTTTATGTGGTGGTATTATGTGACATTTGGCTCAAAGAATTTTGGCTACGTTAAGCTTTCATTTCGATGACTGAATGCAAATTTCTATGATTCATGTTTGAGGGCTTCTTGAATTATTGGAAGGAGATGAAGTTGCCACGCTTTTTCTTTCTTTTCTCAAATCTCATACGGCATAAATGTTGAGATGGGGCAAATAAATAAGTTGAGAACCTATCTCTTGGGTTCAATTTGAGGTGTATGAATGTTGGAGAGAATACTTATGTTTATATTTCTATTTTGAACATTCTTGGGTTTTACATGAGTTACTTTGGTTGTGTTGGAAAGTGATCATGTGTGCTGATTTTTTTTTAAGCTGCCACATGTTCTGAAATTATTCTTGGGAAGTGCGATATGTGCTGAAACTTCTCTTTACACATAAGTATATGTGCTAAAATTGTTCTTATAAGATAGTGAATGAGCTAAATTCTTCTCTTGCATATCATTACGTTTGCTGAAATTATTCTTGTGAGATGTCACATACATTAAAATCATTTCTTGCAAAGTTACATATACTTTGAAATCGCTTCAATAATTTAATTTGATTCATGTTTTCACATATTCATTTATATGTCAATTTACAGTGACTTCTATACTCGTATACATGATATTCTGACACCTCCTTCTCTCTTCGCCTTTTTGCGAGGTACTGATGGAGTTGATTGGAGGATAGAGCCAAAGAGCTTTAGTCGCCTCTGTTTCTTCCAAACGGGGTACTACGGCCAGAATCACCGTTGATCAGCTCCGGTGATCAGGTAAGTTTTCTTAAAACTTAGAAGATCATAGGGCTCCTAGATTTCCTTGTTGACTTATTCCTCCAATCTTAAGTTCTTGACTCCTGCATTTAGTGAATATGTAGTATTGATATAACTTGTTTACATACACATGTATGCCCAGAAGGGTTAGTGGAACATTGATTTAAACCCATTTAACTTAGTGTCATTTAAGGACAATAATTAAGGACGAGTCTTAGAGAACTTAGGCAAACTCTAGGATTCATACATACATCCTTTAGGGATCAAACATCAAACCTAGAAAACTTAGTGACACCGTACCTTAGGATCAGTGTACACTATTAAACTTGACCTCAATCAAACTTAAATCAATCGATTAAATCATTAAACCACTTAAAAAGATTTAATTAAAATTAAACCCTCAATTAAGCTTCAAAACTTCTTTAAATTCAATTGACTTGAAATTCAAACCCCTTGAGTTTAGTGACTTTCCCTGCTCTAGGAAAAATTCTCACTAAAGTTTGAATTCTTTAAACCTCCTTAATCAAACCCCTTAAGATCAAGCCTTAATCAAACCCTTAAAACTTCAAGAAATTTAATAAATAAAGTTAAATCATAAAAATATACATAATATCTCAAATTAATCAAAATTGAAACCTTAATACATGAAAATTAAAACCCCTTTGATTGAACATTAAATTTAAGTTTAATTGAATTTTAAATAAAATTGAATATTTAATTAATTTAATTAATTAGAAATAATTAAAAATTCCAAAAATTCCTAAACACTTGGGAATCTATCCTTGGGTCATTTTTGACCTTTGAAGTTGATTACAAGGAGTTTGGAATCAGTTTGGATTCAAAACATCAAAACCTCTCTAATTAAGATAATTAAATAATTTTAATAAACTGTCAAACTTCAAACATTCATAACTAATTCAAATAAAATTCAAATTCAACATACTCACAGTCTAATTGATCATCTTGAGTTTTAATATTTTAATAAAATATTAATTTTCCAGAAGTCATTCTTAAATTCAAATTCAAATTTTAACCCCTTTAATTAAATACATTAAATAATTCAAATAACTTCAAAAATTCAATACTTGATTTAAAAATCCAAAAAACTTCAATTTAATTTTAAAACCCGCAATCAATCAACCTCAATTAAGATTCAATCAAACTTCAAACCTTAAATTAAACCTAATCATTTAATCATACCGGGTACCACTGGGTAACCCAGGCCTACGAGGCTATTAAATTAGCCCCAAAGAAGGTGAAATAAACTTCACGGCCTCAGTGAGCAACAAAGGTGATATCCAACAAACAATCAAGAATCAATCTTAAAAATTAATTTCAAATCATTAAGACTTAAACTTTAACCAAAAACTTCCCTTGAGCCTTTCAACAAACCAGAACATTAAACAACTTTAATCAATTGCCCGATACAGGACATATCCAAACCACACAGCCTGCTACACACACCTAGATTGATCTGTTAGGACACGGACTCTAGCTTTAGGTTAGGCCGGTGTTCCTTTCTATTTTGAGATATATTAATTTGCACACAAAATGAGAGTGGCATCCTAGGTTAGATGACATAGACATAGGTTCATTTTCCACAGACCTGTGCACTTCTACTTGTCAGCCTAGGATTAGGTCCCCAGCCCCTTGGCCTACGAGGTCCCCTTGAATGAGGTAACCCATGGTTGCTAACAAGGATCCTCTAGTCGGCACTCGACTAAGTAGGCTAAGGATATTGACGAACCCGGGACGATGGAAAACCATGGGATCTTGACCGGGGACGTCATACCCACTTGGTAGGTTAGTCTCCACTCTCAACCTCCGGGAATCTAATTCCCACCTTTCTAATAAAATTGATCACTTAAACATTAAATATCTTTCAATCTAATTCAAGCCCAACACTTAGGATAGGTTGGGGTGTTTCTGAAGCAATTCAGAATCTCAAAGCATCTCCTACTCTTCTTCCTTTGACTCCAAAAATAACTACTCAATTTTGAACCAATCCCATTTGAAAATTCAAGTCCTTAACCTCCTTTGATATCAAGCTTTGAAATCTTTAATAAAATTCGTATCGCTATTTTAATCGAGAGTATTCGTAGGAAATTTTCTGGTTTCCTACGATGTAATTAACTACGAGGGCTTGCGCTCGTAGGAGATTTAGAAACCCAGACCAGATTTTCAAAATCAAGTTTTCAAAACCTTTAATTAATTACCTCTGGGAAATCAAAACAAAAAATGGCGATCGTTATTTTTATATTCAAACTATTGATAATGATTGATATTTTCTTTCTTCGGATAGATATGCCAATTACAATCATAGTTCTGATTATGAAATTAATGATCCATATATTCAGATTAACCTAGTCAAATAATTGATTAAACATCATTTTGATCTTTCGAGATCGTATGTTGTTTCTCCTTGAGTTTGACTACGATAATCAGGATAAATCAAGATTTGTAATCGGAACCTATTAGGGAACGATATGTTCACCTTTCGAGGTGATATATCATTCATATTAAGTGTTCGATTATAAAATCAAAATTCTAGAAATTTAACTTTCCCAAAGAAAATTAAACACTTTTCAAAAAAATATTTTTTCAATCAAACAACCCTGCTCTTCGCTGGACCACCACTTGAGGACCTGCTCTTTGCTGGACCACCACTTGAGGCCCTGCACTTCGTCGGACCACCACATGAGGCCCTGCACTCTGCCGGACCACCACCTGAGGCCCTGCTCTTGGCCGGACCACCACCTGAGGCCTTGCACTCTGCCGGACCACCACCTAAGGCCATGCTCTTCGCCGGACCACCACTTGAGGCCCTGCACTACGCCGGACGACCACCTGAGGCCCTGCACTTCGCCAGACCACCACCTGAGGCCCTGCACTCTGCCGGACCACCACCTGAGGCCCTGCACTTCACCGGACCACCACCTGAGGCTGAGGCCCTGCACTTTGTCGGACCACTACCTGAGGCCTTGCTCTCTGCCGGCCACTACCTGAGGCCCTGCTCTCTGCCGGACCACCACCTGACGCCCAGACATCTACCTGGTCAGACTATGGTCTTTCCGACCTCCAACGCTAGCTGACTACGGTCCTTCTGACCTCCGTCACCCGACCAACTAAGGTCCTCCTGACCTCTGTCACCAGACTATGGTCTTTCAGACCTCCAATGCCAGCCGACTACGGTCATTCTGACCTCCGTCGCCCGACCAACTAAGGTCCTCCTGACCTCTGTCACCAGACTATGGTCTTTCCGACCTCCAATGCCAGCCGACTACGGTCCTTCTGACCTCCATCGCCCGACCAACTAAGGTCCTCCTGACCTCTGTCACCAGACTACAGTCTTTCTGACCTCCAACGCTAGCCGACTACAGTCCTTCAGACCTCCGTCGCTCGACCAACTAAGGTCCTCCTGACCTCTGTCACCAGACTACGGTCTTTCTGACCTCCAACGCCAATCGACTACGGTCCTTCTGACCTCCATCGGCCGAGCAACTAAGGTCCTCCCGACCTCTATCATCAGACTACGATCTTCCTGACCTGCAACGTCTATCAACTACAGTTCTTCCGACCTCCATCACCAAACAACGGTCTTTCTGACTCCGGTCTACCCACAACTACGATCCTTCCGACCTCCGTTGCTTGCCAACTATGGTCAGCCGAACCCAACATATATATATATATATATATATATATATATATATATATATATATATATATATATATATATATATATATATTGATTTCCACCATGTAATACACTCTATATGATCTATAATGGCCATATCAGGCCAAGTCTTTCCCCTAAAAGGAGGGCCTCATTTGTAATCAACTGCAAATACTAGTGGATTCATTCAAACTTGGCCAAGCCCCGTGGTTTTTTCCCCCTTTCAGGAGTTTTCACGTAAAAACTCTGATGTCTCTTATAAATACTACACCCTCTCTCTTTCATCTGAATGTGTGTTGGATCTTCAAACAATGCTAAGATGCTAAGCTTTATATTTCTCTACCGCCGCGAATACTCCAGGACGCAACAAGTATTAGTCATTAAATTACTCTCAAAATATCATTTTCTTTAATATAATCGTGAATCATCAGATATTTTTTTAAAAAAAATTAAAAAATACAACCCAATATATATTTGATCCCCTTAAAAAGGAATAGATATATCACTATCTATCTTATTATTCATTAAGAAATTAAGAATGTTAACGAATTGAGTTCAAATAAATTAATTTTATACTTAGGAATATATTATTTGAATTAATTAAATTAAGTCTTAATTTTAAATTATGTTTAGATTAATTATATTTAAATTATAAGATGATATTATACCTTGTTGACCTTTTTTTTGGCACCCATCACTTGCATAGCCTTTTCGTAGCTCGATACACTTGTTTTTATGTCTCACTATTGAGTCTGATGAAAGATCAAATCGTGCATTTTACCTCAATTTGTCGTTGGCTTTGAAATTTATGTCTTTTGATCACATATTGCACATTATCATGTCTTAAAGCACGTGTGATTGGGTCTACGATGATTTGACATATATTTTGCATGTATTTTAGCCTTTACCATGCATATTGGTTCTGTGCATGAGATCTTTTGATTCTGACATCGTTTTGCGAAATGGATTGCGTGAGCATATCCAGATTATCGAGATCTTTCAAACGAGTCCATTCGAGCTTGACTCAGATGCCGTTTGATGTGTGTCGAGGAGAGCGAGCGGTGAGTGTTTTCTTTTAATAAATTTAATAATAAAAAAGTATAATAAAACAAATTAAAAATGCATTGTTCAAAATAATAATGATAATAATGTTAAGTAAACATGAAATATTTTTACATACATAAATATATAATAAATCTATTTAAAAAGGAGATAATATAAAATATAAAATTAATAAAATATATTTTTATTAAGTAAAAAAAAAAAGAGATGTCTCATTCAAATTAATTTTGTGTTAAGATTGAATAAAAAAATTATTATTTTTAATTTCACTTTTCCACTCTTTCCAAATTGAGCAACTTCTTATCCAGTAGCTGAGATTTAACAGCAAAGGTAATATTTAATATTAACCATTTGATAAAGGGTTTGATTTTTGGATTGAATAGAGGCAGGGCCAGTTCAAGGAGAAAAACCGGTTCATTTATTCTTCCAGCCGCTATTTTGTCCCATATATAAGTACAGAGCACGCCTCCCGTTATGGATAGAGGAGACAAGGCATCGGCTCTCTCTCTCGACTGGACAAGCCCCTCCCTCACCCTTCGGCTTATCTAGGTTGCAAGAGACCCAAACCGGCAACCTTTAATCAGATTTCAACACCTCCGGCTCTTCTTCTTCCTAAGGGCCGAGCAATTCACGGCTGTCTCCTCTCCGATGATCGAGCCGCTAGTTCCGACCAACTACGGCTACTCCGACTCCAACCCCTGTTGGTCCGACCCAACTGCCACGCCGTGCCTCATTCTAGCCAACCTATCACATCAACCTCGACCTCCCAGCCGAACCGCCCTCCGCCGGCGAAGCCCAGCCCGCCGACCTGACCTCACTGACCCCGACACTCCAATGTGGTTGGCCTCCTTGTTGTTGACGCTCAGCCCGACCCCCTATTGTAGCTCCGACCCGTCGACCTCACCAACTCGACGCCGGTCATACCATTCCGAGCTACTACTTGTCTTCGTCTTCCATCCAAACTAAGAACAAAGAGCAGCTCATAAAAAAAAGTGTAAGAGATGGTGGTTGCTCTCTTTAGGCTACAGCAAAAGACGGAAGGAAACGTGAGTAAATTGTCAGGTCTTAGCCCTCAAAGAGCATGTCAAGTCTAATAAGATTGTGAGATATGTTGGCATGTTGCTTTACTTTTCCTACATTTTGAGTGAAATGGCATTGTATGGCTTGAAGGCAAGTGAACATGCGTCTAAAACTATCATGAATTTTGTCTATTCATTTTTTTTATCGGTTAAATTTGATTGAGTTGTATACATTTATTGAGTTGTAGAGGCTTAAAAATATTTGCTTATGCGCATACATATAGGGCTCCAAAAGATAATCCCTCTCTTTTGGAAGGTGTTCTCTTTTGGAATCCTATATAGGATCCGGAGTCAGAAGATAATAAGCAAGTATATTTAAACTCATATTACATAGAAGTAGAAACCAGATTTGTTGTGGTGGAGCCTTACCACCTTATTTTCTTGCAGACCCTAGGTTGTATGTATGTTCCAAATAAATGAATAAAAAATATTTTTTATTTATGCATTCATTTCATGCATCATACATGGCAATAGATATATACATTTGCATATTTAAATCAATGTCATTGACTCCTTAGGATTAGAGCTCTCCTATCTTGCATACATAACGTGGTTGATTGTGCTTAGGATGTTAGCTGACAGCTCACTCCAAGCAAGCATAAGCTCAGATTGTATACCCTTTAGTATGTCTCTTTTCACTTCTAATAAATTCTGAATCTGTCATATTCTCCTAAGATAATAAATTAATCTTTGATCTTTTAAACTCAAAAATTTAATCCAAATTTCATACATTTAAAAAGGTCTAATCATCACTAAAGATCAAGAGAATAGTTATCATATTCAGAATAGAACTTAGGAACCCTCTCTAAGCACGAAACTAAGAAGAGTATAATATATCGTCTTTAATCGAGAGTCTTCTTAGACCAAAGCCTAAGATGTAATTAACCACGGGGGCTCGCGCCCATGGGAAATTGATACTCACATTAAATAAATCTCATTCGAGCTGATGTATCGGATGGAGGAAATCTCGTAATTCTTGGGTTATACATATTATTACTCATCGAGGTGTGTAGGTGAAAATCACTATCCTCCATGGTTAATCGTATATATAATCCCATATGCTCTCTCATTGGCCTGCTTGCATAGAGTGTAAAGGTCTACAACTGTTTTGTTCTATGAGATAGTGCGATCGTACTCTTTGCATTCTGTTACTTGTGAGCATAATCCTTTTGAAGACCCACATACCTATTTATGAATAAATTATTTATTAAATTTCTTTGACATAATGATTAACATTTAGTTATAAAAAATCATAAATAATAAAAAATTATTAAGTTACCAAATCCTTTTAAGCAACACACCTTTGTCTTATCATTTTTCAAAAAAAAGAGAAAGAAGAAAAAAATGACAACTCTTATTGTTATGTCTAATTTCCAAAAAAAGAAAAAAAAAGAGCTATAATGAGGGCGATAATCTTGGGGAGATAGGAAGTAAGAGAGAGCGAGATAGTAGAGAGAGAGAGAGAGAGAGAGAGAGAAAGAGAGAGAGAGAGAGAGAGAGAGAGAGAGAGAGGGATAAAGAAGAGAGAGAGAGACAACATGAGAGAAATTACAGCCACTACTAACGTTATCCAGAAAAAAAATTTTGAAACAAAGGTGGAGGCGGAGAGAGACTAGTTTAGAAATTAAATTTAATCTTTATATATTAATTATTATATTAATATTATTTAAAATAAATTTAATTTAATTATTGGGCTAGTGGGAACCACTGTAGATCTGCCCATGCATGTAAGGCCTCAAAGCTATAGTAAGAGTGACAAGAACCTTAGTTTCACCTCTAAGATCAAATATATGCTCTTGACTCTTCCCTCTTGAATTTAAGGGAAATCCAAAGAGAAATGAGGTTAAGGCTCTCAATTTCGCACATTCACCCACCTTCCCTTACTTGATCTCATGCTCTTGCTGCTAACTCTTGGTTTGTACATCCCTTTCTCTTTTCTGTCCCACCTACTCTTAATAAAGAGAAAAAACAAAATATAAGAATAAGACTATACTAATAGCAACATATAAAGCTATACATGAGAGAAAGTTTTATTAGTTATAAAATATGAATAAGAGAACTTATTTAATGCAAATTAGCTTAATTTAAAAAAAAACATTTGAGATTAGATTCATTAATTAGCAGAAACGCACAAATTTCTCTTGAGAACTTCATATAGTAAATAAATATTAGAAAATGATCCTATCATTTAATACATGGAACTAGAGATTATGCACCATAATATTTTTATCATTCAAAATTATTTATAACCATCTTAATTATTATCTTGAAAGTTTTTCCTTGCAAATTTATGATAGAGTTTTGAAGTTCAAAAAATATTTCAACTCTTGAACAAAAATTAGCTCAAGTTCTTATATATTTCCTCACTAAAAAAATTGCATTGGTTATTCTTTAAATTTTATGTATATATTATCAATCACTTAAATGAAGGCTACTTATTGAGCACATATGAGAGATATGAACATGTCTAATATCAAAAAGCTATCAAATGCAAATATTGTGGCAAATGTCATGACAAAAAAAAAATATTTACTATGACCAACATATCAGCCGGTAGAGTGATGGTCTTAATAGTTGCTAAATATGTTTTGCTACTAGAAATTAACCATTTTGTCACTATTTTGCTCATCACTAAAAAACACTTATCTTCTAGTTTTTAACTTAACTAGGTTTAAGCACGGTTGGAGAAGGCCATCATAAAAAATTTATAAAAAGTATGGTGGTATAACTTAGAAAATTACGCTGATAATAACTTTTTTTATTTTTGTTTTAATTAAGTAACTTAATATCAGCTAGTATTATTACTTTTTAGTCTATTAGCTACTTGTATTTAGTTTGATAAATAAAAAAGGTTGCTAGAGGATGTTAACTTCTTGATACATTTTGTTTAGAGTATGCAAGTCTCATGACTAAAAGACAACAAAAAGCTTTTTTATGCCTTCTGATATTACTAACAAGTGCTTAGATGGCACCTTTTCAATGAGTAATCAATGTTTTTTGATACATTTATTTTCATAACCAAACGAAAGATCAATATTTTTGTTACATTTGTTTTCTTATCCAAAAATTATTGAAACCTAAAATATTGATTACTCATTTGGTTAAGAAAAGAAATGTTTTAGAAGATTTTGATTACTTATAGGAAAGCTCACATCAAAACACTTGCCAGTTATATCAAAAGATATCAAAAAGCTTTTTGGCATCCTTTAGTGGTTGTTTGATTTGAAGTAACAAGAATGTTAAAGTATTTAATATGTAGGAATTTTTAAAATATTGATCTTTGGTAGGAAGTAGAATAAATGTAGAGTAAAATTTTAAACTATTTAGATTTTACCATTTAGTTCAATTTTAGTGTATTTCAAAATTTTTAGATTTAATCAATATTGAAATATACTATAATTCTCTGCCATTGTTGTCTTAAGCCGCCGCTGAACGCTAGCTACCAGTCACCACCATTATTTGGGTATACACTGCATTCATTTTCTCTAAGTGAAAAAAAAAATAATCACTTGTATTTATTTTTTCCTCAACCATATAATTCCATGTAGTTATAAGACATAATATGTGATTTTGATTTTCCCTTATTTTGGGGACAAAGAACCTCAGTTTTTTTTTCAAGCAAGACGAGGATGATCACATATTGGTTAAGCCTAGCTGTTAGATCAATGAAACGATAGAAAAAAATACCTAGGCTGATTAAGATTAATCTAATGGAGGTTAACAATATGATTATATGGCCCCATCACCAGTTAGAGATGCCATTGATGTTGTGACTAATTATTTGTTTAGCACCACTGTTTGTGCTGGAAACTTGTTTAAGTTATTGTGGCGCTCTTGGAAAACTATCGAGAGTTGAAAATCTAAAGCATTTAGAAGGTTGCAAGCACTGTGTGAAAAGTTGAAACTAAAAATGATATTGATACTAAATTTTAATAAGAATATAATTAACAATTGAAATTGTACTGAAGCTGGCTGAAATATAATCAAATATTCCACAGTAATTATCAGAATGGCCCTCAAACCCAAATTATACATATATAAAATTAACAAAATCTATTCTTTCCTTCAACATAAACCTTTCTTAATAAATAGAGCCCTCAAACTCTAGAGTTTCTAATACATGGTATAATAGAATCCCTTCTCCCAGCCAGTAGAATCCCTTCTCATCGTCAATTCAAATAATTTAATCATAGATACTAAAAATAAAATGCATTCTATACTATTAAAACAATCATAGTATTATGAGTTTATAAAAAGGATCTAACGGTTGTCAAATAATTCTCCACCTAGTGTTCAATTATTTGCAAAAAATAAGTTTTTCATAATTTCACCATATTACTAGAGATTGTGTGCAAAAAATTATGAATGTTTAACTGAACTAGAATACTATTTATAGATGTAAGTGAATTTTAAAATTGATAAAAATTACTAATTTTTAAAATCACCCAACAAAAATCTTAAATAAATAATGAAAATGACCAAAGTAGTCGTTCCAATAACATGTTAAAAGTTACATGAATAAAAGTTATCAGAATTCGATAAAATTGATTAGAATTTTTTTAAAAACAAATTATAATTTTATAAAAAATCCTGAAACACTAAATATTTGAAAATCGAAATAGGTAGAACATAACCTATCTCGACCCGAGAAAATTTCATGACTGAACTGACTGATAAAAAATGGCTCTTCGAACTCCAATACCTAGTTTATCTATCCCCTCTCCCTTCTCTTTTTCTTCTCAAAATCTATTTTAACTTCTATAGCTTGAGGAATGAGAAAAACTAAATAAATGGAATGGTTTTTGATAAGTTCTAATAAGGGGATAAATATTTTTTATAATAAAATAATTTTAAGGATGCAATGATAATTATGCCAATTCTTTAATTTTTGGCATAAAATTCTTTTAAATCCTTTTATATCTTCAAATTTGGGGTTTAAAAAACTATGAAAAAAAATTCATAGGTTAGCTTAGAATGTCTAGAAGACTCTGATGAAGTCGATTTGCAAAATGGATACCTAATAGTCCAATAAGACCCAGTGGTACCGACATGTGTAAATTTCATAAGGAATTGCACACTACAAGAAAAATTGACTTTACCAGCGACTTTCTGACGGTATTATATTAGCCGGTAGCAGCGGTGCTGTAGTCGGCGGAGATTTCATCGGTCAATTATCGGCCGGTTGTCTGGTGGATAAACCATCGGAATATTATCGGCGGAAAACCCACCGGTAGTGCTACTGATTTTCTTAAGCATGCAGTACCTGCTAGTTGAAAATGCTCCAAAAATTGTTCAGCGGAACTTTCAGTAGAAAACCCACCGCCTACTTAAACATGACAAAGTTTTCAAGCAGAAATGCCGCCATAGAAATTGCTGGCAGAAAATCCACCAACAGTATTTCTGGAAAAGGACCTATTTCCCATCTCGGTGATGTTCACGATCATCTTGCTATTCATAACATTCTCGCTTTGCTCTCGATCGCATGAGTCACCACCTGCCAAACACTGCCTCCGATGGTGAGACCTGTAATGCTTTATGGTGTAAAATGTTAGTCATTAAAAGAGAGGCATAACATTAATTTAAGTGTTTATAGAGATGAGAATGTTCATGATGACTTTACTCTTAGAGACAAGATACGAAATGAGCATATACGTGAAAAGTTTGGAGAAGCTCCTATGGAAGATAAGATTAGAGAGAGTGAGAGAGTCTCCTTAGATGGTATGTTCACATAAAATGGCGGCCTGCCGATGACCCAGTTAGGAAAGTAGAGGTATTAGATTTAGCTTATTTTAAGGAAGGTAGAGGTAGACCTAAAAAGACTAGGTCAGAAAATATTAGAAATGACCTTTCTTTATTAGATTTAAATGAGAATTTGACTCTTAATATAACTCAATGGAGAAAAAAGACTCATGTAGCTGACCCCACGATCCGGGATAAAGGCTTGATGTTGTTAATTTGTTGACCTTCTAATAAGATTTAAATGAGAATTATCACCCTTCGATTACAACTCAATTTGAATTCAATATATTTTCCTTTTAATAGATGTTACTCTAATATCTAATATCTTCATATTATGTGTAGGCTAAATTCTTCACATTATGAATATTAGAAATCAAAGAAGAAGTTAGATGTATAACTGATTGGCGTAAGAACGAAAGACATTAATAGATGAGTTCATTAATGGGGTAAAATTTTTCATCCATACAACCTGCCTAGCTTGATCTCAGATGAAAAGTTTCAATGCCCATATGTTAAATAGAAAAATCAAGTGCACCTCATAGTTGAATATTTCTTTTATTCTGTGTAAACTTAAGAAGATATTTTCTCTAGCATTTTTTAACTATATAGTGTATCTATCCATGTATTTACATATGAGGCTATAATGCCACACCCCAATCTGATCAGGATTAAACCTATTGTGTTAAGTTGTGATAAACAAATCCCAAGATCCAGTTTTAGAATATTATAGATTCTCTTCCAATTTCATTTCAAATAAAATTACAGACTATAAAACTACTAAAATATCCCAATATTGAAAATAAACTCATATACCAATTTTTTTTTCATTTCATCAAAATAAATATCTATATGACAATACATGGCTACATGCAAGAGCAAGATAACTTAAAATTTAACTAGCCATGACTATATAAAAATTAAAATAGCAAAATACATATAACCTCAGATCTAATCTTGAACTGTTAGTCCACATTTCTCAGACCCCTTCCTATATCCTGAAAACCAGAAGCAAATCCATATTAAGTTGCAACAGCTAAGTAGGCCACATAATCTGATCTAAAATTTTAAATTATTTTATTAAACATTTTACTGAATACTTAAAAGCAATTAAATGCAGTTTAATAAATCACTGTATTGAGAAATATAATAATAGTATAATATTTATCTAATTATTTAAATAATAATACTGAACATATAAATAAATTGCAATGCATATCATAGGACAATTTATATCACATTTCTTAGACCCAAATAGAATTTCAAATGATTCTAACCCTTATAACTCTCTTTTGTACTTTAGCATCAGAATATGCTTATAGCCACTAGAACATGCCTTATAGGTACTAGAATATTTCCTGACACAAACATAATCTCAAAGGATTCTGGCCCCTTATGGCTCCCAACATATATAATTTAATCATATATGTACACATATCATCAAATTATAGTAATTAAAGAGTAATTGACCATGTATCAAAATTGCACAGTTTTTTGTAACAGTAAGCAACAGAAAATCATACTAAAAAAACACATTTTCAAAAATTTACTAAATTATTAGGGATTATGTAAAATAATGTTTAAAGACTTTTAATTTACTATACCACTATTTTTCAACATCCAAAAAACTTTTTATTCAATAAAACCCTCATAAATTTTAAAACCCTCATTATAAAATTTCAGATAATATTAAAAATGTACACAATCGTAATCTCTATAACATATAAAAAGTTAAGCAGTAAAATTTTACCAGTGCAAAGTTATCCACATTTTTTGCTAAATAAAATAAAATTTTAATAAAAAAATCCACTAAAAATTGTGTATTTTTAAAAATTAAGATGGTTATAATGGGACTTCTTGAGACGAATAAGTTTTACAACTGGGCCGATGGACGAAAACGGTTTGAAGTAGCCTAAAATCGGGGTTTTCCCCTTATCTCTCCTCTCTTTCTCTTAATTGTTTTCCCAAACCTCTCTCTGTTTGGTGAAAATAAATTATTAAGGGAAAAAATGGCATTTAATAAAGTCATGATGGCTTTAGATATTTTCTTTTATTATTATTATTATTATTAAATATTATAATAATAATAATAATATTTTTCAGTAAAAAATTTAAAGAAATTCTTTTATGAATTCTAAAAATTATAAAAAATATTCATAAAGTAGTTCATGTTATTTAAAAAATTCTAGTGAAATCGATTTGCTAAAGGACACCAGTTGGTTTGAAAAACCCAACTTGTACTAAGAGGTGCCGATTTCTTAAGAAATTTCATGAGTGTCCAAAAATTATAAAATATTTAGGGAATCTAAAATACAATAATATATATGCTACAACTAACACAGTTTGTGATTTGAAGTTATAATGACTTATAAAATAATTTTTTACTATTATAGGTCAAAAATGTCATAAAATATAAAGATTTTTTATAATATATCCACCTTAAGAAAAATGTCTTCCTCAATATTTTCAAATCAGAGTAGGTTAGAATAAACCTGGATACAATTGCCTCATATCATAATCCTTCTCCCAAGTAGCCTCTCTAGCAGTTATATGCTTCTATTGCGTCTTGATCATAGGAATCTTTTGGCTGCTCAATTTGCTCACATCATATACCAAAATATTTTCGGGTTCTTCCCTATACTATAAATTCGAATGAATCTCAACATCATCAATATATAATCTCTTTCTAGAATCAGATACCCACTTTTTTAAAGAAGATACATGAAACACACTATGTATATCAGACATATAATCAAGTAATAATAACATATAAGCAGAACTACCAATCTGTTTAATGATCTCAAAAGATCCAATGTACATTGGAATGAGCTTGCTGATTCTTCCAAATCTACTGACACCTTTCATAAGGCTGGCTTTAACATAAACCAGGTTGCTAATCTAAACTCAACCAACCTGCATTTCTAATTGTTGTGCTTCATCTGTATATCCTATATATATTTTAATTTTTCTTTGATTAAAAGGATCATTAATGTAGTATCATCCACAAAGGTCGAACCTATCAAATGTCTATCTCCCACCTCTGTCAAAGTTAAAAGAATCTTATATTTTATGTCATATAGAGGTTTATAAGGAGCCATAACTATGCTGGACTAATAACTATTATTATATATACTCTATTAATGGGATATGATCTACCAAACTACTCCCAAAATCCAAAACACAGTCTCAAAAGATCCTCAAATACCTAAATAATCCTTTCAGATTGTCCATATGTCTATAGATAAAAAGGCATACTAAAGTACAATTTGAAAGTGCGAATAGATTGTTAGACCTATTGCTCACATCTCTAGGCTAACCAAGAGGGGGGGGGTGAATTGGTCCTTTTAAAAATTACTCTTGATATTTTGAAAAATTTTAAAGCTAATCGTACAGTACGAACATAGATAATTTTTATTCTTTCGTTCAACACAGAAATTCAACCACAAAGAAAGTAAAAATGCAGAAAATAAACAGTGAACAGAAAACACCAGAATTTATAGTGGTTCGGTCAAACATGACCTACATCCACTCCCTAGAGACTCCTTCTCTAGGTATTGCACTAAACTCAAGTGTCTCTCCTTTTGCCCCCACAACAAGGCGGATAAACCTTTACAAACTCTCTTCCACCAACCTCGGTGCGGCAGAGAACCGTCGTCCTTTTCACCCTCCAAGTGTGGCAGAGAACCGTCATCCTTTTCACTCTCCAAGTGCGGTAGAGAACCATCGTCCTTTTCACCCTCCAAGTGCGACAGAGAACCAGAATCCTCTCAAACAATGCTCTTGCAAAAGTCTTTAAGGAACTAGGAAGATGCTTGAAGAACAAGTAAAAGAAATCCTCTTAATTAGATAACCTTGTGAATCCCCTCACAATTTTCTCTTCAAAGATTTCTTAATACTCACTCCCAAACACTCTCCCTATCACTCTCCTTTCACTTCCCAAAAGAATTTTCGCAGAAGGATTTTTTTCTTCAATCAGTTTTGAGTCATTTATATACTTGGGACTGAAAAAATCATCCAAAAATTGAAATTTCAAGTTTAGTCCATACCGATCGTCCCGTACGATCGTCGATCATACTGTACGAATAGTTAAAAACATCGAACTCTTCGTCCCGTACGACTCATGAGACGAACAAGTCAGAGCCGTTCGTAGGAACATTTCATCCCGTACGAACGCTTGGACGATCAAGTCAGAGCGCTTCGTATGATCGTTTCGTCATGGACGAACCCTTAGACGATCAAGTCAGTGAGCTTCGTACGAACAGTTCATCCTATACGAACCCTTGGATGAACAAGTCAGTGAGCTTCGTATGAATAGTTCATCCTGTACGAACCCTTGGACGAACAAGTCAGTGAGCTTCGTATGAACAGTTCGTTCTGTACGAACCCTTGGATGAACCCAATTTTGAGCAGTTCGTACAGCAAAAACTCATGTACGAGTAGTATTCGTATTGTACGAACATGCCTTAGAAAAATTTTCTTGGCAGATGGGTTCTTTCTGGAGGACATATTCTACAGATCTTCCCGTACGATATCAAATCGTACTGTACGATCAGTTTAAAAATTTTAAACTTTTTAGTCCCCCATTGTGTGTGTGTGCACAGTTATCCAACTTACAATCACACTCTCTCTGACTCAAGAAAAAGAAAGTTTACAGACTTCATTTACAGTCGACAAGTGAACTTGAAGTCTTCAGCAATCTAGAGTGTGAATTTCATGAAAAATACTTTAGTACACATAACAAAACTCAAATAATTGTTAGGAGAAGAATAAAACAAATAATAAACTTTTGTAATCATCAAAAATAAAACTTGGATTAGAAATTTCTTGAACAAATAAATGTACCCAAATCATAGCACAATTTTGTACCCAATCCCCGCTAAATACCTCTCCATAATATGAAGGTAAATCTATCATCCTGATCAGATACAATCACCTTCAGAACACCGTGTAACATGATAATATCAATAACATAGATCTATGTTAACCTGTCCATCGGATCTGTCTATCAAATTAGAATAAAATGAATAGATTTTATCAGTTAAATGATAACAACCCAAATAGTATGATGCCCCTACCTTAATTTAGGAAAACCCATAGAGAAATCTGAAATAGCCCACATTTTAACCCAATTTTTTTTAGATTTATTATAACTCTTAATCATAAATTGTCTTTACCATATCATTGAGATTGTAGTGTTTTAATTGCATAATTTTTTTCATAATTTTTGGGCACCGGTGAAAATCCTTAGGAAATTGGTACCTATCGGTATAAACGAGGATTTCGGGGCCATCATGTATCCATTTTATAAATTGATTTCACCAATATTTTTTAAATAAAATGATTTATTTTATGAATATTTTTTTATAATTTTTAAAGCCCCAAAAGAATTTTTATAAATTTAATACTAAAAAAATTGATTAAATTAATTATATAATAAATTATTATGTTATCAAAATATCTTAACCCACTTAAAATTTTTTTATTAAAATCCCTTTCTCCATTTGGCTAATGGCTAACAGAGAAATAGTAAGAAAGAATGTGAGAAAAAGAGAGGGGAGAGAAAAGGGAAGCTCGAATTTGGAGGTCGTGGAGCGATTTTCGTTAGTCTGACCTATTAGAAGATTTACTCGTCTCGTTATAAGAAATTTTTACCCTATTTCTAATTTTAAAGATTTTATCTTTTTAGTATTTTTCGATCAAATTTATGTTTTCATTATCAAAAAATGAGAATAATTTTATATTGGTAAAACTTTCACCGCGTAACTCTTTATATGTTATAGAGATTGAGATTATGAATGTTTTGAGCATTTATTTGAGATTTTTCACTAAGTGATTTTGAAAATACAAAGATTTTTACCTACTTATAAATTTATTTTAACGTCTAAAAATATTGATTTAGTTCAACTAAAGCTTCAGAATATTATTTTATGTAATATTTGGTGATTTGGTTAAATTCTAAAAATATGAATTTTTGCTTAGTATGACTTTTGTTGTTTACAGTTAGGTTATTTTAGCATTTTCTGAATTAAGCTCAATCATGCTTTATTAACTGCAGTACATTGAAAATGAATGGAAATATGTGATTGAGTAATAGATAGTCGTTATTACTATTATAGTTTTATGATAATAATGTATGTGTAAAAGATAAATAAAGATCGATTGATCTATATAGGATGGTGAGCCAACGGGCTTTCCTTTAAATATTATGGTTTGGTGTTATCCTCTACTGATTCACGTGATACATTAATTAGAAGTTATAAGAAGATGATTACTGTGTTGATGGGCAAAGAGTGACGACTCTGTTTATTGAGCCAATGGTTTACTGATACTAATATAATACTAAAAAATACCGTGATAGCCAGGACTTCTTACTTATTTAGTGTGACTACTAAAATACATATTCTTGAGTCATTATTTTTATTATTATATGAATTTATTATTATTGGATGGATTTATTATTATTATATTATTCTACTACTATTGTCACTGGATTATTATTATTATCAATTTTGATACTGATACTATTTGATACTACTAATTTGTTATATTGATACTAAGCATTTGATATACTGAGTACATGATATATAATACCTGAATAGTATGGGTACACTCATATATGATTTTACTATATTGATTTGATTTCAACAGTCTTTACTCATATCGATGCTTTATCTGATTTCTATACTGATTAGTATAACGGATATGATGATTGCTTTATAGATTTGACACTAGTACTGATTTACTACTTTACTGGCTTTTGTATAGTAGTGTTTTACTATTTATAGATTCTATTGCATGTAAATTTTACTGTTTATGTACCAATTCAACGATCATATGAATATAACTACTATAATTTAACTGTTGACATACATATTACTTCTTTACCATGCTTTAAATTTAACTGTAGCTTTTGGTGACTTATTGGACATTTTAGCTCATTATATATGGTTAAATAATTTCAGATCAGGGCAAAAGATCAGGAGTGTGAGGCTAGTCATGATTCTTCAAGTTTTGTTCCTTTTATTTTAGTTATTATTTTATACTCAGAACATAGTAGTTATGTCATGATTATATAGATCATAAGTATTGTACATGATTTTTGGAATTGAATACAGATGTATATATCAATATTTTAATCGATAATTTTATTTGTGCTGCTATTGATATTGATAAAAGAAATTAGATAGCTCTAGTTATTATTTATTAAATGATAAAAGAATAATTCTTTCAAATTAGATTCTGGGGCATCACAGTTAGTATTAGAGCGATTGTTGGAAGAATTGATTGTTACCATAGCTATAGGAATTTATTATGTGTTGGGTAGATAGCTTATGGTGTATTATTTTGCATGTGTAATTTATTACATAATTGAATGTCATGTGATAGAATGAACTGCATAATTATATAATTTTTGATGAGTTTTGATTTGAGTTTTGATTGTATGAATTTGGTTTATATTAATTTTATACCCGAGTCCTTAAGGGAAATGTTGGGGATGATAATTTTTAAGGTGGGTAGATTGTAATAGCCATATTTTAATCAAGACATAAATTTTTCTGGATTCATTATAACTTCAAATCGTAAGCCATCTTTGCCATAACATTAAGATTGTAGTGTTTTAATTGAATGAGTTTTTTTTGTAATTTTTGGGCACCGATAAAAATTCTTAAGAAATTGGTACCTGTCGGTACAAGTAAGGATTTCAGGACCATCAGGTGTCTATTTTGTAAATCAATTTTATAGATATTTTTTTAAATAAAATGATTTATTTTATGGATATTTTTTTATAATTTTTTATGCCCAAAAGAATTTTTATGAATTTAATACTAAAAAATATTGACTAAATTAATTATATAATATTAAATTATTATGTTATCAAAATATCTTAACCCACTTTAATTTTTTTTATTAAAATCCCTTTCTCCATTCGGTTAATGGCTAATAGAGAAATGGTGAGAAAGAATGTGAGAAAAAGAGAGGAGAGAGAAAAAGGAAGCTTGGATTATGAGACCGTGGAATAATTTTTGTAAGTCGGACTTGTTGGAAGATTTACTCGACTCGTTGTAAGGAACTTTTATCATATTTCTAATTTTAAAGATTTTTTTGAAATTTTTTCAATCAAATTTGTGTTTCTGTTACAAAAAAATAAGAATAATTTTATATTGGTAAAACTTTTACCACGTAATTTTTTATATGTTATAGAGATTGAGATTATGAACATTTTGAGTATTTATTTAAGATTTTTAGGTGGGTGGTTTTGAAAATATAATGATTTTTTCCTCTCAGAAATTTATTTTAACGTCTAAAAATAGTGATATAGTATAACTAAAGTTTCATAATGTTATTTTATTTAATATTTGGTAATTTGGTTAATATTTTATGCAATATTTGATAATTTGGTTAAATTATGAAAATATGAATTTTTGCTCAGTATGATTTTTTTTATCTATCGTTAGGATATTTTGGTATTTTTTGAATTAAACTCAATCATACTTTATTGACTATAATGTATTACAAATGAATATAGATATGTGATTGTGTAATAGTTAATCATTATTACTGTTATAGTACCATGATAATAATATGTGTAAAAGACAAGTAAGGACTGGTTGACCCGTTAGTTGGAGACCAATTAACGTGTAAAAGATGGTGGCCCGATGGGCTTTTCTTTAAATACTATGGTTCGGTGTTATCCTCTATGTTGGGGTTGAAAGCGAGTTTTTAAAAAGTTTATTTTCTTTGGGAATTTCAAATTTACGTTGAATTTTATTTCTAAAATCGAACATCCTATCAGAAAAAGTATACCACCTCGAGAGGTGGAAATAAAATTTCAAAATAGGGTTCAGATTTAGAACTAAAATTTTCATCTTGAATATCATAACCAAATTTAAGAAAGAACTGCATATGACCCTGAATGGTCAAAGTGAAGTTTGATCGAATATCTAGCTACGATAATCTAGATGAAATATAGTTAATTTCATATTTGAGGTTTTATCAACAAATGATATATCTCCCAAAAGGAAGAAAATATCATTTATTATCAATTGTTCGAATATGATTATAACAATCATCGTTGATTTAATTTTCTCAAAGAAGACTAACTAGATTTTAAAAATTAATTTTGAAAAAGTTGATGTGGGGTCTAAATCTCATACGAGTGTAAGCCCTCTTAGTTAATTACATCGTAAGGAGGTTTAATTCCCTAAGAATACTCTCAATTAAAATAATGGCAAAATTTTGTTTGAATGATTTTCTAGGAGTGATATAAAAAAGGGTGAAGGTGGAATCTCAATAGGGATTAGATCAAGTTTGAACAGTTATTTCTGGAGCCAATGGAGGAGGGGTATAAGACACTTTGAGATTCTAAAAATGATCCAGAAATATCCCGACCTAATCTAAGTGTTGGGCTTTAAAGTTTAGATTGAGAGAATTTTTTAATTAAGTTGAGTAATTTATTAAAAATTTGAGATTATATTCCCAGAGGTTAGGATCTTATGACTAAAAAAATCTGCCTCTGATCCTAAATCTAAACTAGGCACAGGACCATAGTGGCCCAAACATAACTAATTCGATGAAAAAACCTAGACTTACCCCAGTCTAGATTGGGGGACATGCTAACCACCTAGTCGATTTAGAAATTATGAGTCTGATATTTTTAATAAAAGAGTGGTAGGGATATTATTATTAAAGTTTTTGAGAGTTGGGACTGACATCTAGAGCAAATCCTAATTGGTCCTTTGACTTATGCTGGGTAAGAATGCTAGAAAGAAATGTAATTAAAATTTTAAACACTTTTAAATTTATTTCTAATGTAATGTATGCTGGTCGAATCGATTAAATATTGAAATAAGTATGAAACAGTTTTAAAAAGACTTAAAATTTATTTTTTCCTAGAGATTGCACAACATCCCCTTGACAGATCTACACCCTCAAAGGTCAAGTGATCTGCTAGAACCCGCAGGCAGGGAGGTGCTTAACAAGGAAGAGAAGCAATTAATATTATTATATAGACTCTCAACGATCCCGAGCTTACTTCTTAGATCATTAGAATTTTTATGTTATCAAAAAAATTTATTTAAATTTGAGTAGAAGAATTTTTTAGTACCCTCACGAGCCTCTGCTTATCCAAGCTAAATCAAAACACGATGAGTAATTAAAGAAACTAGGAAAAGTAGGCAACCTTAAGTGCAGGTAAATTAAATCAACTAAACAATCAATCAATTAAATTAATCAAATAAAATATCCATAAGCAAAATGCCTTTTAAATTACAACCCAGGGTCTGTAGAAATTTAAAGTGGCCGAGAACCACTAACAATAACCTGGATTCTAATCTTAAGATTGACGCAAGTTGACTTTGAGTGGGATGCTCTTTGTCTTCAGCTCTTCAGACTCCTTGGATTTGCCGTATTGGGATACCCAAGTGAAAAAGAAAACTCTTCCCTCAATGAGAGGTTATTCTTTTCACCTTGGGTATTAAAGTCATCTAAATTTAGGCTTCCAAATGGAAAAGGATTGTCCCCCTAAGGGGTATCCTTTCCTCTTTAGAATCCAATGTTGAGCTTATGTATCCTTACTCAAATATATAACTTTCACAACTCTATACTTTAAATGAATTACATCAATATAAAAATAAAAATCTAGACACACCTGCAAGGTTATCCTAAGCATTTAAAATCAAATTAATCCCAAGTAGTTGTATATATATATGCATAAAAATAAATCACACTTGGCTACACTCTTATTCATATGGGGGCTAAGCTGTTGAAGCACCTGCAGCAGTGATATTTATTATTGATTTAACCGCCTTTATTGCCCTGCACGAGCATGGCCACCTACCACAAATCTTATGAGCAATCAGAACGATTCTAACCTAAGGGTAAAATATTGTCGATCACATTAATCCACAGATTATAATTAATATAAGTAAACACTCACATCAATCAATTCTCAAACTCAATATGTAGTAAAAACTTAAAAACCCCGCACACAGCAGTAAAAAGTAAACACTGGCGTAGCTTAAATTAGAGTTGGTTGTCCTAACAAATCATCTAAAGTGTGTGCTAAAGGTCATGTGGCTGGGGTAGATCAAAAACTGGGTGATTTGTTGAAGTTATCTAATGTTCAAGTTTGTTAAATGTTGAAGGAGAAATTTATGTTTGAGTTTAAATATTAATATATTAAAGCTTAATTTAAATATATTTTAATAATTAAATGATTACTATCTTTGTTACTCACGGAGGCCGTGAAGTTTAATTCACCTTCCTTGGGGCTAAGTTAATAGCCTCGTAGGCTTAGGTTACCTTGTAGCAATCGGGGTTGATAGAGTTAATTTAATTGATTGAAAATTAAGGATTAATGAATTTTAATCCAATTAATTGATTACTAATTTGGATGATTAAACTAAAGGTTTTGGAATTTCAAGTTAATTATTAAATTTTATAATTTTTGGATTTTTAATGTGTTAATTAAGGGGTTAAAAGTTGACTATTAAAATTAAAATAATTTTTGGGAATTTAATACTTTTATAAAATATTAGACCTTAATATGAGTGATTACAGACTGAGTTTGCTCAATTTAGAACTTTCTACATTAAGTTATGATTTTCTAAAATTTTGACCAAGTTTGAACTATGGTTGATCGGGGAGTTAACTTTTTGACTTTGACTTAATTTTGGGGATTTGATATTTTAAATACTATATTTTAATTAGAGTTTAATGGGTTTTAATTTGATTAAATTGAACTTTTCTAGAATTACTTATAATTTTTCAAAGCTTGGATATTTTTGAATTTTATAAAATTGCCTAATTAAGAGGATTTTTTTTATTTTGATCCAAATCAATCTCAAACCTCTTGGAATCACCCTCAAAGGTCAAGGATAACCTAAGGAGATGTTTTTAAGTATTTAGGGATGTTTTGGAGTTTTTATTTATTTTTAATTAATAAATTAAATTAATTGTTGACTTTCTTTGGAAATTAAATTAAAGTGAAATTAGAGGTTATCTGATAGGGCTTTAATTTTTCATTGATTTAGGGTTTTATTATGAGAAATTAGAGGGCTTGGTTAAACTTTAATGAATTAATTAAGGTTCTAGGTCAAATCTATAAAAGGATTTTGGGGTTCCTATTTGGTGGGCCAAATACGCCCCAAATCAAGTGATTTTTGGACCATGACATCATCTGATCTCAATGTCTAATCTCCCTGAATTTGGGCCCAAATGGACCTATCTAAGGTGTCCAACCAAGCCACCCAAGGCAACAACTAAGTCACCTTAGAAAAATCCTAAGTCACTTCCTAGGGCTTGGATGGGGGTGCAATTAGTGGCTCTACACTCCCTATCCTAAATATAATTAACATGCAAAAACACAACCTAAATCCCATTGGAAAGATAGTTTGGCTAAGTTGAACTTAAGGGTCAAACCTTGACCCTTAAGCTTAAATTAAACCAATCATGCTCTTAAATAATTCAATCAGAGGGGATAAATTTTTGACATGCCAGAGATATACCAAAATTCAATCTCCCAAAGTCTCAAGCTATGATGAGTTTAATTTTAAGAGAAATGCTAAAAATATCCCATAACAATTACTGGCATTCACTAAATTACATGTAAAATCAGAGCTTGAGGCTATATGGGTTTTAAAGATCTCTATGAGATCTTTCCAGTGAGCCTAATAACACCTAATTTGGTCAAGTGGATCGAGAGAAATGATTTTTTGAAGTTTTCCATGATTTTTGAATTTTTTAATTATAGAATTACCATGTCAGTCACTCTTTTACATGCGAGCATGCTCTGATTGGTCAACCAATCATTGGTGGTTGACTGGATAACTCAGAATTGAATGCGGCCATCTGATCAACAATCGAACGGATATGATTAAACAGCCTCCAGAACCACAAGATCTAATCCAAGCCGTTAATCGAGATCAACAGCTGAGATTATATCTTCAACCTCCCACAAGCGCCCAAAGCTGTAGGGCTTTTTTGGCGTAATCTAGGAGATCCCGTCAGTAAAACTCAACCAAACTTCAGGGGAAGGATCAGGACAGTGTAAACCATCAATCCAACGGTTGGATTCCGGTGGGTTAATGGTTTACTTCACACTTGACCACCACTACCTAGCTATGAGCTTGGAATAAAAAATCTCACGGCATGAAAGCCCCAATAAATGAGTTTTTCTATTAGGAAGCTTGAGGGGATGAAGGCGAAGACTTCTCCTTCAGACACCGACGCTGAAGGATTTCACTAGAGGTAGGACTTCTAGACGGAGATGGAGAACTTTTACTAGAGTTCACTCAGGATAGTAGCTAGAAAGGGTTGGGATGCTAAGAAACAAGAAGGGAATGCTCTAGGAGCTCTAGGGAGGAGTTTCAAAATACTGGATGCAAAATGAGGGGGGCTAGGAGAGGGTGCTCTAATTAAGTGGCCCATGCAAAAATAAACAGTTGGGATTGACCGGGTAGATCGTTGGATGGCATCTAAGTGGAAGGGAACATGTCCTCTGAGCCTTGTGAACTCGAAGCCAGTGAGCCCATGCTTTGGAATCCTTTGGATGAGGCCCGAGATGGAGGGGACCATAAAAGCTTCTCCCATTTGCTTTGGCCATCGCCAGCCATTAGATGGGTCTGGGTGATTTGGAAAGGTTGTTGGGGGTCCCGTGAGCTCGAGGGAGAGCTAAATTGGACCTGAGGTAGTCCAATTGCATGATTGGGCTTGGGTTGAACCAAATTTGGATGGTTTGGGTTGATATTAGCTCAACCTGGGTCAAACCAGGGGGTGGCTTTGATGTGGGAGGTGGGTTAAGTCATAGTGAACCCAACCATGGACTAAATTGGCCATGGGAGAGCTGAATTCCCAAATATAGCTCAGGTCAAGGTGGTTTTGATAACTTTGGGTTAGTCTAGAGGTTGACCCAAGTCAACCCAAGGGTTAGGTTGACTATTATAGATGTCTTGGACCTAGGTCCACCTAGTAAAGGTCTTGGTTGGGTTTAATTGAGCTCAGGTTGGGAAATGGCTCAACCCATAGTGGTTTTGACCACTTTGTGAAATTTTGATAGGGATGTTAAGCCCTTATGAACTGGCCCGAGGCTAACCAAGAGGGGGGGGTGTGAATTGGTAGTTTTAAAAATCTTAAGCAAAAATGATTTTGAAAACCTTTTTGAATATTTTAAAATAATTACAATTTCACGATGATGTGAAGATGTTTAACGAAATAAAATAATAACTTAAATCACACGATCATCAACAAAAAATAAAGTGCGAAAAATAATCAGAAAGAACACACCAGAATTTATAGTGGTTCGGTCAACTTGACCTACATCCACTCCCCGGAGCCTCCCCTCTAAGTATTGCACTAATCAAATCAGAGACTCTCCTTTTGCTCCCACAGCAAGGCGGAGATGCCTTTACAAAACTCCTTTTCACCAAACTCCGGTGAGGCAGAGAACCCAGACTTCTTTTGCTTCCTCCTGAAGCAGGCAGAGAACCCAGACTCCTTTTTCTTCCTCTTGAAGCAGGCAGAGAACCTAGATTCCTTTTGTTTCCTCTTGAAACAGGCAGAGAACATTGATCTTCTTGCAAACAATCCTTCCTTCAGAGCACCAAGGACAAGGGACGACGACTCGAATCCTTGACTGGAGTAACCTTTATAAATCCTCACAAACTCCCCCTCACAAAATTCTCTCTCTCTCTCCCAAGCTCTCCCTCTCCCTCTCAAAGCTCTCTTAGTAAAGGATTTTGACAAAAAGCTTTCTCAATAACAAACAAAAAAGCTTAAATATAAGGGCACAAAAATTTCCCTAAAATTGAACTTGCTGTCAAAGATCGTCCAGGATGATCGAAGGATCATCCTGTATAATTATTATAAAACTCCACCTATTGGCTTGGACGATCTGACTCCTCTAGATGATTAGAAGACATGGTTTATTCAGATCATTTGGGATGATCCTGCAATCGTCAGGGCTGATTAGTTCAATTCGAGAAAATCATCCAGAGAACTGTTCGGATCGTCCAGGAGAAAAGGCTGGATGATCTGAAGGAAAAGACTTGATCGTCCCGTACGATTAGTTAAAAAATAACCAATATCATCCGGCACACTGTTCGGATTGCCCTGCACAAATAAGCTGTATGATTAAAAATGACTTGATAGTTCAGGATGATATTTCTATCTTCCTGGATGATTAGCAAATAAGCCGATATCATCCAGCATATTATTTGGATCGGCCAAGTGAAAGTTATTTGGGCGATGAGGATTTTTAACATATCGTCCGGGATGATCTTGCGATTGTCAAGACCGATGTAATCGATCAATTAATCCTTGATTGCTTTCCTTAAATGCCTGATTAATTTAGGCATGATTACTGTCGATCATCCATGATGATATACGTATTATCTGGAACGATTAGACCAAGATTCTAAAAATAATAACATACCTAAATCATCCTGGCGGCTGAGAGTTTCTGATTTTAGCTTATCATCCTGTACGATGGGAGGATCATCTAAGATGATCTGCTTAATCATACCGACTTAACATGATAGCCCTAATTAGAGTTTTTATTTTCAATGGATCGTTCAGGATGATATGAATATCATCCAGGATGATATGATAAAAAATAGAGCAGAAACTTTAATTCATAGAAAAAACTCTCCCCTAAGTGTGTGTGTGTACAAAGTCACTTAGCTTGGGGATCAATTACATTATATTTGACTCAAGAAAGAAAAAATATATTTAAACACACACATACTCGATCTTGAGTTGGCTCGAATTATATTTGATCTTTTGTACCTGAAAGGTTAGCCAGTCAAAACAGAAAATAGAAATATTTGTTATCATCAAAAATATAATCCTTAAATCCAGGTTTGCAACAATCTCCCCCTTTTTGATGATGGCAAACATTTAATGAATAGTTTCAAATCAAGCAGATTGGAATAATTAAAGCACAGACGAGAGAAACTAGTACAATGATGCGGTACACCGACACTAAACACTCAATTAGTACAAAATGGTACAACAAGAGAAACTACAAACAACGTAGAGAACTCCCCCTTTTGACATCACAAAAAGGAGGAACAAAAATAGAAAAAACAAAAATTTTCCTTAATTTTTTAATTCAAAAATCAATAAGAAGAAATTGACGAATTGAAATCTAGAAAAGTTAGAAAATCAATTTTTGAAAACCCTTACCTCCGATAACTTACAAGTTCAAATCCCTTTTAAATAAAAATCTAATTTAAATGCAAAGGAATTAGATTTGAAAATAGATCATTTCAAATCTCGTTCCAGAGAAATATCTGATAAAATATTATTACAAAGGAAGGAATCAGAAATCATGAGTTTCAATCTCAAGTGATTGAAAATATTAAGTAGTGCTTGGATTTTTCTAAGATGTTTAAAGATCTGAAATAGAAAAAGCTTATATCATTGTGGGCTCATTTTGTGCCTCTTTTTAAATTTGTTTGTTGCACTTTGTGCATCTTTTGATTTTTGATACACTTTGTGTATCTTTCCATTTTTGGCGACATTACACATCTTTTCAGTTTTGAGCTCATTTTGTGCCTCTTTTCATTTCTTTTGCAAGCTTAATTCCTTTTATAATCTCTAAAGTATCTTAGTTGTGAGATTACCTTCCAAACATAAGAGAAGAAAAGCTCACTCTCTACAATTATGAAGAGTATCTACATAACAAAATCATACTCATATGATAAATGCAATCACTTGATTAAGAAGAGCATAATAATGATTCAATGCTTTAAAAACACTATTCATATGAGATTGATTATTGTATGAAGATCAAATAGATCTCTATCTCAAAAATCAATATTTTAATTTTGAAAAAGATTTTTATTCAAAAAGAAAAATACATCATTAATGAAGTTAGAGGAAGAGAAAATAATCATCAATGTTTCTTCTCTTTGTTGCAAATATGATTTCAATGACTATGATTTTGATGATAGCTAATAACTCTATTTTTGGTTGATTGACTAATCTTTCATGTTCATAGGATCAATTGCAAGTCAAGCAAGCCCAAGGTCGGGTCAGTCGGTTTGTGCTTCAGGGTCAATGTACTTTTTCACTTTTCTTAAATCAAATGTAATGTAATTTATCCCCTAGCTAAGTAACCTTGCACACACACACACTCAGGGGGAGTGTTTTAGTGAAATAGAGTTTCTGTTCATTTTTTTGTTCAGATTGTCCTGGACGATGTTCATATTGTCTTGGACGATCCAGTGAAAATAGAAATCCTAATTAGGGCGACCAAGTTAAGTCAATCTGATTAAGACTATCATCCTAGACGATCCTATGATCATACAGGATGATAGGCTCAAATCAGAAATTCTCAGCCATCAGATCAAGTTAAGCAAGTTTATATTTTTAGATACTTGGCCTGATCGTCCCGGACGATATGTGTATCATCTTAGACGATCCTTTACAATAATGCCTAAATTAGTCTGGTAATTAAGGAAAGCAATTATTACCTGATTGATATGATCATATCGTCCCAGACGATCTCAATATCGTACGGGATGAGACATGCAAAATCCTGACCGTCCAGAGCAATTCAGCTTGCCGAATCGAACTATCCTCTGTACGATATGCTCAGTTTTGAACTAATCATACGGGACGATCTAAGTATCATCCCGGACGATCAAGCCATTTTAAATCATACAACATATTTTGTGCAGTCCGATCAGCACGATGCTCAGGATGATTTTGGTTGTTTTGAACTAATCGTACAGGACGATATGTATATGGTCCTGACCGATCAAGTCATTTTGAGATTGTTCAGCCTAAGTTGACCTGGACGAACAGAATGATTCTCTGGATGAAATTCTAATTTACACTAATCGTCTTGGACGAACGTAGAATCGTACGGGACGATCTGAACAACTTTGTCTTCTAATCGTCCAGAGAAACCAGATTGTCCAGGCTGAAATATGAGATTTTACACTGATCGTACAGGACGATCCGTCGATTATCCTGGATGATATTTGACGACCAGTTGAAATTTAGGGCAATTTTCAAGTCCTCCTATACAAGATCTTTTTCTTCCAGTAAGAAAAATCTTTTGCCACTTTCCTTACTAGAGAAACTTAAGAGAAAGAGAGAGAGCTTGGGAGAGAGAGAGAGAGGATCTTGTGAGGGGGAGTTTGTGAGGTGTTCACAAAGGTTGCTCCAAGCAAGGATCAGAGTCATCTTCTCCAGTCTTCATCTCTTGTCTTATCAGTGTTTCTTGGGAGGATTGTTCGCAAGAAGATCTGGGTTCTCTGCTTGCTTCAGGAGGAAGCGAAAGGAGTCTAGGTTCACTGCCTACTTCAAGAGGAAGCAAAAGGAGTTCAGGTTCTCTGCCTCACCGAGTTAGTGAAAAGGTGTTTTTGTACAGCTTCTCCGTCTTGCTGTGGGAGCAAAAGGAGAGTCACTTTTTGTTAGTGCAATACCCGGAGGGGAGGCTCCGGGGAGTGGACGTAGGTCAAGTTGACCGAACCACTATAAAATCTGGTGTGTTCTTTTCAATTATTTTCTGCACTTTATTTTATTGTGATTATCTACTTGGATGAAATCTGTGATAAATCTTTTTATCGTTGTTTTAGTTCGTTTTTGCTACAAATTATAAAAAGATTTTTCTTTTGTTTTAAAAATTACCAATTCACCCCCCCCCCTCTTGGTTAGCCTCGGGACTAGTTCACAAGGGCTTAACATTCCTAACAAACTTTCAAGTGGTATCAGAGCATACCCACTTAACTTTTAAGTGGTATCAAAGAATACCCACTTGACTTTCAAGTGGTATCAGAGTGGGATTCATAAAATCTAGTTTTGAAAAACTTTTGAATTCAATCCATGGCTAACTTTGGTAATCGTAATACTGCTGAAGGTTATTCAACTACACGCCCACCATTATTTGATAACATACCTTTTGATTTTTGGAAAACTCGTATGTCCACTTTTTTTAATCTATAGATTATCGCATGTTGATGCTTATTAAGGATGGCTATAAAGCACCTTTTAGAATGGTTAATAATGTTAAAACTGAACTATCTTTCATTGAATGGATTTTTGATGATCGGGACTTAGCCCAACTGAATGCTAAATGTCTGAACTATTTTTTCTGTGCTTTAAAATCTGAAGATTACATGCATGTCTCCACTTGCACTACTGGTAAAGAAATCTGTGACAGATTATACATTACTTATGAAGGTACATCTGAGGTTAAGCAATTTAGACTGAACATCTTAATTCATGACTACGAACTCTTCCGCATGAAACCTAGTGAGTCGATTTCTGAAATGTATTCTAGGTTCACTCAAATTGTCACTTCTTTATATGCCTTAGGAAGAGAGCTTACAAACTATGAAAAAGTGAACAAACTTTTGAGATGTTTGCCTTCTTCGTATGATGCTAAGATAAATGCTATCACTGAATCCAAAGATCTAAATAATTATTATATTGTTAACTTACTTGGATCGCTCATTGCTTACGAGCAAGGGGTGAATTAAAGACAGCTTGATGCAGGTGAGAAGAAGGAGAAAACTATGGCACTGAAGGCCAACGATTTAGAAACTGATACTTCTGGGTTTGATAGCGATGATGTTGCCTTAATCACTAAACAATTCAAAAGCTTTCTAAGGAAGAAATACAAGAATTTTTAGAAGTGGAATAAAGGTAAGAGTAGTAGAAATTTTAAAGGTTCATTTGATATTGTTTGTTTTGAATGCAAGAAGCCTGGACACATAAAGGCTGATTGTCCTACACTTAAGGCTCACCCAAGCAAGGAGAAGGGTGAGGAGAAACCCAAGTTTAGAAAAGATAAGAAATAGATTCAAAAGGTGTTCTGGGCAGATTCTGCATCCGACTCCTCTGAGACTGAAGCTGAAGAGGAAGTTACAAACTTATGTTTGATGGCTGGTGAGCACCTTGGTCAGTCCAGCCAAGAAGAGGTATCTGAACTGACCTACGACTAATTACTTGAAGTTTCTGAGAAAATTCATTCATCGTATAGAAAACTTAAGAAAACCCATGCCAGCCTGAAATTAGATTTCTTGAATTTGTAAAAAGAGCATGATGTCTTGATTAAGGATCATTCTACACTTGATAGCAATCACATGTCTTTACTTGATGAATTTGATGAATTGAATAAAAAGTATTCTGATTTGATTACTGAGCATGATTCATTGAAAACCTTGCATATTGATTTAGAAAGAGCTTTTAAAGAATTAGACAACATGGCATGTGACGTAGAGAGTAGTAAGGGAGCATTAAAATTTGAAATTGCAAGCCTCAAAAAGAAAAATTCATTTCTAAGTGTAAATTTGAGTGCTTTTGAGAAAAATAAAAAACCTCCTACTTTTGCACAATTTTATACACCCCCACCATTTGTAGAATCAAATTCAAAATCATCAAAGCATGATTCATACACACCTAGAAAGAGGCACTATCATCCATGATAATTAGTTAATCCTTTTTCTGGTGTTAGATTTTTCATATGGCATGCTAGGACATATCTCACACACTTGCACGGTTCATCGTAGTACACATTAGGTGCGGAGGCCCAAATCGCATGCTTCATAACACAGCACACATGCATTGCATTCTTCCGCTTTTCATAAGAAGGAACCCAAACTTGGTTGGGTTCCTAAATCTGACATTTGATTATTTTATAGGCTTGCTCTCACAAAAGGCCTCGTGAGAGCATGTGGTACCTGGACAGCGGATGTTTAAGACATATGACAGGAGATACAAATCAGTTCATTTCGCTGGAGACCAGAGCTGGAGGCAAGGTTACACTTAGAAATAATACCATCAGGAGGGTGGTAGGAGCAGGTATAATTTGTGATTCAAAGAATTTCATTATTGATAATGTTTTGCTTATATATGGATTGAAACATAACCTGCTGAGCATCAATCAACTCTGTGATAAAGGATACAACATCAAGTTCATGCCCACTTGCTGCATTATAAGCTTAAATGACAAAACTATTTTGTAGGGAGAAAGAATCAACAATGTCTATATGCTGGATGTAAGTTACTTTAAAGCTGATGTTTTAATTGTCTTAAAAACTGTTGCTGATGAGTCTTGGTTGTGGCACAGAAGGTTATGTCATGCTAGTATGAAAACTCTTAGAAGAGTCACCCAAAAAGACTTAGTTAGAGGAGTCTCCAAGCTTAAGTTCACTAAGGACCACCTGTGTGATGCCTGTCAATTAGGGAAGCAAGTCTACTCCTTTTTCCACTTAATTAAGGACATCATCACCTCTAGACCTTTAGAAGTCCTTCACATGGATTTATTTGGACCCATTAGCACTGCCAACTTAGGGGGAAGAGTCTATGAATTTGTGATTGTTGATGATTACTTGAGGTTTACTTGGATTAAATTTCTGTCACATTAATCAGATTCATTTGATGAATTTAAATCTTTCTCCACTTGGAATCAGAAGAAGTTAGGATGTGAGATTATTATCATCCATAGTGATCATGGTGGGGAGTTTGAAAATGAAAGATTTGGAACCTTCTATGAGGATCAAGGGATTAGCCACAATTTTTCAGCTCCTAGGACCCCTCAGCAGAATGGGGTAGCTGAAAGGAAGAATAGGACCTTACTGGAAGCTGCTAGAGCCATGCTTGTTGAGTATTCACTTCCAAAATACTTTTGGGCTGAAGCGGTGAACACTATCTGTTATGTGCTGAATAGGGTGAATGTTAGATCAAATATGAATAAGACACCTTATAAGATCATTAAGGGTAGAACTCCAAACCTGTCCCACCTCCATGTCTTCGGCTGTAAGATTTTTATTCTGAATAATGGGAAATCACCCTTAGGAAAATTTGACCCCAAATTTGGTGAAGGAGTGTTCTTAGGTGAAAGTTCGATAGGGATGTTAAAGCTCTGATGAACTAGTCCCGAGGCCAACCAAGAGGGGGGTGAATTGGTTATTTAAAAATTTGAGAGCGACAGTGAAAATCTTTTCTATGATATGTAGTGAAAATAAGTAAATACTCAAACGAAAAGATTAAGCACTAGATTCACCCAAGCAGATAATCCCAGAAAATTAAAGTGTAGAAAGTAATCAGAAAGAACACACCATATTTTTATAGTGGTTCAGTCAACTTGACCTACGTCCACTCCCCGGAGCCTCTCCTCTGGGTATTACACTAACTCAAAGTGTCTCTCCTTTTTGCTCCCATAGCAAGGCAGAGAAGCCTGTACAAAAATCTCCTTTCCACCACACGGTGAGGCAGAGAACCCAACCTCCTTTTGCTTCCTTCTGAAGCAGGCAGAGAACCTCGGACTCCTTTCGCTTCCTCCTGAAGCGGGCAGAGAACCCCAGATCTTCTTGCGAACGATCCTCTCACAAAGAACACCGACACGATAAAAGACAACGAGCGGAGAAGACGACTCTGATCCTTATTTGGAGCAACCTTCGTGAAACCCCTCACAAACTCCCCCTCACAAGATCCTCTCTCTCTCTCCCAAGCTCTCTCTTTCTCTAGGGTTTCTCTAGAAAGGAAAGTGGCAAAAGATTTTTCTTGTTGAAAGAAAAATATCTTTTATAGGAGGGCTCAAAATTTGCCCTAAATCTCAACTGGTCAGCTAAGATCATCCAGGATGATCGATAGATCGCCCTGTATGATCAGTTCAAAATCAACTATTTTAGTCTGGATGATCTGGCTCTTCTAGACGATCAGTAGAAAAAGTTGTTCATATCGTCCCGTACGATTTTGCGATCGTCCGAGACGATTAGTGTAAATTGAGGAATATCGTCCAGAAGACAGCTCAGGTTGTCCAGAGAAAATTGTGTTGGACGACCAAAAAATGACTTGATCGTCCAGGATGATACGGTTATCGTCCTGTACGACTAGTTCAAAAAGTGCCCAAATCATCATGAGCACAGTTCGGGTAGTACAGCTGAAATGACCTAGACGATTAATATCATCCCGAACGATGTGATTGTATCAATTAACCATTGATTGCTTTCCTTAATTACCAAATTAATTTAGGTATGATTGCACTGGATCGTCCAGGACGATACACGTATTGTCCGGGACGATCAGACCAAATATCTTAAAATAAAAACTTGCCTAACTTGATCTGGTGGTTGAAAATTTTTAATTTGAGCATATCATCCCGTACGATCCAATGATCATCCAGGACAATCTGCTTAATCAGACACACTTAACTTGGTCACTCTAATTAGGGTTTCTATTTTTATTGGATCATCCAGGACGATGTGTATATCGTCCAGGACGATCTGAATAAAAACTTGAACAAAAACTCTAATCCACTCAAGCTCTCCCCCTGAGTGTGTGTGTGCAAGGTTACTTAGCTAGGGGATCAGTTACATTACAATTGACTTAAGAAAAGAAAAATAGTACACTTAGACACACTTGGACCCGATCTTGAGTTGGCTTGAGTTGCTCGTGATCTTTTGTGCCTGAAACGGGTTAGCCAAGAAAAACACAATAGACAACATGTTTATCATCATCAAAACCAGATTTATAATAATCTCTCCCTTTTTTATGATGGAAAATATTTGTGCAGTAGTTTGAAAAATAAAATAACTAGGAGATCAAAAAATAAATTTTTTCCAATTTTCATTTAACAACCAAAGCAATACAGGAAATACAACTACAAAACTATAACAAGAACAGAAACTACTACAACTGACTCCCCCTTTTGACATCACAAAAAAGAGGAGGGTAAACAGAAACACTGAAATATCAGTACAAGCAGAAAAGAAATAACTACAAAATAGAAAACTAAAATGGAGGCAGATCCTGATCGGAAGGAGGAGGTAGCGGTGGTGGGTTGAAGTAACTGTAGATGGCGGCGAAGTGGGCTCCCATCCAGGCAATGTCCTGGTCATGCTGCTGTTGCTGCTGAGCAGCATAGTCAGTGAAACGCTGCAAGTCCTCAGCGTGCCGCTGCTCCTGGGCAGCCACATAGGAGTCGAATCTGGCCTCCCACTGATCGAAGCGCTGCACCAGATGGTCAAAAGGAGAGGCGATGCGAAGGGGAGCAGGTGCAGCGGGTGCGGAAGGAACGGGAATAGCCTCTTCCTCTTCCTCCTCAACATCCGGGGTGGGCTCCGGATGTAGTCGGGTGCTGTGTAGGACATGGAAGGAATTATTGGTGAAGAAGGAAGGAGGGACATTTGTAGCTTCAGGATACTACAGGTCATATTTGGTTTCTAAGGCATAGGCGATGATATGTCCTAAGGCTAGATTGGGACGATGGCAATGACCCGGATCCCTAATAGTGGTGAGGTGCTCGATGTATCGAATAATAAGGTCACTGGCATTAAATTCCCTGTGGGCCAAGATGTAGTATGTGGTCAAGGACAGTAGTGGGGTGATGTGAATTCGATCTCCCGCCTTTAGGATGACGGAGGAACGAAGGACGTGCTGGATGGTCCGTGCATCTTTAAGAAGGGAAGTGAAAGCATTATCATGGTAAGGTGCATTTGTGATTTGAAGAAAGTGATTGGTGACGCTCCAATCATAGTCAGGGTCAGTAACGAGAGTGTAGATTTTGTCGCCCGTCACAGAGAGTTGAAAAATGTTATGAAAGTCCTGGTAAGTGAGTTCGATAGGACGCTGATTTACATACGAGCAGAGGGTGGAATAATCAGCAGAAATGCACAGATTTGTGAAAAAAAACTTGAAGAAGTTCAATGCTAAAGAGAAAGGCGAAAGTAAGGATGAAAGTGAGGGAAGTGTGTGCGAAAAGATCAAGAACAGGATAGGTAAGAGTGCGGGGATTTACTATTTTTGATTGTGAGATCCCCACCTCACGATAGCGCTCGAAGGCAGCCTGATCGGCTGCATTGAAAAAGCGGGGATCAACATATCCCCGGGAGGAACTCGCACCCATTTGCCGCGAATGTTTTTCGCCAGCCATTAGAAGGTTCAAGTGAGGGAGAGTGGAAGAAAAAGTGTGGAAAAACCTGAAGAAAATAGTTATTTAAATAGAACTTGGCCGGATCGTCCCGTACGATCGTGCGATCGTCCAGGATGATATGGACATTTATGACGGCCAGGATGATTGGTCAAAAAAGCGGTCCAATCGTCCAGGACGATTAGACACAGGCGATCATCCCGAGGAGGCAGGCTGGACGACCGTTGACGAAAAGTATCATCCAGGATGATTAGGTGGACCGTTCCGGATGATGTGCAATAAGTGTGATGGACGGGCCGAATTCCAGTCGTCCAGCTGCTGACACGTGGATCATCCAGGATGATGAGGTGGATCATCCAGGATGATGGACAATAATTGGTGTAATGTCAGTCGTTTGATTAGATCAGAAAGTTATGAATCATATCGTCCAGGACGATGTAAGGATCGTCCAAGACGATCCCCAATAATTAGAGTTTCTCAGCAGCATGATCAGAGTGGGGACGATTTTGAATAGATCGTTCAGGATGATGTTTGGATCGTCCAGGACGAAGAGGATCATCCAGGACGATCTGGGGATCGTCCAGGACGATGTGAAGAAAACAGAAAAAGATGGAGGATGGAGATGCCAGATAAGGATCCCAAAAACACAACCAGTAAAATGAAAAAATAAAACAAAAATGAAGAAAACTCGGAACGAGAACATAGAAAAAGAAACGATTTTTTTTTACCAGTCTGCTCCAGTAAAATAGAATTCTCCCTTGATTTTAAATCCAAAAGCCAATAAGAAGACAATTGACAATGCTAAAATCCAGAAAAAAGTTGGAAAATTCGACTTTCGTAACTCCCACCTCGGGCACCTTACAAATGCAAATCTCTTTCAAAATAAAAGTCCAGTTTAGAAGAAAAGAAATTAGATTCGAAAAGAGATCCTTTTAAGCCTCGTAAAATATCTGATATAATAGTGTTACAAAGTAATAACTCAGAAATCAGGATTTTCAAACACAAGCTTTCGAAAATATTAAGTGGCGCATGGATTTTTCTAAGACATTTAACGATCTGAAAGGAAAGAAAGCTTGGTTGGGCTCATTTTGTGCCTATTTTTCAATTTATTTGACGCTTTACGCATTTTTCATTTTTGATACACTTTGTGTATCTTTTAGTTGGCAATATTTCGCATCTTTTCAGCTTTGGGCGCATTTTGTGCCTCTTTTTAAATTGATTTGGCACACTGTGTATCTTTTGTAAGCTTTCTTCTTTTCATAATCGTTAAAGAGTCTCAGCTGTGAAATTATCTTCCAGATATAGGAGACGACTCTCCACAATAAGGAAGAGTAATTCACAAAATAAACGCCATACATCGTATGATAAATGTAATCACTTGGTTTAGAAAGTCATGACAATGACTCAAGACTTTAAAAATACTATTCATATGAGGTAGATTACTGTAGGAGGATAAAATAAATCTCTATTTCAAAAACTAATATTTTAATTTTGAAGAAGATTTTTATCCAAAAGAAACTATACACCAGTAGAGGAGTTAGAAGAAGAAAAACAATCATCAATATTTCTTCCCTTTAACAGATCTAGTGGAATCAATCACTGCTTACCAGCTTCCAAATCAAAATAAGGTAAAATTCTCAGTCATAAATTCAGTTTATCAGAAGAAGTGAGCAGTGATCAGATTTTGAAAAGCAGAAAATAGTAAATAAAAGAGATAAACCAGTGAATAAAAACAGGTAGAAAATCACATCAAAGTAAATACTCAAATCAAACTAACAACAAGGCTAACACAGAAATCAACAGAAGAAGAAAAGATAAAAACAACTGAACGCAAATAATCAAAACAAACAACTAACTAATAAAAACAGAATAAAAATCAGAAAAATCAGAAATCAGCAGTCATCAGAATCAAGCATTTATATCAATCACTCCTAATCTGGTTCTCAAAATACTGAATGAGTCAAAGGCCAGTGGTTTAGTGAATATGTCACCCAGCTGATTTTTAGTTGCTACATGATGTAGCTCAATGTCCCCTTTTGTAACATGGTCCCTAATGAAGTGATGTGTTATATTAATGTGTTTGGTCCTAGAATATTGGATTAGATTCTTAGAGATGCAGATGGCATTTGTATTATCACACAGAATAAAAATTGTGCCAACAGGTAAACCTAAATCCAAAACTTGTTTCTTTAACCACAAAACTTGGGCCACACAACTTCCTAAGGCAATGTACTCAGCTTCAGTAGTGGAAAGTATAACTGAGTTCTATTTTCTACTAGACCAGGAGACTAGAGACTGACCTATGAATTGACAAGTTCCAGAAGTGCTCTTTTTATCCACCCTACACCCTTCAAAGTCAGAATCAGAATATCCAATAATCTCAAAAGAGGTGATGTGCCTAGGGTACCAGATTCCTAGGTTTGGGGTCCCTAAAAGATATCTAAGAATTCTCTTAATAGCAGTCAGGTGGGACTCTTTAGGATCAGCCTGAAACCTAGCACAAAGACAGACACTAAACATGATATCAGGTCGGCTAGCAGTCAGGTAAAGTAGTGATCCAATTATTCCTCTATACTTCTTCTGATCGACAGATTTTCTACTTGAATCCTTATCTAACTGAACAGAGGAGCTCATGGGAGTATTGATTGGCTTGTCTTTGTCAATTTCATATTTCTTCAAAATATCCTTAGTATATTTAGATTGATTGAGAAAGGTTCCATCATCCGTTTGCCTTATGATAAACCCCAAAAAGTAGGACAATTCTCCCATCATACTCATCTCAAACTTCTTACTCATTATTTTAGAAAACTCATCACATAAATATTTATCAGAAGATCCAAAAATTATATCATCAACATAGATCTGGACAATGAGTAAGTCATCCCCTATTCTCCTATGAAAAAGGGTGGTGTCTATGCTCCCCTTAACAAACTCTCTTTCTAATAGGAATGCGCTATGTCTCTCATACCAAGCTCTGGGTGTCTGTTTCAATCCATATAAGGCCTTTTTCAATTTGTAAATATGATTTAGATATTGAGAACTCTCAAAACATGGGGGTTGTTCTATAAAAACATCCTCTTTTATTACCCCATTTAAAAAGGCACTCTTGACATCCATTTGAAATAGTTTAAATCCCTTATAATAGGCAAAGGCTAGTAGCACTCTAATGGCTTCCAATCTAGCTACAGGGACAAAGGTCTCCTCGAAATCAATCCCTTCAATCTGATTATACCCCTTAGCCATCAATCTTGCCATATTTCTCACCACCACAGCAGAATTATTCATCTTATTCTTAAAGACCCACTTGGTTCCCACAATACTTTGATTTCTAAGTCTTTCTACTAACTCCCAAACATCATTCCTTACAAACTGATTCAATTCTTCTTGCATAGCTAAGATCCAAAACTCATCCGAAAGGGCTTGATTGATGTTGGTGGGTTCAGTCATTGAGATAAAGGCAGAGTGGTTTACTTCCTTCCTAAGTTCATGCCTAGTCCTAACACCTTTAGAAGGGTCTCCTAATATCAGTTCTTAGGTAATTTCCTCTCTCTCTTCTTCTTCCTCAACTCTATTCACCTTAGGATCAGATTCATCAAACACCACATGGGTTGTCTCTTCCACCACCAAAGTCCTCATATTGAACACCCTAAAGGATTTCCCAACACTAGAATAGCCTAAGAACACTCCTTCATTAGATTTGGGGTCAAACTTTCCTAAGGGTGATTTTTCGTTGTTCAGAATGAAAACCTTACAGCCAAAAATATGGAGGTGGGACAGATTTGGAGTTCTACCCTTTATGATCTCATAAGGTGTCTTGTTCAGTTTTGATCTCACATTCACCCTATTCAGTACATAACAGACAGTGTTCACCGCTTCAGCCCAGAAGTATTTTGGAAGTGAATACTTGGCAAGCATGGCTCTAGCGGCTTCCACTAAGGTCCTATTCTTCCTTTCAGCTACCCCGTTCTGCTGAGGGGTCCTAGGAGCTGAAAAATTGTGACTAATCCCTTGCTCCTCACAAAAACTTCTAAATTTCATATTTTCAAACTCTCCACCATGATCACTATGAATAGTCAAGATCTCACAACCTAACTTCCTCTGAATCCAAGTGGAGAAGGACTTAAACTCATCAAATGATTCAGATTTGTGTGACAGAAATTTAATCCAAGTGAACCTCGAGTAGTCATCTACAATCACAAATCCATAAACTTTCCCCCCTAAGCTGGCAGTGCTAATGGGTCCAAAGAGGTCCATGTGAAGAACTTCTAAAGGTTTAGAGGTGCTAATGTCCTTAACAGAGTGAAAGGAGGACTGAACTTGCTTCCCTAACTAACAGGCATCACACAGGTGGTCCTTAGTGAACTTAAGCTTGGGCACACCTCTAACTAAGTCCTTTTGGGTGACTCTCCTAAGGATTTTTATACTAGCATGACACAATCTCCTATGCCACAACCAAGACTCATCAGCAGCAATTTTTAAGCAAATTGAATTTTCAAATTTAAAGCAACTTACATCCAGCTTATAGACATTGTTGATCATTTGTCCCTGCAAAACAACTTTATCATTTAAGCTTAAAATGTAGCCAGTAGGCAGGAATTTGATGTTGTATCCTTTGTCACAAAGTTGATTGATGCTCAGTAAGTTATGTTTCAGTCCATCTACAAGTAAAATATTGTCAATCATAAAATTCTTTGAATCACCAATTATACCTGAGCCAACCACCCTCCTGGTAGTGTTATCTCCAAGTGTAACCTTACCTCCAGCCCTGGCCTCCAGTGAAATGAACTGATTTGCATCTCCAGTCATGTGTCTAGAACATCCGCTGTCCAGGTACCACATGCTCTCACGAGGTCTTGTGTGAGAGTACACCTACAAAATCATCAAATGTCTGTTTTAGAAATCCAAACAGGTTTGGGTTCCTTCTTATGAAAAGAAGTATGCCATGCATGTGTGCTGTGCTGTGCTGTGAAACAGGCAATTTGGGCCTCCACACCCAATGTGTACTACGATGAATAGTGCAGGTGTGGGAAATGTGTCCTAGAATGCCACATGAACACCACAGGAAAAATGTCTTTTACCGTCAGAATTTTTGGCGGATGGTATCCGCAGGAAATTAGCGACGCAATTACCGGCAGATTTGTCGCCGGTAATTATGCGATGGAATTTCCGGCGGATTATCTGTCGCTTCCTTACCGGCGGATAATATGACGCAATTACGTCGGAAAAATTTTGTTTTTCGACTCAATATCTGCCTGAAATTACCGGCGGTCGTACCGGCGTATCTTCCGCCGGCTTACTTAAACTCGATGAAGTATAACCGGCGGATGTTCCACCGGTAATATTTCCGATGGAGTATCCGCCAGAAACTCCACCGGTAAAGGCCCTATTTCGAGTCATCCCGCGCCTGGTTCCTTATTCTCGTCTCGTTCGGCTTTTGTGTTCGATTCCGCTCCGACGACGACGTATCCCGTTCCTTCGACGCCGGCGGACCGGTGGACTCTCCTTCTCTTGCGACGCTCCGACGACACTCCGACGACGTTCCTTCGCCGCTAGGTTTCGCTCCTTCGACGATGTTCCTTCGGAATTCCTTCGACGACGTTCCTTGGTGTGGAGGTAACACTCTCTTTTCTTCAGTCATGGATGTTCTTATTTGATTTTACCCTTGTGTGATATTATTAGTAGAATTCAAATTGGATTGTTGAAGTGGAGGAATGCATTGGGCTTGTTGTGTGATAGAAAAGTCCCCCTCAAGCTTAGGGGCTGTTTGGTAGAACCTAGGATTTCATTTAAGTAGGATTTTGTAAATTCTCTAAATCCGAATTTGCCAAATAATTTACCAAATCCTAAAGGTGTTAAATCCTGAAAACTGTTTGGGGAGTTTACTTAAGTGGGTCTAGGGCAAGGAGAGGGATTTGGCCAACCAAACAAACCCATGCAGTATGGTGTAGAATATTGGCCATTAGAAAATCCGGATTTACAACGTAGCTTTTGTAGGAATGTCTAAGAGCAAGGAGATGGACTCCCATGGTCAGTGGAATTTCGGAAATCTGGTATTTAGAGCGAATCGGGGGAATTTTTCGTCTCGAGAGGATTTCGTTTGCCGTGAGAATTGGATTTACATTTTAGGCCGTTTGGATGGATTTTGCCCAAATTCGGCCAAAATTCGCATACCAAACAGCCCCTTAAGATGGTGGTTGGATTTATAATGCTTTATGGTGTAGAATATTGGCCATTAGAAGAGAAGCATAATATTAGGTTAAGTGTTGTAGAGATAAGGATGCTCAGGTGGATGAGTATGTGGTTTGGTCACTTAATTAAAATGATTGTCTTCTGAGCAGGCTAAGAGTCTTTGTATATTTCTTCAATAAATTTAATATATCCATATTATATGTAGGTTATATTATGGATATCAGAACTCAAAGAAGTTAGATGTATAATCGATTGGGGCAAGGAAGAAAGACATTAACCGATGAGTTCATCAAAGGGGTGAATATTTTTATTCAGATAGCTTTTCAACTGCCCAGCTTCATCAAAGATGGAATGATTCGTTGCCCATGTTCTAAACATAAAAATCAGGTCTACCTAAGCCCAGATGATGTTACTGTTGATCTATATCGTCGAGGTTTCATGCCAGAATATTGGTATTGGACTTCTCATGGTGAGTATGAACCACATTTCGATTCTTGATGTGGCACATCGACAAGTGCTACTATAGGTGAGGAAGAGCATATCATACCTAATCTTGAGGACTTAATTCATGATGCAAGTGGAGCACAATTTGAACAGTATACAGAAGCTAATCCTGAGTCACCTAATAAAGAAGCTCAAAATTTTTATGATCTACTGCATGCTTCTCAATAACCAATATGGAAGGGTTGCACTACTCACTCAGAGTGATCCATTGCTGTTAAGATGTTAAGCATCAAGACAGAATATAATGTCCCCCGTGAATGTTTTAATCAATTCATTGGGCTGCTCAAAGAAACCAATCCAACAGATAATATAATTCCTACAGATTTATATCGGACTAAGAAGCTAGTTTCCAAGTTTAGTTTGACATACACAAAGATAGATTATTGTGTCAATGGATGCATGTTATTCTATAAAGATGATCAATCAGAAATTGCATGCCATTATTACAACGCACCAAGATTTAAATCAAAATCTATCACGAAAAGAAAGCTGAAGGAAGTGCCAGTTAGTAGGTTATTTTACTTACCCATAATTCCTAGACTGTAACGGTTATATGCATTCATGAGATCTGCTGCACATATGAGATGGCATAAAGAACATATCTCACAAGAAGGTTTTATTACACATCCGTCAGAAGCAGATGCCTGGAAACACTTTGATCGTATAAATCCCACCTTCACCTCAGAATCAAGAAATGTAAGATTAGGTTTATGTGCAGATGGTTTCACTCCATTTAGCCAGTCTGCTTCACCTTACTCATGTTGGCCTGTGATACTCACTCCATACAATCTTCCTCCAGAGTTGTGCATGACAACTCCTTATATGTTTTTGACGCTTATCATTCCAGGGCCACACAATCCAAAAGCAAAGATTGATGTATTCCTTCAACCGTTAATTGATGATTTGAATTTATTATGGGAAGAGGGAGTAAGTACATATGATATCTCTACCAAATAGAACTTCATTATGCGAGCAGCATTACTTTGGACAATTGGTGATTTTCCCGCATATGGTATGCTCTCAGGTTGGAACACTTCTAGAAAATTAGCTTGTCAACATTATATGGAATATACAAAGTCATTTACTTTAAAGCACGGAGGGAAGAACACTTGGTTCGACTGTCATCGCAAGTTCTTACCTACAGATTATCCTTTCAGGCAAAATAAGGATAGTTTTATCAAAAATAAAATGGTTATGTCGCCACCTCCTCCAAATTTAACTAGTGAAGAAATATTTGAAAGAGTAAGTTTCATGCCCACAATAGTGGATTCTCCAACATTAGCTGATTACAAATTGCCAGGGTATGGTGTCAACCACAATTGGACCAAGAAAAGTATATTTTGGTCATTACCATATTGGAGGACAAACTTGATCAGACATAACTTAGACGTGATGCATATAGAGAAAAATATCTTTGATAATATATTCAATACAGTCATGGACATCAAAGATAAATCCAAAGATAATATAAAAGCAAGGATGGACTTAAAGGAGACTTGTAGGAGGAAAGCATTACAATTGAAGGATGGTGGGAATGAAAAAATTTTAAAACCAAAAGCTCCTTTTACTTTGACTTTAGAGCAGAGATGAGCTGTTTGTGAATGGGTCAAGAGTTTACGGGTACCTGATGGATATTCTTCAAATCTAAGCAGATGTGTTGACATTAGAACTGGGAGATTATTTGGTATGAAGAGTCATGACTGTCATATCTTTATGCAATGTCTGCTACCAACTGCCTTTAGTTATCTGCCGGATCAAATTTTAAAGCCTTTGGTAGAGCTTAGTATCTTCTTCAAAGATTTATGCTCCTCAAAACTAAATGCAGAGTACCAAATTCTTATGGAGCAGCATATATCTTATATTCTCTGTAAACTTGAGAAGAAATTTCCTCCAGGTTTCTTTAACTCTATGGAGCATCTTCCCGTGCATTTACCATATGAGGCTAGAGTTGGTGGACCTGTTCAGTATCGGTGGATGTATCCTTTTGAGAGATATTTAAATAAACTTAAGAAGACTGTTAAAAATAAAGCACATCCTGAAGGCTCAATATGCGAAGCATATTTAATGTACGAGACAACCCAATTTTGTTCATATTACTTTGAAATAGCCTCACAATCAAGTCAGAGCACTGCACCTGAAAAAATGGCTCAATCCTCAAACTTATCTATATTCAAAGAAAATGGTGAACCCTTAGGTGCTAGCACAATGCGCTATTTGACTGATAATGAGATACAAGCTGCCACTTTATATATCTTGCTGAACTGTGATGAAGTTGAGTCATATCTCGAGTAAGTATGAATAAGCTTGCTCATAAATTTATTACTCATGAATTCAATCTAAATCTTAATATATATTTACAGGAGTTTTATTAATGGTTTAAACACGACAGAATAAGTAGAAGTACAAAAGATAGTGGAAATAAAATTTCCTATTTGATTTAAAAATACGGTACATATTATGATTATTCATTTCAATTAATATCTTTAACTAGTTAATTATTTTACTAATGACATTTCACCTATTGATTAGGTGCACACTCAATGTAGTATTTTGTAAAATATCGGGCTACTTGATCTAGCTTGGGGAACAAATAGAGTTGTGAAGTGTTATCAAAATTTTTTAGTTAATGGTTACAAATTTCAAACAAAGTTTTGGTGTGAAGATAGGAAAACAGAGAATTCTGGTGTATGTGTAAGAGGGAATACCCATACAGGTGATGATTCTGAGTACTACGGGGTATTACAAGAAATAATACACTTGGAATATCCTGGACATGGTAACAATGTGTATCTATTCAACTGTGAGTGGTTTGATCCAGTACTGAATAGAGGTACAAGAGTACATCCAGTTTATGGTATATCAGAGGTTAAGCGGGGTAGGAGATATTCAAAGTTCGATCCATTCATCATTGCTAGTCAGGCAAGCCAAGTCTACTTTGCTAATTACCCGAGTAGAGTACGAGGCAAATAAGATTGGCTCATAGTTATGAAGACCAAACCTAGGGGAGTTGTTGAGAAGACTACTTCAATACCACTAGCTCATCAGGAAGAGTTTATGTCAAACATGAAAGATCTTGCTTACGATGTGGACTATCAAATTACAACTACTGAGAGTGAGTTGCAGTTAGAGGAAGTAGATTTAAATCTAGAGAACATTCATGACGAATCTGATAGTGGTATAAAAGTTTCATCATATGAAAGTGAATCATCATAAGGTATATAATTTTTTATTGTACTTGTATTTATTTAATTACTGCTTTATGTTTAATTAAAATTTTATTGTGCTTGTATTTATTTAATTACTGTTGCTAATATTTCTTAAATTTTTGTGCAGATGGCTTCAGGTGATGATCGTCAGAGAGGAATGATAAAGAATATATTTGGTAGGCACAAGAAGGTTACAGTTGGTGGCTCATCTAGCAGGCCTGTACGTACTGAGAGCACCTCTTCATCTCAGCCTGCTACCCAGAGTCAGCCTAGCCCGCCTTTACCTACTCCTGGAGCTAGTAGCCCACAGACGTTCTACTCACCAGACCCACGCTTACCTTCCCTTGATGTCACACAGAGTACTCCTTTCTACCCATACTTCCCACCCCCACCTCCTCATAGTGGCCCTCTTCTATATCCATATGCACCATACGTCCCACCACCACATCAGACCACTACAGCACCACCTCAGCCCGCAATAGGTAGACCTTCCACCCCAGCTGCACCAGAGCAGGCGATAGAGAGTCGCATATTGATTGAACCTAACGGTGACACATATGTATTAATTATATTTCAGCTATGCAAATAAAATTGATTTAATTTTTTTGACAACTAACATATTTCTTTCAGGTTTCATCTGTCAAAGCAGCCAATACATAAAATACGGGACATAATCCGGAGTAGATACGATGCTCCTTATCTTTCTTGGCAGAAAGTCCCAAAGGAAGTATGGAACATGTGGTTCAGAGAGTTTGAGGTTTGTAATTAATTTAAAATATTGTGTATTATATATTTTATTTATATAAGTTAACAAAAATATATATTCTTTATTGTATGTTTTTAAATGCAGAAAGGTTTTTATTGGCTGTCACAACATAATTATAGAATTAGAAAGAATTTTGAGAAGCGTGGCTCGAATTGCATGCGAGACATGTTTACAGATCTCAGAAAGTCAGGCCAGCGACCACTTTGGATGGCTGAGAGTGTATGGGCAGAGTTAAGCACTGCTTGGAGTAGCCCAGACTATAGCAGGAAGAGGGATCAAAACAGACAGAACAGAGCTTCTGATGTTGGGGGCTTGGGCAGTTCCCTTCATACTGGGGGTTCTATTCCATAGAAAGCGGTGTTGGGTAGAGAACCTACTCTTGTTGAATTACATAGTCATACCCACAAGCGACAGGAGGACCAGCGATGGGTTGACGAGTGTGCGAGGAAAGCTTTTGTAAGTATATAAGTTCAATTTTTGTAATGTTATCTAAAAATTGCTTAATTCTTTATTCACTTTTATAGGAGGAGTATACACGGATTCGAGAGAGCCAGACTGCAGCAGGTGAAGGTTCTTCTTGCGGATCAACTGAATATTCTGACTACCACACTTAGTCGCAAGCGGTAGGAGGAATGCAGCACGGCAGAGTGTACGAGTTAGGCTCGCAAGCTTATGCATACGAAGGGCAGGCATCTAGTGGCTACAATTTTTCATCTAGTACTTAGGAGTCTTTATATACCCAGCAGATAACTGCCCTTACAGCTGAGCTAGAATAGGTACGAAAAGCCCAAGCTCATTGGCAGATGCAAATGCAGCAGCAGATGGAGATACAGCGGCAGATGCAAATCCAACAAACTCAAATGTTAGAAGAAATGCAAAGGATGAGGGAGCAGATGAGCAGTGCGAAGAGTACAGCAGCTGAGGAGGAAACGGATTCAGACTAGATATTTTTTATTCATTTTACGGATGTGGACATTTATATTTGTGTTTTGGACATGTTTTGTAATATAATTATGGATATTTGAATCTGTTGAGTATGTGTTTTGAACATTGTTACATTATTTATATAGTGTATTATCTATTGTGTTGTGGATATCATTGTGTATATCTGTTTTGTATATGTTTTGTTTCCAGGTTGTGGAAATCCAATTTTAGAGGGACGAAGGTTTTTTTTGTCAATGCTACAGGTTTCCGGCGGATTATCCACCGGAAATGATGCCGGTAATACGATATAGCGAACTTTCCGGCGGATTATGCGCCGAAAATTTTCGGCGCTTAGTCCGCCGGCAAGTCTGACGGTAATAGTAACATCGATTTGTTGCGGCGTATAATCCGTCGGTATTACCGACGGATATTTCCGCCGGCAATACCGGTGGATCATACGCCGGAAACTAATAACATAATAATGTCATTTTTTTGTTATTTTTTCATCAGAAATACGCCGAAAAATCTGCCGGAAATATTACCGACGGATTAAATTCGTCGGTAATCTATTTCCGACGCGCGAATTACCGTCGGACAAATTTTCGTCAGAAATCTGCCGGAAACCGTATATTTCCGACGGATTTTTATTGTTACCGACGGATTTTGTCCACCGGTAACAATGAGTTTTCCTGTAGTGGAAAAACATCTAACACCAGGAAAAGGATTAACTAATCTACGTGGGTGATAGTGTCTCTTCCTAGGTGTGTATGAAACATGATTTGATGAATTTGCAACATATTTTTCAAAAGGTGGTGGTGCATAAAACTCTTCAAAAGTAGGTGGTTTTTTATTCTTCTCAAAGGCAGCAATTTTCACTCTTAAAAATTCATTTTTCTTGTTAAGACTAGCAATTTCAAAAGTCCTTGCACTTTCATTACTTTCTAGGTCACATGCCATATCATTGAATTTCTTAAAGGCAGCTTCTAATTTAACATGCGATATTTTAAATGTATCATGCTCAATAATTAAATCAGAATGCTTTTTATTCAGTTCATCAAAATCATCAAGTAAGGACATATAATTGCTATTAATAGTGGAATGATCATTAATCAAAACATCATGCTTTTTTGCAAAGTCAAATAATCTAGTTTCAAGCTAGCATGGTTTTTCTTAAGCTTCCTATACGATGCGTGAAGTTTCTCCGATATTTCAAGTAATTGATCATAAGTAAGCTCACATACCTCTTCCTGGTCCGACTGACCAGGGTGATCATCAGCCATCAGACACAAATTTATTTCCTCCTCTTCAGTTTCAGTCTCAGAGGAGTCGGATGCAGAGTCTGCCCAGAATGCCTTCTGAATCCGCTTCTTGTCCTTTCTGAACTTATGTTTCTCCTCACCCTTCTCCTTGCTTGGATGAGCTTTAACTGTAGGACAATCAGCCTTAATGTGTCCAGGCTTCCTGCATTCAAAACAGACAGTATCAGATGAACCCTTAAAATTTTTGTTGGACTTATCCTTGTTTCACTTCTGAAAGTTCTTATGTTTCTTCCTTAGAAAGCTTTTGAATTACCTTGTGATCAAGGCAATATCATCGCTATCAGACCCGGAAGAGTAAGAATCACTATCATTGGCCTTCAGTGCCACTATTTTCTCCTTCTTCTTCTCACCTGCATCAAGCTGTCTTTGGTTCACCCCTTGCTTGTAAGCAATGAGTGATCCAAATAAGCTATCAATAGAGTAAGTGTTCAAATCTTTAGATTCAGTGATTGTAGTTATCTTAGCATCATATGAAGAAGGAAAATATCTAAATATTTTGTTCACTCTTTCGTAGTTTGTAAGTTCTCTACCTAAGGCATGCAAAGAAGTGAAGATTTGAGTGAATCTAGTATACATTTCAGAAATGGTTTCAGTAGGTTTCATGCGAAACAGTTCATAGTCATGAAGCAAAATATTTAACCTAGACTGTTTTACCTCTGTTTTACCTTCATACGTGATGCACAATCTATCCCAGATTTCCTTACCAGTTGTACACGTAGAGACACGCATATAATCCTCGGATTTTAAAGCACAGAAAAAATAATTCAAACATTTGACATTCAATTGTGCTAAGTCACGATCATCAAAAGTCCAATCAGCAAAGAACAGTTCAGTTTTAATATTATTAATCATCCTAAAAGGTGGTTCGTATCCATCCTTAATTAGCATCCACATGCGATAATCAATTGATTGTAGAAAAATGGACATGCGAGTTTTTCAAAAATCAAAAGGAATATTATCAAATAATGGCGGTCATGTGATTGAATAACCTTTAGCAGTATTACGATTACCAAAGTTAGCCATGGATCAAATTCAAAAGTTTTTAAACTTAAATTTTGAATCCCGCTTTGATACCACTTGAAAGTTTGATAGGGATGTTAAGCCCTAATGAACTAGTCCCGAGGCTAACCAAGAGGGGGGTGAATTGGTTATTTAAAAATTTGAGAGTGACAGAGAAAATCTTTTCTATGATATGCAACGGAAACAAGTAAATACTCAAACGAAAAGACTAAGCACTAGATTCACCCAAGCAGATAATCACAGAAAATTAAAGTACAGAAAGTAATCAGAAAGAACACACCAGATTTTTATAGTGGTTCGGTCAACTTGACCTACGTCCACTACCCAGAGCCTCTCCTCCGGGTATTGCACTAACTTAAAGTGTCTCTTCTTTTGCTCCCACAGCAAGGCGGAGAAGCCTGTCCAAAAACCTCCTTTCCACCACACGGTGAGGCAGAGAACCCAACCTCCTTTTGCTTCCTTCTGAAGCAGGCAGAGAACCTCAGACTCCTTTCGCTTCTACTTGAAGCAGGCAGAGAACCCCAGATCTTCTTGCGAACGATCCTCTCACAAAGAACACCGAACGATGAAAGATAACGAGCGGAGAAGATGACTCTAATCCTTGCTTGGAGCAACCTTCGTGAAACCCCTCACGAACTCCCCCTCACAAGATCCTCTCTCTCTCTCACAAACTCTCTCTTTCTCTAGGGTTTCTATGGAAAGGAAATGGGCAAAATATTTTTCTTGTTGAAAGAAAAATATCTTTTATAGGAGGGCTCAAAATTTGCCCTAAATCTCAACTGGTCGGCCAAGATCATCCAGGACGATCGATAGATCGTCCTGTACGATCAGTTCAAAATCAGCTGTTTCAGCCTGGATGATCTGGCTCTTCTGGACTATCAGTAGAAAAAAGTTGTTCATATCATCCCGTACGATTCTGCGATCGTCCGGGACGATTAGTGTAAATCGAGGAATATCGTCCAGAAGACAGCTCGGGTCATCCAGAGAAAATTATGTTAGACGACCAAAAAATGACTTGATCATGCAGGACGATACGGTTATCGTACTGTACGACTAGTTCAAAAAGTGCCCAAATCGTCTTGAGCACAGTTCGGGTAGTACAGCTGAAATGACCTAGATGATCAATATCGTCCCGGACGATCTTGCGATCGTCCCGAACGATATGATCGTATCAATTAACTATTGATTGCTTTCCTTAATTACTAGATTAATTTAGGCATGATTGCACTGGATCGTCCAGGATGATACACGTATCGTCTGGGACGATCAAACCAAATATCTTAAAATAAAAACTTGCCTAACTTGATCTGGCGGATGAAAATTTTTGATTTGAGCATATCATCCCGTACGATCCAATGATCATCCAGGATGATCTGCTTAATCAAACACACTTAACCGGTCGCCCTAATTAGGGTTTCTATTTTTACTGGATCGTCTAGGACGATGTGCATATCATCCAGGACGATCTGAACAAAAACTTGAACAGAAACTCTAATCCACTCAAGCTCTCCCCCTGAGTGTGTGTGTGCAAGGTTACTTAGCTAGGGGATCAGTTACATTACAATTAACTCAAAAAAAGAAAAATAGTACACTTAAACATACTTGGACCCGATCTTGAGTTAACTTGAGTTGCTCGTGATCTTTTGTGCCAAAAATGAGTTAGCCAAGCAAAACATAATAGACAACATGTTTGTCATCATCAAAACCAGATTTACAACATTAGTCTATTCTAGTGTGGGGAAATCCTTTAGGGTGTTTAATAAGAGGACTTTTGTGGTGGAATAGTCAACTCATGTGGTGTTTGATGAATCTGATCCTAGGGAGACTAGAATTGAGGAAGAAGAAGATGTAGGAGAGATTACCCAAGGTGTTGAAAATGTAAATATGGAAAAAAGGGTAAAACCTTAAAATACTTTGCCTAGAGATTGGAGATATTCTTCGAGTCATCCTAAAGAACTGATCTTAGGAGACCCTTCTGAAGGTGTTAGAACTAGACATGGACTTAAGAAGGAAGTAAACCATTCTGCCTTTATATCAATGACTGAACCCACCAACATAAATCAAGCCCTTTTTGATAAATTTTGGATTTAGCAATGTAAGAGGAATTGAACCAATTTGTGAGAAATGATGTTTGGGAGTTGGTAGAAAGATCTAAGGATCAAAGTGTAGTAGGAACTAAATGGAATTTTAAGAATAAGATGAATGATTCTGGTGTGGTGGTTAGGAATAAGGTAAGATTGGTGGCTAAGGGGTACAATCAAACAGAAGGGATTAACTTTGAGGAGACCTTTACACCTGTAGCTAGATTGGAAGCCATTAGAGTGCTACTAGCCTTTGCCTGTTATAAGGGTTTTAAGCTATTTCAAATGGATGTCAAGAGTGCCTTTTTGAATGGGATAATAAATGAAGATGTCTTTGTAGAGAAACCCCCAATTTTTGAGAATTCCCAATATCCTAATCATGTTTACAAATTAAAAAAGGCCTTATATGGATTAAAACAGGCACCCAGAGCTTGGTATTAGAGGCTTAACACATTCCTATTAGAAAGAGAGTTTATAAAGGGGAGCGTAGACACCACCCTTTTTCTTAAAAAAGTAGGAGATGATCTACTCATTGTCCAGATCTATATTGATGATATACTTTTTGGATCTTTTGAGAAAAAATTATATGATGATTTTTCTAAGATAATGAGTAAGGAGTTTGAGATGAGTATGACGGGAGAATTGTCCTATTTTTTGGGATTTAACATAAGGCAATTGGATGATGGAACCTTCTAGAATCAATCCAAATACACTAAGGACATCTTGAAGAAATATGAAATGGACAAAGCTAAGCCAATCAATACTCCCATGAGTTTCACTGTTCAGTTAGATAATGATTCAAATGGAAAATCGGTTGATCAAAAGAAGGTTAGGGGAATAATTGGATCACTGCTTTACCTGACTGCTAGCCACCTAATATTATGCATAGTGTTTGTCTTTGTGCTAAGTTTCAAGCTGATCCTAAAGAGTCCCACCTGACTGCTATTAAGAGAATTCTTAGATATCTTTTAGGAACCCTAAACCTAGGAATCTAGTACCCTAGGCACAGCACTTCTTTTGAGATTATTGAATATTATGATTATGACTTTACAGTGTGTAGAGTGGATAGAAAGAGCACTTCAGGAACTTGCCAATTCATAGGACAGTCTTTAATCTCTTGGTCCAGTAGAAAATAGAACTCAGTTGCACTTTCCACTACGTAAGCTGAGTACATTATCCTAAAAGGTAACCCTAAACCCTTTAAACATTTGAAAAACATTTCACACTATGAAAAACTACTTCAACGCAACCTTTAGGGTGTTCAATAAGAGGACTTTGGTGGTGGAAGAGATAACCCATGTGGTGTTTGATGAATCTGATCCTAAGGTGAATAGAGTTGAGGAAGAAGAAAAGAGGTAGAGGAAATTATCCAAGGGTTTGGAAATATAAATCTGGAGGAGAGGGTAGAACCTCAAACCACAGTGCCTAGAGATTGGAGATATTCTTCGAGTCATCCTAAAAAATTGATCTTAGGAGACCCTTCTGAAGGTGTTAGGACTAGGCATGAACTCAGGAAGGAAGTAAACCACTCTGCCTTTATCTCAATGACTGAACCCACCAACATCAATCAAGCCCTTTCGGATGAGTTTTGGATCTTAGCTATGCAAGAAGAATTGAATCAGTTTGTAAGGAATGATATTTGAGAGTTAGTAGAAAGACTTAGAAATTAAAGTATTGTGGGAACCAAGTGGGTCTTTAAGAATAAGATGAATGATTCTGGTGTGGTGGTGAGAAATAAGGCAAGATTGGTGGCTAAGGGGTATAATCAGATTAAAGGGATTAATTTTGAGGAGACCTTTACCCCTGTAGCTAGATTGGAAGCCATTAGAGTGCTACTAGCCTTTGCCTGTTATAAGGGATTTAAGCTGTTTCAAATGGATGTCAAGAGTACCTTTTTAAATGGGGTAATAAAAGAAGATATTTTTGTAGAACAACCCCCAGGTTTTGAGATTTCCCAATATCCAAATCATGTTTACAAATTAAAAAAGGCCTTATATGGATTGAAACAGGCACCCAGAGCTTGGTATGAGAGACTTAGCACATTCCTATTAGAAAGAGAGTTTGTTAAGGGGAGCGTAGACACCACCTTTTTTCCGAGGAGAATAGGGGATGACTTACTCATTGTCCAGATCTATGTTGATGATATAATTTTTGGATCTTCTGATAAATATTTATGTGATGAGTTTTTTAAAATAATGAGTAAGAAGTTTGAGATGAGTATCGTGGGAGAATTGTACTACTTTTTGGGGTTTAGCATAAGGCAAACGGATGATGGAACCTTTCTCAATCAATCTAAATACACTAAGGATATTTTGAAGAAATATGAAATGGACACAGCCAAGCCAATCAATACTCCCATGAGCTCCTCAGTTCAATTAGATAAGGATTCAAGTAGAAAATCTGTTGATCAGAAGAAGTATAGAGGAATAATTGGATCACTACTTTACCTGACCGCTAGCCGACCTGATATCATGTTTAGTGTCTGTCTTTGTGCTAGGTTTCAGGCTGATCCTAAAGAGTCCCACCTGACTGCTGTTAAGAGAATTCTTAGATATCTTTTAGGGACCCCAAACCTAAGAATCTAGTATCCTAGGCACAACACCTCCTTTGAGATCATTGGGTATTCTGATTCTGACTTTGCAGGATGTATGGTGGATAGAAAGAGCACTTCTGGAACTTGTCAATTCATAGGACAGTCTTTAGTCTCCTAGTCCAGTAGAAAATAGAACTCAGTTGTACTTTCCACTGCTGAAGCTGAGTACATTGCCTTAGAAAGTTGTGTGGCCCAAGTTCTTTGGTTAAAGCAACAAGTTTTGGATTTAGGGTTACCTGTTGGCATAATTTCTATTCTGTGTGATAATACTAGTGCCATCTGCATCTCTAAGAATCTAATCCAACATTCTAGGACCAAACACATTGATATAAGGCATCACTTCATTAGGGACCATGTTACAAAAGGGGACATTGAGCTACATCATGTAGCAACTGAAAATCAGCTGGCTGATATATTCACTAAACCACTGACCATTGACTCATTCAGTATTTTGAGAACCAGATTAGGAGTGATTGATATAAATGCTTGATTCTGATGACTGCTGATTTCTGATTTTTCTGATCTTTATTTTATTCCTATTAGTTAGTTATTTGATTTGATTATTTTCTTTCAGTTATTTTTATTTTTTCTTCTTCTGTTGATTTCTGTGTTAGCCGTGTTGTTAGTTTGATATGAGTATTTATTTTGATGTGATTTTCTACCTATTTTTATTTACTGGTTTATCTCTTTTATTTACTGTTTTTTACTTTTCAAAATTCGATCACTGCTCACTACTTCTGATAAACTGAATTTCTGACTGAGAGTTTTACCTTATTTTGATTTGGAAGCTGGTAGCAGTGATTGATTCCACTGGATCTGTTAAAGGGAAAAAATATTGATGATTGTTTCTCTTCCTCTAACTCCTTTACTGATGTATAGTTTCTTTTGGATAAAAATCTTCTTCAAAATTAAAATATTAGTTTTTGAAATAGAGATTTATTTTATCCTCCTACAGTAATCTACCTCATATGAATAGTATTTTCAAAGTCTTGAGTCATTGTCATAATTTTCTAAACCAAGTGATTGCATTTATCATACGATGTATGGCTTTTTATTTTGTGAATTACTCTTCCTTATTTGGGAGAGTCGTCTCCTATGTCTGGAAGATAATTTTACAGCTGAGACTCTTTAATGATTATGAAAAGGAAAAAGCTTACAAAAGATGCGCAGTGTGCCAAATAAATTGAAAAAGAGGCACAAAATGAGCCCAAAGCTGAAAAGATGCGAAATGTCGCCAACTAAAAGATACACAAAGTATATCAAAAATCAAAAGATGCGCAAAGCGCCAACCAAATTGAAAAAAAGGCACAAAATGAACCCAAACCAAGCTTTCTTCCCTTTCAGATCTTTAAATGTCTTAGAAAAATCTGTACGTCACTTAATATTTTCAAAAGCTTGAGTTTGAAAATCTTGATTTCTGGTTGATTACTTTGTAATACTATCATATTAGATATTTTTCTGGAACGAGGCTTGAAAGAATCTATTTTCGAATCTAATTTCTTTTCTTCTGAATTAGATTTTTGTTTTGAAAGAGGTTTGCATCGATAAGGTGCCCGGGTTCGGAGTTATGAAAGTCGATTTTTCTAACTTTTTCTGGATTTTAGCGCTGTCAATTGTCTTCTTATTGGTTTTTGGATCGAAAATTAAGGGAGAATTCTATTTTACTAGAGCAGACTGGTCAAAAAAAATCATTGCTTTTTCTATGTTCTCGTTCCGAGTTTTCTTCGTTTTTTGTTTTGTTTTTTCATTTTACTGGTTATGTTTTTGGGATCCTGATCTATCATCTATATCCTCCATATTTTTCTATTTTGTAGTTATTTTCTTTTCTTCTTGTACTGATGTTTCAGGGTTTCTGTTTACCCTCCTCTTTTTTGTGATGTCAAAAGGGGGAGTCAGTTATAGTAGTTTCTGTTCTTGTTATAGTTTTGTAGTTGTGTTTCCTGTATTACTTTGGTTGTTAAATGAAAATTAGAAAAAATTTATTTTTTGATCTCCTAGTTATTTTATTTTTCAAACTACTGTACAAATATTTGTCATCATCAAAAAGGGGGAGATTGTTGCAAATCTGATTTTGATGATGACAAATATGTTGTTTATTGTGTTTTGCTTGGCTAACCCGTTTCAGGCATAAAAAATCACGAGCAACTCAAGCCAACTCAAGATCGGGTCCAAGTGTGTCTAAGTGTATTATTTTCCTTTTCTTGAGTCAATTATAATGTAACTGATCCCCTAGCTAAGTAACCTTGCACACACACACTCAGGGGGAGAGCTTGAGTGGATTAGAGTTTCTGTTCAAGTTTTTGTTCAGATCGTCCTGGACGATATGCACATCATCCTGGATGATCCAGTAAAAATAGAAACCCTAATTAGGGCGACCAAGTTAAGTGTGTCTGATTAAGTAGATCGTCCTAGACGATCATTGGATCGTACGGGATGATATGCTCAAATCAAAAATTTTCAGTCGCCAGATCAAGTTAGGCAAGTTTTTATTTTAAGATATTTAGTCTGATCGTCCTGGACGATACGTGTATCGTCCTAGACGATCTAGTGCAATCATGCCTAAATTAATCTGATAATTAAGAAAAGCAATCAATGGTTAATTGGTACGATCACATCGTCTAGGATGATCGCAAGATCGTCCGGAACGATATTGATCGTCTAGGTTATTTTAGTTGTACTACCCGAATTGTGCACAGGATGATTTGGGCACTTTTTGAACTAATCGTACATGACGATAACCGTAGAGAGAGAGAGTTTTTGATTGATACGATCATATCGTCCTGGACGATCGCAGGATCGTCCTGGACGATCGTAGGATCGTCCCAGACGATCATGATCGTCTAGTGCATTTCAGCTGTATGACCCGAACTGTGTTCAGGACGATTTGGACACTTTTTGAACTAATCGTACAGGACGATAGGGATATCGTACATGATGATCAAGTCATTTTTTAGTCATCCAGCACAAGTTTCTCTCGACGACCTGAACTGTCTTCTGGACGAAATTCGTCAATTTACACTAATCGTCCCGAACGATCGTAGAATCGTACGGGACGATATGAATAACTTTTTCTATTGATCATCCAGAAGAGCTAGATCGTCTAGGCTGAAGCAGCTGATTTTGAACTGATCGTATAGGACGATTTAGCGATCGTCCTGTACGATCTTAGCCGACCAGTTCAGATTTAGGGCAAATTTTAAGCCCTCCTATAAAAGATCTTTTTCTTTCAACAAGAAAAAAATCTTTTGCTACTTTCCTTTCCAGAGAAATCGTAGAGAGAGAGAGTTTGGGAGAGAGAGAGAGGAACTTGTGAGGGGGAGTTCGTGAGGGGTGAAAGTTTGATAGGGATGTTAAGCCCTAGTGAACTAGTCCCGAGGCTAACGAAGAGGGGGGGTGAATTGGTTATTTAAAAATTTCATGATAACAATGAAAATCTTTTCGATACTTAGCAGCGGAAACAAGTAAACAAGAACAAAAAGATCAATCACAGATATTCACCCAAGCAGTTAATATCGAAAAAGTAAAGTGCAAAACTGAATCAGAAAAGCAAACCAGATTTTATAGTGGTTCGGTCAACTTGACCTACGTCCACTCCCTGGAGCCTCCCCTCCGGGTATTGCACTAAATAAAAAGTGTCTCTCCTTTTGCTCCCACAGCAAGGCGGAGAAGCCTGTACAAACACCTCCTTTTCCCGACACGGTGAGGCAGAGAACCCGACCTCCTTTTGCTTCCTCCTGAAGCAGGCAGAGAACCTTCGAACTCCTTTTTCTTCCACCAGAAGCGGGCAGAGAACCCCGGATCTTCTTGCGAACGATCCTCCCACGACGAACGCCGACTAGACGAAAGACGACGAGCGGAGAAGATGACTCTGATCCGTGCTTGGAGCAACCTTAGTGAATCCCTCACTAACTCCCCCTCATAAGATCTTCTCTCTCTCTCCCAACTCTCTCTCTCTCTAGGGTTTCTCAGGGAAGGAAGGTGGCAAAAGATTTTTCTTGTTTCAAGAAAAAGTTCTTTTATAGGAGGGCTTAAAATTTGCCCTAAATCTCAACAGGTCGGCCAAGATCATCCAGATCGTCCTGTACGATCAGTTCAAATTCAGCTGTTTCAGTCTGGACGATCTGGCTCTTCTGAACGAACAGTAGAAAAAATTGTTCATATCGTCCCGTACGATCCTACGATCATCCGGGACGATTAGTGCAAATCGAGGAATATCGTCCAGAAGACAGTTCGGGTAGTCCAGAGAAATCTATGCTTGACGACCAAAAAATGACTTGATCATCCAGGACGATATCCCTATCGTCCTGTATGATTAGTTCAAAAAGTGCCCAAATCATCCTGAACACAGTTCGGGTCGTACAGCTGAAATGCACTAGACGATCATGATCGTCCAGGACGATATGATCGTATCAATCAAAAATAAATTGCTTTCCTTAATTATCAGATTAAATTAGACATGATTGTACTGAATCGTCCAGGATGATACATGTATCGTCCAGGATGATTAGACCAAATAACAAAAAATAAAAACTTGCCTAACTTGATCTGGTGGCTGAGAATTTCTGATTTGAGGATATCGTCCCGTACGATCCAAAGATCATCCAGGACGATCTGCTTAATCAGACCCTCTTAACTTTGTCACCCTAATTAGGGTTTCTATTTTTACCTGATCGTCCAAGATAATGTGAATATCGTCCAGGACGATCTGAACAAAAACTGAACAGAAACTCTAATTCACTCAAGCTCTCCCCCTGAGTGTGTGTGTGTAAGGTTACTTAGCTAGGGGATCAATTACATTATAATTGACTCAATAAAATGAAAAATAGTACGTTGGACACATTTGGACCCGATCTTGAGTTAGCTTGATTTGCTCGTGATCTTTTGTGCCTGAAATGGGTTAGCCAAGCAAAACACACTGGAGACATGTTTGTCATCATCAAAACCAGATTTGCAACAATCTCTCCCTTTTTGATGATGGCAAACATTTGTAAAGTAGTTTGAAAATAACAAGAAATAGGACATCGAAAAATAGATATATTTTTTTCCAATTTTCATTTAACAATCAAACTAATACAGAAAACATAACACATAACAAGGACTGAAACGACTACAACTGACTACCCCTTTTGACATCACAAAAAGGAGGAGGGAAAAACAGAACACGAAAATAAAACATAAACAAGAACAACTACAAAACAGGAAACTAAAACTGAGGTGGATCCTGATCGGAAGAAGGAGGTGGCGGTGGAGGGTTGAAGTAATGGTGAATGGCCTGAAAGTGGGCTCCAATCCAGGCGATGTCCTGGTCATGCTGTTGTTGCTGCTGCGCAACATAGTCAGTGAAGCGCTGGATGTCCTCAACGTGCTGCTGCTCCTGGGCAACCACGTAGGAGTCAAATCTGGCCTCCCACTGATCGAAACACTGCACCAGGTGGTCAAAGGGAGAGGCAATGTGAAGGGGAGCAGGTGCCTCTGGTGCAGCAGGAACTGGAATGGCCTCTTCCTCCTCTTTTTCAACATCCGGGGTGGGCTCCGGATGTAGTCGTGTGTTGTGTAGGACATGGAAGGCATTGTTGGTGAGGAAGGAAGGAGGAACATCTGGAGCTGCGGGATATTGCACGTCATATTTGGTTTCGAGGGCATAGGCAACGATGTGTCCTAAAGCTAGATTTGGACGACGGTGATGACCTGGATCCCGAATGGTGGTGAGGTGCTCGAGGTACCGGATAATAAGATCTGTGGTATTGAATTCCCTATTGGCCAGGATATAGTGGGTGGTCAAGGACAGGAGTGGGGTGATGTGAATCCGATCCCCCGCCTTTGGAATGACAGAGGAACAAAGAACATGCTGAATAGTCCGGGTATCCTTAAGAAGTGTGGAGAAGACATTGTCATGATAAGGGGCATTGGTATTGCGAAGGAAATGATTGGCGACACTCCAATCATAGTCTGGGTCGGTGATAAGGGTGTGGAGTTTGTCGCCAGTGACAGACAGCTGGAGAATGTTGTGAAAGTCCTGATAGGTAAGTTCGACGGGGCGCTGATTTACATAAAAACAGAGAGTAGAATAATCAGCTGAAATCTGCAAGTTTGCAAAGAAAATACGGAGAAGTTCAGAACTAAAGGGAAATGCGAGAGTCATGATGAAGGTGAGGGAGGTGTGTACGAAGAGGTCAAGGACAGGATAAGTGAGAGTGCGGGGATTTACGATTTTCGATGGTGTGATCCCCACTTCGCAGTATCGCTCGTAGGCAGCCTGATCGGCTTCATTGGGGAAGCGAGGATCAACCGGTCCCCGGGAGGAACTGGCACCCTTTTGTCGAGACCTTTTGCCACCAGCCATTAGGAATCCAAAGTGTAAGGAAGTAGAAGGAGAGTGGAAGAAAAAAGGTGTGGAAAAATCTAAAGAAAACTGTTATTTATATAGAAAACGGCCTGATCGTCCCATACGATCGCGACATCGTCCGGGACGATATGGTCATTTATGACGTCCTGGACAATTGGTCAAAAAGGCGGTCCGATCGTCCAGGACGATTAGACACAGGCGATCGTCCCGAGGAGTCGGGCTGGACGACCGTTGACGAAAAGTATCGTCCCGTACGATTAGGTGGATCGTCCGGGACGATATGCAATAAATATGTTGGACGGGCTGAATTCCAATCGTCCAGCGGCTGACACGTGGATCGTCCAGGACGATGAGGTGGATCGTCCAGGACGATGGACAATAATTGGTGCAATGTCAGCCATTTGATCAGATCAGGATGATATGGATCATATCGTCCAGGACGATGTAAGGATCGTCCAGGATGATCACCAATAATTAGGATTTTTCAGCAGCAGGAGCAATGTGGGGACGATTTTGAATGAATCGTCCAGGATGATGTTTGGATCGTCCAGGACGAAGAGGATCGTCCAGGACTATCGTGGTATCGTCCAGGACGATGTGAAGAAAACAGAAAAAGATGAAGGATGAAGATGATCGATCAGGTTCCCAAAAATACAACCATGAAATCAAAATAAAACAAAAACGAATAAATCTTACAGCAAAAACACATAAAAGCAACGTTTTTTTTTGATCAAGCTGCTCGAGTAAATCAGAATTTTTCCTTGATTTTAGATTCAAAAACCAATAAGAGGACGATTGGCAGTGCTGAAATCCAGAAAAGGTTGGAAAAATCAACTTTCATAACTCCGACCCCGGGCACCTTATCGATGCAAACCTCTTTCAAAACAAAAATCCGATTTAGAAGAAAAGATATTAGATTTGAAAAGAGATCCTTTTAAGCCTCGTTCCAGAAAAATATCTGATATAATAGTGTTACAAAGTAAAAAATCAGAAATCAGGATTTTCAAACTCAAGCTTTTAAAAATATTAAGTGGCGCACGGATTTTTCTAAGACATTTAACAATCTGAAAGGGAAGAAAGCTTGGTTTGGGCTCATTTTGTGCCTCTTTTTCAAATTGGTTGGCGCTTTGCGCATCTTTTGATTTTTGATACACTTTGTGTATCCAATTTGGCAATTTCGCATCTTTTCAGTTTTGGGCTCATTTTATGCCTCTTTTTCAAATTATCTGGCGCACTGCACATCTTTTATAAGCTTTCTCCTTTCATAATCATTAAAGAGTCTCAGCTGTGAGATTATCTTTCAGACATAGGAGATGACTCTCCACAGTAAGGAAGAACGATTCACAAAATAAAAGTCATACAGCATATAATAAATGTAATCACTTAGTTTAGAAAATCAAACTAATGACTCAAGATTTTGAAAAATACTATTGATATGAGGCAGATTACTGTAGTAAGATAAAATAATCTCTATTTCAAAAACTAACATTTTAATTTTGAAGAGGATTTTTATCCAAAAGAAACTATATACCAGTAAAGGAGTTAGAGGAAGAGAAACAATCATCAATATTTCTTCACTTTAACAGATTCAGTGGAATCAATCACGGCTTACCAGCTTCCAAACCAAAACAAGGTAAAAACTCCCAGTCAAAAATTCAGATTATCAGAAGTAGTAAGCGGTGATCAGATTTTGAAAAGCATAAAACAGTAAGTGCAAGATATGAACCAGTGAATAAAAACAGGTAGAAAATTACAGCAAAGTAAATACTCAAATCAAACTAACAGTAAGGCTAAAACTGAAATCAACAGAGGAAATAAAATTAACTGAAAGCAAATAATAAAAAACAAAAACTAACTAACAAAAAACAGAATACCAATCCGAACAATCAGAAATCAGCAGTCATCAGAATCAAGCATTTATATCAATCACTCCTAATCTGGTTCTCAAAATACTGAATGAGTCAAAGGCCAGTGGTTTAGTGAATATGTCAGCCAGCTGATTTTCAGTTGCTACATGATGTAGCTCAATATCCCCTTTTGTAACATGGTCCCTAATGAAGTGATGCCTTATATCAATGTGTTTGGTCCTAGAATGTTGGATTGGATTCTTAGAGATACAGATGGCACTAGTATTATCACACATAACAGAAATTGTGCCAACAGGTACTCCTAAATCTAAGACTTGTTGCTTCAACCAAAGAACTTGGGCCACACAACTCCCTAAGGCAATGTACTCAGCTTCAGCAGTGAAAAATGCAACTGAGTTCTGTTTTCTACTGGACCAGGAGACTAACGACTGTCCTATGAATTGAAAAGTCCCATAAGTGCTCTTTCTATCCACCCCGTAAAGTCAGAATCAGAATATCCAATGATCTCAAAAGAGGTGTTGTGCCTAGGGTACCAAATTCCTAGGTTTGGGGTCCCTAAAAGATATCTAAGAATTCTCTTAACAGCAGTCAGGTGGGACTCTTTAGGATCAGCTTGAAACCTAGCACAAAGACAGACACTAAACATAATATCAGGTCAGCTAGCAGTCAGGTAAAGTAGTGAACCTATTATCCCTCTATACTTCTTCTGATCAACAGATTTTCCATTTGAATCCTTATCTAACTGAACTGAGGAGGGCATGGGAGTATTGATTAGCTTGGCTTTGTCCATTTCATATTTCTTCAAAATATCCTTAGTGTATTTTGATTGATTGAGAAAGGTTCCATCATCCGTTTTCCTTATGCTAAACCCCAAAAAGTAGGACAATTCTCCCATTATACTCATCTCAAACTCCTTACTCATTATTTTAGAAAACTCATCACATAAATATTTATTAGAAGATCTAAAAATTATATCATCAACATAGATCTGAATAATGAGTAAGTCATCCCATAATCTCCTCAGAAAAAGGGTGGTGTCTACGCTCCCCTTAACAAACTCTCTTTCTAACAGGAATGTGTTAAGCCTCTCATACCAAGCTCTGGGTGCCTGTTTCAATCCATATAAGGCCTTTTTTAATTTATAGACATGACTTGGATATTGGGAACTCTCAAAACCTGGGGGTTGTTCTACAAAAATATCTTCTTTAATTACCCCATTTAAAAAGGCACTCTTGACATCCATTTGAAACATCTTAAATCCCTTATAACAGGAAAAGGCTAGTAGCACTCTAATGACTTCCAATCTAGCTACAGGGGCAAAAGTCTCCTCAAAATCAATCCCTTCTATCTGATTATACCCCTTAGCCACCAATCTTGCCTTATTTCTCACCACCACACCAGAATCATTCATCTTATTCTTAAAGACCCACTTGGTTCCCACAATACTTTGATTTTTAGGTCTTTCTACTAACTCTCAAACATCATTCCTTACAAATTGATTCAATTCTTCCTGCATATCTAAAATCCAAAACTCATCCGACAAGGCTTGATTGATATTGGTGGGTTCAGTCATTGAGATAAAGGTATAATGGTTTACTTCCTTCCTAAGTCCATGCCTAGTCCTAACACCTTCAGAAGGGTCTCCTAAGATCAGTTCTTTAGGATGACTCGAAGAATATCTCCAATCTCTAGGCAACATGGTTTGAGGTTCTACCCTTTCCTCCAAATTTGTATTTCCAACTCCTTGGGTAACCTCAACGATCTCTTCATCTTCTACTTCAGATCTAGACTCCTTATGATCAGATTCATCAAACACGACATGGGTTGTTTCTTCCACCACCAAAGTCCTCCTATTGAACACTCTAAAGGATTTCCCCACACTTGAATATCCTAAGAACACTCCTTCATCAGATTTGGGGTCAAATTTTCCTAAGGGTGATTTCCCGTTATTTTGAATGAAAACCTTACAGCCAAAGACATGAAGGTGGGACAGATTTGGAGTTCTACCCTTAATGATCTCATAAGGTGTCTTATTCAGTTTGACTCTCACATTCACCCTATTCAGTACATAACAGGCAGTGTTCACCGCTTCAGCCCAAAAGTATTTTGGAAGTGAATACTCGGCAAGCATGGCTCTAGCGGCTTCCACTAAGGTCCTGTTCTTCCTTTCAGCTACCCCGTTCTGCTGAGGGGTCCTAGGAGCTGAAAAATTGTGACTAATCCCATGATCCTCACAAAAACTTCTAAATCTTTCATTTTCAAACTCCCCTCCGTGATCACTATGGATGGTAATAATCTCACATCCTAACTTCTTCTGAATCCAAATAGAGAAAGATCTAAACTCATCAAATGACTCAGATTTATGTGACAAAAACTTAACACGAGTGAACCTCGAATAATCATCTACAATCATAAACCCATAGACTCTCCCCCCTAAGCTGGCAGTGCTAATGGGTCCAAAGAGGTCCATGTGAAGAACTTCTAAAGGTCTGGAGGTGCTAATATCCTTAACAAAGTGAAAAGAGGACTGGACTTGCTTCCCCAACTAACAGGCATCACACAGGTGATCCTTAGTGAACTTAAGCTTGGGCACACCTCTAACTAAGTCCTTTTGGGTGACTCTCCTAAGGGTTTTCGTACTGGCATGACACAATCTCCTATGCCATAACCAAGACTCATCAGTAGCAATTTTTAAGCAAATTGAATTATCAGATTTAATGCAACTTACATCCAGCTTGTAGATGTTGTTGATCCTTTGCCCCTGCAAAATAACTTCATCATTTAAGCTTAAAATGCAGCCAGTGGGCAGAAATTTGATGCTGTATCCCTTGTCACAGAGTTGACTGATGCTCAGCAAATTGTGTTTCAGTCCATCTATAAGTAAAACATTATCAATCATAAAATTCTTTGAATCACCAATTATACCTCAGCCTACCACCTTCCTGGTGGTGTTATCTCCAAATGTAACATTGCCTCCAGCTCTGGCCTCCAGCGAAATGAACTGATTTGCATCTCCAGTCATATGTCTAGAACATCCGCTGTCCAGGTACCACATGCTCTCACGAGGTCTTGTGTGAGAGCACTCCTACAAAAGTATCAAACATCAGTCTTAGGAACCCAAACAGGCTTGGGTTCCTTCTTATGAAAAGAAGAATGCAATGCATGCGTGATGTGCTGTGAAACAGGCAGTTTGGGTTTCCACACACAATGTGTACTACAGTGAACAGTGCAGGTGTGAGAAATATGTCCTAACATGCCACATGAAAAACATCTAACACCAGGAAAAGGGTTAACTAATCTACGTGGGTGATAATGCCTCTTCCTAGATGTATATGAAACATGCTTTGATGAACTTGCAACAGATTTTTCAAAAGGTGGCGGTGCATAAAACTGTTCAAAAGTAGGCGGTGTTTTGTTCTTTTCAAAAGCACTGATTTTCACTTTCAAGAACTCAATATATTTATTTAAAATTGCAATTTCAAAAGTTCTTGCACTTTCATTACTTTCTAACTCACATGCCATATCATTCAATTTCTTAAAAGGAACTTCTAATTCAACATGCGATGTTTTTAATAAATCATGCTCAACAGTTAAATCAGAATATTTTTTGTTCAAATCATCGAATTCATCAAGCAAGGACATGTGATTGGAATCAAGTGTGGAATGATCTTTAACTACAGAATCATGCTCTTTTTGCAAAGTCAAGTAATCTAATTTCAAACTAGCATGAGTTTTCTTAAGTTTCTTATAAGATGTATGAATTCTTTCAGAAACTTTAAATAATTGATCGTAAGTAAGCTCACATACCTCTTCCTGGTCCGACTGACCAGGGTGATTATCAGCCATCAGACACAAGTTTGTTTCCTCCTCTTCAGCTTCAGTCTCAGAAGAGTCGGATGTAGAGTCTGCCCAGAATGCCTTCTGAATCCGCTTCTTGTCATTTCTGAACTTTGGTTTCTCCTCACCCTTCTCCTTGCTTGGGTGAGCTTTAAGTGTAGGACAATCAGCCTTAATGTGTCCAGGCTTCCTGCATTCAAAACAAACAGATTCAGATGGACCCTTAAAATTTTTACTGGACTTACCCTTGTTCCACTTCTAATAGTTCTTATGTTTCTTCCTTAGAAAGCTTTTGAACTGCCTTGTAATTATGGCAACATCATCGCTATCAGACCCGGAAGTGCTATCATCTGAATCTTTGGCCTTTTGTGCCACTGTCTTCTCTTTCTTGCGTTCACCTGCATCAAGTTGCCTTTGGTTCACCTCTTGCTCGTAAGCAATGAGTGATCTAAGTAAGCTGTCAATAGAGTAAGTATTTAAATCTTTAGATTCAGTGATCGCAGTAATCTTAGCATCATAAGAAGCAGACAAACATCTCAGAATTTTGTTCACTCTTTCATAGTTAGTAAGTTCTCTACCTAAACCATGCAAAGAGGTAACAATCTGAGTGAACCTTGTGTACATTTCTGAAATAGTCTCACTAGGTTTCATGCAAAAAAGTTCGTAATCATATAACAAGATGTTTAACCTAAATTGTTTGACTTCAGTTGTACCTTCATATGTTATACATAATCTATCCTAGATTTTCTTTCCTGTTGTACAAGTAGAAACACGTATATAGTCTTCAGATTTTAAAGCACAAAAGAAACAGTTCAAGTATTTTGCATTTAATAGTGCTAAATCACGATCATCAAACGTCCAATCAGCAAAAGGCAATTCAGTTTTCATATTGTTAATCAATTTAAAAGGTGGTTCTTATCCGTCCTTAACTAACATCCACATGCAATAATCAATAGATTGCAGAAAAGTAGACATGCGTGTTTTCCAAAAATCAAAAGGAATATTGTCAAACAACGGTGGTCTTGTAATGGAATAGCCTTCAGCAGTATTACGATTGTTACAGTTAGCCATGGATCAAATTCAAAAGTTTTTAAACCTAAATTTTGAATCCCGCTCTGATACCACTTGAAAGTTCGATAGGGATGTTAAGCCCTAGTGAACTAGTCCCGAGGCTAACCAAGAGGGGGGTGAATTGGTTATTTAAAAATTTCACGATAATAATGAAAATCTTTTTGATACTTAGCATCGGAAACAAGTAAACAAGAATGAAAAGATCAATTACAGATATTCACCCAAGCAGTTAATATCAGAAAAGTAAAGTGCAAAACTGAATCAGAAAAGCAAACCAGATTTTATAGTGGTTCGGTCAACTTGACCTACGTCCACTCCCCGGAGCCTCCCCCCAGGGTATTGCACTAAACAAAAAGTGTCTCTCCTTTTGCTCCCACAGCAAGGCGGAGAAGCCTGTACAAACACCTCCTTTTCACCACACGGTGAGGCAGAGAACCCGACCTCCTTTTGCTTCCTCCTGAAGCAGGCAGAGAACCTTCGAACTCCTTTTGCTTCCACCTGAAGCGGGCAGAGAACCCCGGATCTTCTTGCGAACGATCCTTCCACGACGAACACCGACTAGACGAAAGACGACGAGCGGAGAAGACGACTCTGATCCGTGCTTGGAGCAACCTTAGTGAATCCCTCACTAACTCCCCCTCACAAGATCTTCTCTCTCTCTCCCAACTCTCTCTCTCTCTCTCTAGGGTTTCTCAGGGAAGGAAGGTGGCAAAAGATTTTTCTTGTTTCAAGAAAAAGTTCTTTTATAGGAGGGCTTAAAATTTTCCCTAAATCTCAACTGGTCGGCCAAGATCGTCCAGGACGATCGATAGATCGTCCTGTACGATCAGTTCAAATTCAGCTGTTTCAGCCTGGACGATCTTGCTCTTCTGGACGAACAGTAGAAAAAATTGTTCATATCGTCCCGTACGATCCTACGATCGTCCGGGACGATTAGTGCAAATCGAGGAATATCGTCCAGAAGACAGTTCGGGTCGTCCAGAGAAATTTGTGCTGGACGACCAAAAAATGACTTGATCATCCAGAACGATATCCCTATCGTCTTGTACGATTAGTTCAAAAAGTGCTCAAATCGTCCTGAACATAGTTCGGGTCGTACAGCTGAAATGCACTAGACGATCATGATCGTCCGGGACGATCCTGCAATCGTCCAGGATGATCCTGCGATCATCCACGACGATATGATCGTATCAATCAAAAATAAATTGCTTTCCTTAATTACCAGATTAAATTAGGCATGATTGTACTGAATCGTCCAGGACGATACACGTATCGTCCAGGACGATCAGACCAAATAACTAAAAATAAAAACTTGCCTAACTTGATCTGGCGGCTGAGAATTTCTGATTTGAGGATATCGTCCCGTACGATCCAAAGATCGTCCAGGATGATCTGCTTAATCAGACCCTCTTAACTTAGTCGCCCTAATTAGGGTTTCTATTTTTACCTGATCGTCTAGGACGATGTGAATATCGTCCAGGATGATCTGAACAAAAACTGAACAGAAACTCTAATTCACTCAAGCTCTCCCCATGAGTGTGTGTGTGCAAGGTTACTTAGCTAGGGGATCAGTTACATTACAATTAACTTAATAAAATGAAAAACAGTACATTGGACACACTTGGACCCGATCTTGAGTTAGCTTGATTTGCTCGTGATCTTTTGTGCCTGAAATGGGTTAGCCAAGCAAAACACACTGGAGACATGTTTGTCATTATCAAAACCAGATTTGCAATAAGGGGTTCACGAAGGTTACTCCAAGCAAGGATCAGAGTCATCTTCTCCGCTCGTCGTCTTTCGTCGGGTTGGTGTTCTTTGCGAAAGGATCGTCGGTAAGAAGATCCGGGTTCTCTGCCAGCTTCAGGAGGAAGCAAAAGGAGGTCAGGTTCTCTGCCTGCTTCAGGAGGAAGTGAAAGGAGGTCAGGTTCTCTGCCTCATCGTGTCGGTGAAAAGGAGTTTTTGTACAGGCTTCTCCGCCTTGCTGTGGGAGCAAAAGGAGAGACACTTTGGTTTAGTGTAATACCCGGAGGGGAGGCTCCGGGGAGTGGACGTAGGTCAAGTTGACCGAACCACTATAAAATCCGGTGTGTTCATTCTGATTACTTTCTACACTTTTATTTTTTCTGTGATTAACTACTTGGGTGATATTGTGTTTGATCTTTTCGTTTGATTGTTTTATTTGTTTCCGCTGCAAATCAACGAAAAAGTTTTTACTGTTGCTCTCAAATTTTTAGATAACCAATTCACCCCCCCCCCCTCTTGGTTAGCCTCGGGACTAGTTCATCAGGGCTTAACATCCCTATCGAACTTTCAGGTTAATTTCAAACATTGATTCAAGACCAATCTAACGTAGCGACACCCTAAGGACAATAATTAAGAACCTGTCTAGTAGACTTAGAGAAATTCTACGAGCTAGGATTTACCTCTGATTGACTTGAAACTTGAAACTTATAAACTTAGTGACATCATAAACTCCTTGAAATTTTCTAGGAATTTTTAGGACCCATTAAACCCCTTAATTAACAAACCCTAATTTACCCTTTAATTAGGACCCGGTGACTTCAGAAAATTCTAATAAATCCATATTAAATCAAAAAATTATCCACAATACATTAAACTGTTCAGAATTCAGTCCCTAACCCATGAAAAGTAAAAGCCTCTTAATTGGACATCAATCTGAACCTTAATTTAATTTTAACTAAAAACTACCTTTTTGCCTTAATTAAATAATTTAAAATTATTAAAAATCCTAATTTTTTTCCAAACACTTGGGAACACCTCCTTATGTCATTCCTAACATTTGGGGGTGATTCCAAGAGGTTTGGAGTTGATTTGGATCAAAACCCCTAAAATAACCTTTAATTAAATAATTTCGATAATTCATTAAATAACCTAAACTTTGAAAATTCATAACTAATTATAGAAAATTCCAAATGGGGAAAACTCAAAGTCATTCAACTCATATTAGGGTCTAAAATTTATTAAAAATATTAGGATTCCAGAAATCAACTTAAATAAAAAAGTCAACAATCCGGTCAAACTTAGTTCAAAACAAGACCAAAATTTTGGAAATTCATAACTTTGGATAGAAGAATCCAAATTGGGCATGCTTATAGTCTAACAGGTCGGGTTAATGTCTATTATTTTATAAAAATATTAAGTGATCATAAGCCCCCTTTAATCAAAAAGTTAATTTTGGACCCTTTTGACCTAGTAGATAGAGTGACTCCGGACCTTCTAATAACTCATCAACTCAACTTAAAATTCAGAAAACATCATCCTAAGTTTCTGGTTAACACCCTAACCTGATAATAAATCAATTAACTTCACCCCTCTTTAACCTCCACTCAACTAAATCAACTTAATCAACCCATGATTGCTACTGGGTAACCCAAGCCTACGAAGCTATTGACTTAGCCCCAAGGAAGGTAAAATAAACTTCACGGCCTCAATGTGGAACAAAGGTAGTAATCACTTAACACATTAATATTCAAATTCAAACCTAAACCTCTCATAGGGACCTTCAACAAACTTGGACACTAGATAACTTCAACTAACTACTCAGCTTAGGATCTATCGCAGCTACACAGCCTTTTACACACACTTAGATGGTTTGCTAGGGCACCACTTCTAGACCTAGGATAGGCCGGTGTTTACTTTACTTATGTGTACTGAGTTTTCCAAATTTTCACTACATGTTGTGATTGGAGTGATGTTGATGTGTTTGTTTACTTTTACTGCATTTTGGGAATTGATGTGATTGCACGATAGATTACCCATAGGTTAGGATCAATTTTGATGCTAATGATGTTTTCTGCAGGTGGTCATGCTCATGCAGCGCTAAATAAAAGGGGGGCGATAATCATGATTTAAATACTAATATTGTTTCATGTAGGCACTTCAGAAATTACTCAGCCCCCCTATATAAATGAGGGCTAATTTAAAAAAAATCATGATTATAAATTAGCCCTCAAAATAATTAAGAGCATGGCCAAGTGTGACTATGATGAGTATTTTTATTTCTATATAAACTGCTTGGGATGATTTATGTTAGAATAACCTTACAGGGGAGTCTAGAATTTACCGCTTTATATTAATGTAAATTATTTATAATGTTGGGTATTGATTTGTGAAAGTGCACCTTTGAGTGGGAATACATAGATCCAAATGTTAGATTCCCAAAAAGGAAAGGACACCCATTATGAGGATAGTCCTTTTCTATTTAGGAGTCCAAATTTGGACCACTTTCACTGCCCAAGGTTGAGAGAATAACCTCCCCTTTGGGGGAGAGTTTTCTTATCCACCCTAGGTATCCAGTTACAATAAATCCAAAGAGCTCAGAGAGAAGGAGATCCAGGAGTCCAAGGAAGAGAAGATCAAGAAGCTGAAAATCAAGAGTATCCCACTCAAAGTCACTTGTGTCTGTTCTAGGATTAGAAATTCGGGTTATTAACAGCGGTGCCCGGCCACTTTAATTTTATGCAGACCCTGGTTTGTAATTAAGGGCAGTTGGCCTATGGACATTTAATTGATTAATTTGGTTATTTATTGTGTTTGATTTGATATTGATTGCGCATAGGTTACATGCTTTTCTTAATTTCTTAGCGTTTGTGTGCCGCTTTTGTTTTAACCTGGACTTCGTTAGGCTCTCTAAGGACTAAAATATTTTTGCCCGTAACTAAAACTTGAAATTTTAAGATTTAAATAACTTAGAAATATAACGACTTAGGGAACTACCAGAATTGTCCGGGGTCGCATGCATATTACTGCATTTTTCTCTCTCCTTCTATAAGACACTTCCCCGCCTGCGGGTAGAGTCTGGATAATCTGACCTATGAGGATGAGGTGCCGGACCTGGGGAAGCCAGTCTACTTCTAAAAATTTATTTTTATAAGCCTTTTTTAAAATCCATGTATATCTGATTTGGATACTTCAACTAGCATGCATTGCATTAGAAACTAAATGAATTAAATTTTAATTGCATTAGCTCTAGAAGCATTCACCCTACATAAGTTTGGGGCCAATTAGGAAACTCTATAGATGTCGGCCCTATTTTCAAGAACTATGACCTACCCACCCATCTTTCAGAAAAATAACTGGACTCATAGTTTTGAAGCGCCTAGGTGGTTAGCTGGCTCCCCAATCCAGGCCGGGGTAAGTCCAGGTTTTGCATTGTATTAGCTAGGACACGGGTGTTAGTGTTGTATAGAACACTGGACCCACTCTAGATCTAGGATTTAATGCTACTATTGTTTCATAATATGCCTCATCAGTAGGTAAGTCTTTTATCATCTTGAGACTATAAACCCTACCTATCTACGTCACACGGATGACGCCATCCTCCATCTTTTTCTCTTGTATGCCTCGAGTGCATGATTTATTTCTTTTTCCCCAGTTTGTTCTCACTACCTTAGTCCCTCCAGATGCTGATCTGAGCCGTGTATGCTGACTAAGCCAATTTGAACCCTTCTTTCCCTTTGAGTAGGATTTCCTAGTCTTCGTCTTACGTGCCGATCCCATTTAGGGAAGTATAATATAGAATCCTTAATCGAGAGTATTCTCAGGTCCTAGCTTGATATGTAATTAACTACGGGGGCTTGCGCCCATGGGAAACCAAATTTCACTTTCAAATAAACCCCACTCGAGCTGATGTATCGGGTGGGAGAAACCCGTTGTGATGATAAGGTCACATATATTGTTACCCATCGGGGTGCGCTGGTAAGAGCCACTATCCTGAATGGTTAATCGTATGTGTGAACGAATCTGCCCTCCCATCGGCGATACCGTCCCGGTATTTGTTCCTTTCAGAGGTCCACAGCCGCTAGAGCCCAAGCACAAAGCACACAACAGAATTCTCTCACCAAAAAAAAAAAATTCTCCCTCAAACCCTAGCCTATGTTATCTATTTATAGCCTACAACATAATTCACATTACAAAATAGCCCCTCCTACAATCAATTCCTGCTAAAAAGATCCCATTCGTCCCCTCCAAAACTTGCTTAAACCGCCACCCTCTCTTCAGCCCCCCCCCCCCCCCATCTTGCCTAAAATCCCTCTTTTATCTTTGGGTAATGGGCCCCACATATGCAGCTGCCCCCTCTCTTCATAATTTCTTGCCTAAAACTGCCCTTCTAGCAATGGGCCCCACAGGGGCTGGCAGCTGGCCCCAATCCTAGCGGCATCTCAGGCAGCAGGTTTTCGCCTGCTGTAAACTAAGGGCCGGTTGGATCGGTCTATCAATACCCCGTTTCCAAAATTCACCTTATCCACAAGGTGAAAATCCAGAAACTGATTTTTCATCCTCTCGTAAGGCTCCCATGTAGCATCATAATTAGGAAGGTTCCTCCATTTGATCAGTACTTCTTTGATCATTCCCTCTCTCAGTCCTGGAGGGACCCGTCTATCATCTTTCTGCTGAAAGTGTCGGGGCTGATCCTTACCAGGGTATTGCCATCCTTGAATGGCCCCCTCGTTCTCTGTTTGATGTCCGCAGCTTCCACGGGCTCACCAATTTTTACCGATGCTTCATTCATGGATTCGACATTCTAATGGCACACATAACAGATTGTTTAAAGAATTAATTGGACCGCTGAACAACAAAGAAGCTTTGAGGTTATTAAAATTGCATTAAGCTCTTCTCCAATTCAAACTTGAAAAAATCGTTTAAAGTAGAAACCGATGCTTAAGCAATTGGCATTAGTGTTTTCCTGACACAACTGAATCGACCCATTGAATATTTCAACAAGAAGCTCAATTTAACAATGCAAAAGTGGATGGTTTATGAACAAGAATTATATATAGTGGTCCAAGCCCTCAAACATTGGGAGCACTACTTGCTACATCTAGACTTGTCTTGTGCAATGACCATAAGGCTTTGCAATCTATAAATAATCAAAAGACGATTAACCACATGCATGCTCGTTGGATTTTATTCCTGGAACACTTCACTTTCATTTTAAAACACAAGACAGGTGTACAAAATTCGGTTGTTGATGCCTTGTTGACGTGATTTTCATATCGAACCGGATCCGATCGAGCCGATTCGAGCTCGCCTGGGCTCGATTGACTTAATCGACCGCCTTCGAGCATCAATTAACCTACATCTGACCCGAATTTAATCAAATTAAGCTCAATTTCTTTAAATTAAAAATCAAATCAATCAAATCGACCGCGATTGGCCAAAAATCGGTCCAAATTGAACCCAATCGAGCATCGTCGAGTCTCATCGAATCAATTCGACGTAAATCAGCCCTGAGTTGAGCCTAATTTCGCAAAATTGGCTTGATCTGACCCAGTTGGACTCAAATTGACCCAAATCAATTCGAATTGGGTCCACTTCAGACCTAATTTCAGTCAAATTGGTCCAATATCAGTCCAATTGACCTTTCCAAATCAGATCCTGCATCCAAGAGCTGTGATTTATCCCAATTTTCAAACTGAGCCGCTGTTTATCATCACTTTTTTCTGATTTGCGCGGCTACAGCAGGATATCGAGCGCAGGAGATCATCTCGGACTGCCACACCTCGTTCCTGTATACGAAGAGCGGGAGAGGAAGAGAGCGATTGGATTCAACTTTGCTTGCATTTGTGTGACCTAACCGAGTGGGAGCAAGGGTTTTCGGCGGATTCGCCTCCTTTGCATTTGTCCAAAGCCAGAGAGATAGAGGCCCGAGAGGGAAGAGCCTTTTTCACTTGCACCGGAGCTTCGTGCACAGGAGCTTCATGCGAGCTCACCTGCACCGAACCGAGCTGAGCCGAGCCCAGTGGCTTCCCTCCCATGCGTTCGTGTGGCCCATCTAGCCTATTCGAGTAGTTCGTCGGGCCTTGTTGCTTGCTCGAGCGACAGAGAGAGCCACAGGGAGCCGGAGGCAGAGCCAGATCCCCTACCTGCGTGCAGTTTGTTCATCCAGAGGGGGAGGAGACGAACAAACCCTTCGTTCATGCATCTGGAGGGATCGACTCATGTGGCCTAGGCTTCATGTGGCTAGAAATGACGCGAGGAAGTGAAGTGGAGGGGTCGTTGGAACGTTTGAAGGCTGTCAGCTTGGTGCAGGATTTGCTTCTTCCTTTCATTCCAACCCCGACAGAGTTGTGAGCAGATTGACGTCCGGAGGCTTCGTGACAGTTAACATAGCAACTTGGAGCATCTTGGGCAGCAAATCTGCCTTCCGGAGGAGCTTGGACAGCAGTTCGCCACTCCTCTTCTCCACTTTCTCGCCTTTTACATGGCGAGTGAATTGTGGTTCGCGCTGTTACAATCCGGCGAGGTAAAATCCTTTGAAACTTAATGAAACCTAGGTCTATCGGCCCGTTGATGTGTGTATGAAGCTCCAAAGCCATAGGTTACTTAGAAAATCTTGCTTTTTGTAATACCCAAAAACCAGGTAATTAAAGATAAAAGTTATGATTAAGAAAATTTTTATTTTATACTAACAATTATAATTATTATTAATTAAATGTTTTCCCCTTATTCCGATTAGATGCATCCCTCTGTGAGGAAGTTAAAATAGCAGTTATTATGTGGGCCCTCATATCTTCTTATTTAATTTATCTTCCACGCAAGCCAGAAGTTACGCAAGCAATCAGCACTGTTGAAGAGATCGACATAGTGCATTGGTAGCAGAATCGACACAGTGCTGTATGGATAGTGAGCGGCTGAAGGGATTTTGTGGCTGTGAAGGAAATCAACAAGCATACAACGGCTGAAGGGACGACAAGCATACAGTGGCTGTAGGGATTTTGTGAAGACAGAAGACAGAAGCTTTGTGCGGGTATTGCAAAGATCGGTTGGGTGTGGAGCAATGTTTTTGGAACGAAAATTCTGAGAGAGAGCAGTGAATTTTGTGAAGTAATAAGAAGAGGAAGGAATAAGAAGAATAAGAAGAGAAATTGAGGAAAGAATAATAAAGAATGAAATTCAGAGAAGAGGAAATACAGGTAAGCAAATTGGTTATATTGCAAAGTTATGGTAGTTTTATTAAATTCCAAATGATAGTGTAAACCCTTAAATGAAATTTCACCAATTGTAGGAATTACCTGAATATATTATATTCAGTATAAGTTAATGTTATGCCAAATTAATTTAAAATTAATTAAGCAATAAATTGTGAAATTTATGGAGGTAATTACAATCGAAGAAAAGTACGAGGCAGAGGATTCGAGAAGTCAGCTCTTCAAGAATGTAAGTAATGCAATTTTAATTTCAACTGTTATTTTTGTAATACGTTCCCTAACATTTAATGAGAATTTAAGGAAATAGTTATAAAAAGAGAATTATGTTATTAATGCATGTTCACAACCAAGTATTCATGTATGTGCAACCACGTACAAATTTGAGTGATTCAGATTTAGAATAAAGTGTAATATGAATGTTTAAAGATTTTTTCAGTTGAGAACATTTTAAAAAAAAGTACTATTCTGTACATACTACATATTCAAAATCTTCAAGCAAATAGTATAACAACAATGTTGCTATAAAAATCTGCAACCCTACAAGTGACTGATCAATACCAATCCTTATTACAAGAAGTGAAAACAAAGTTACTGGCATCCAACGAACAACAAGCAAGCTGCTGATATACATAAACGGAGGAAAGTCTTTGAACCAAGTAACCTGTCATGGTTCGTCTGCAAAGAGCGGTTTCCACCCGACACTTAGTCCAAATTAAGCCCCCCAAAAATGGGTCCAATCTCCATTCTCAAATGCATTAATGATAATGCCTACCACATCACATTCATGCATTTGCCACTTTCAATGTTCAGACATCCATGCATATTTGCCTCCTGATGAATTCACAGGTGCTAACATCATTGCGGGTGCAAATTCTTTTAAAGATGGGGAGACCTGATGCGGTGCATCTTAAGGAGATGGAACAATTTAACGTCACTAGTTGCCTTCTGTTTTATTTCCACCACTACTTAGTAACAACTTGTCCTTTTTCAGCTAAGATAGTAATATAGAATTTTTGGATGTATTAGGAAGATACAGAAAAGAAGATAGCAACAGCTCATATATAGAGAAAAGAAAACTCAGAAGAACACAGAGAATATGATACATTTCCCTTAGCATTGCTATACGTTTTATCTCTTCCCTGTTTTTGTTTCCCGATTGCTCTTTTAAGTGCAGGTTCTTCACCACTATGTGAGGTCGATTTATTTGGAATGCATGAGAGGATTGCATTATATGGTGGGTAGTATTCATTCCATGCTTTCCATCTATATGTTAGCTTGTCGCTATTGTGGGACACTGAGCATAGGTCTTGCGAGTATTTGGCAGGGATCCGTTGATGTTAGTGTATGATTCAAGTAGTCCCATAAGGAATTACATGATCTTTTTTTTTTTCTTCTCGCTCAGTGAGAACTTTTAATCCTCCACAACTGCAGCAAAGCAGCTCGTTATATGAATGCCTATTCATCCCAAAAAGCTTCATCTTAATTTGATAGACATATACGGTTTGCTATCCCAATTAGTGTTCCATAATTTATTGTCAATTTTGACACTCTTGAATCATTTCTTTGAGATCTTCCCACATATCAACAACCATCTCAGCATAGATGATGCTATAACGATGAATGACATTTACGATCCAAGATAGAACCATGTCGTCACGTTGCTACCATATGTGAAATTTTGGATCAAGGAGGGCTGGAGCTTTAATGGATCCGTTTGTATAACCAATCCTGTTCTGTGTTCTAAGGTTGGCACGCATAAGGCATCTCCATTGCCAGTACTTGTATCTTGAAGTGACTTAGAAACCAACACCATCCATGAATGATTGGAATGGTGTAAGATGAGAGGATTAGAACACCAATGAATGTTGCTTCTGTGATTTTTGGCTTCGTCTATTTTTGTTTGTTTGTGGTGGAAGTTTTTCAATACCAGAACTAAAGTATCACAAGCCTTGATACCATGTTAAAAAACCAATGAACAAAGAAGAAGCAAGTGGTTGAATTATTTTTCATATTGCTTTGTAACAGTAATGCATGCAATTACATATAGTAAGAGGAAACAGCTAACCAATGTTACAAAGAAATGATCCATGTAATATTCATGAGACATGAATGCCGTGTGTGAAGCTCTTTATTATGCCCATCTATTGTTGCACGCAGATCAAACAAGGAAAGGAAAAAGTGATAATGATTTTCCTAGCACTGAATACACGTAATCTTTTTTTTTGCTTTAATACCTTCAGCTATGGAAGCCACCACCTCCCAAATTCTCATGTCCTCCTTCAGGTTTTTTAGAACCCGCTAGCTCTGCATAAATTTTTGTTTCAACTTTCTCATTCTAACTAATTTGAAAAAAATTATGTTGCTCTACCCATAGTTTTAAAAAAATCTTGATGTGTTATCAAACTTGTTTTTATTTTATGCTAGAACATTAGTAGAATTCAAGTTATTGTGTGAATTCAAATGTGTCATTAGTAGAATTCAAGTTGGATTGTTGAAGTGGAGGAATGCTTCGAGTTTGTTGTGTGATAGAAAAGTACCACTCAAACTTAAGGGAAAATCTTATAAGATGGTGATGAGACTTGCAATGCTTTATGGCGTTGAATGTTGGTCATTAAAAGAGAAGCATAATATTAAGTTAAGTGTTGCTGAGATGAGGATGCTCAGGTTGATGAGTGGATTTACTCTTAGAGATAGGATATGAAACGAGCATATTTGTTAAAAGGTTGGAGTAGTTCTAGTGGCAAATAAGATTAGAGAGAGTCGCCTTAGATGGTTTGGCCATGTAAAACGGCAGCCTTCCGATGACCCTGTTAGGAGAGTAGATGTATTAAATTTGGCCTATGTTAAGAAAGGTAGAGGTAGACCTAAAAAAACTTGGTTAGAAAATATTAGAAATGACCTTTCTTTATTAGATCTAAATGAGAATTTGACTCTTAACGAGACACAATGGAGAAAAGGATTCATGTAGCCAACCCCACATAGTGGGATAGAGGCTTGACGTTGTTGTTGTTGTTGCTATAACATACATAAAATTAAAACAAAACAAATTATAAGCAAAACTAAAAAAAAAAAAAACTAAAATGAACCCAAATATTCCTAAGTAATTGCATGCATTATTTTTAAAATTTTCATTGCTTATTTGAAACACAGATGAGAAAAATTGAAGGTTAATATAAGATTAACAATCATTATAAAACTTAGACAAAATTTATAAAATGAATTTTCATTAAAATTTGCTAATTCTAGGTTTTTTTCTTGCTGATGCAGTCACTAATTGTTTAGATGAATCTAATATTGATGACGATGATGATTATGATGATATGGTCATGATTTGTATTTTTAGGTTAATTTTATTTCTTTTTTGCAGTTTCATAATTAATTTGTTTTGCAATGTTCGTAACCTTTTTTATGCTCGGTATATGTTGAGCTCTCCATCACTTTGTGAGGCCTCCAAATTGTTTGGTGTGAGATTAATATTACCCATTTCTATCAGTGCATACGAATGTTATATAAGCTTGGTATAATAACTATGGACTGATGAACAACAGTGATTTCACCCTCTATTCGATTTCATTGATTGATTTCTTTTAGTTCTTTCATTTGACATACACATGCTCCGATGGTAGTCTTTTTTTAAAAACAATGAACAGTCATCTCTTTGAAATTTTGATGTTTATCAACCTACTAACAATATTGTTGTGACTGAGGTTTTAAAACTTAGTTTCGATTTCCATCTCATTACAAAATTTTCAGTTTCAACAACTTTGTTTGCCTTATCAATTTCAGGATTCAGATTTCATTACCTTTTTATTATAAATATTATATGATGTATGTTTAAATTATGAAATAAAAAAGATTATCTAAATGGGATTTTAAGTTAAAAAATACTTGAAATTTGCTGGGATCTCATTCATAAAATTTCGAACTTTGATGAGTGCTCATGAATTTTGGTGAGGTTTCATTCAAATTTTATGAGTTATGGTCGAAGTTTTGAGTTCTATTGAAAACTGTTGTACAAAACAGTGAAAAAAACACAAATCACACAACCAAATACAATGAACACGATGCGATATATGTGGTTTGGCGAAGAATCCCCTACGTCCACGAGGAGGGGATGATTTCACTCAATTGTGGAGAAATTGGATTACAATTGGCTCTCATGCACTTAATTGCAGCATCCTTCTACCTCTATATATAGTTTTGAAACAAAAATTACTAAGGAAAGCCTTATCAATGCCATAATTAAATCTCATAATTAATGACATAATTGGATCTCCAAATTAAAGCCAATAAAAGCTTTTTTAATCAATGTTGAAGTAAATATGAAAGGATTTTCATAACAATCTCCATCTCATCTTTCACTTCAAAAAGTGGAAGATGACAAAACAGACTCCAACATCAGAACAATTGCACTAACTGGTTGCCTACGTACCCCCCTTTCAAAGGGATCAAAATTAAGCATAGTTCTTCAAAACAAGTGGACAGTCATGTCCCCAAATGCTTACCAAACAGCTACAGTAGGTAAACTTCTAAACTGGTAGTACTTTTGTGCGTATGTCTACTGGATTCTCCTTGGTATCTATTTTCTTCGACTGAACATTGCCTTCATTAATTAACTCCCGAACAAAGTGGTACCTTACATCAATGTGCTTGATACAAGCATGATCGACTGGATTTGTGGCCAAGAATATCGCACTCTGACTGTTAAAAAATATCGTCAGAGATTCCTGTTCAACTCCCAAGTAATCTACTAGACCCTTTATCCATATCGCTTCCCTCATCGCGCCCGTGATTGTCATGCACTCAACCTCCGTAGTAGACAAAGCAATAATAAACTGAAGAACTGACCTTCAACTGATTGGACCTCTCGCTAATGTGAATAAGTAACCAATCGTGGATCTACGTCTATCAATATTCCTAGTATAATCTGAGTCAGTGTAGTCTATACATAAATCAGCAGCAGATGACTACCTCTCAAACATCGAGCCCATATTAATTGTATCCTTCAGGTATCTCAGAATACTCTTCACAGCTTGCCAATAACTCTTTCCAGGACCATGCTTGAACCTACTCACAACACTAACTGCTTGTGATGACTGCTTCAATCCATATAAAGACTTGTCCAATCTGTAAACAAAGTCTTTTGAGGCTCCATATCTAGGCGACTATAACATATAGATCTCTTTTTGCAATTTCCCGTGTAAGAAAGCAGTTTTCACATTAAGCTCCTTTAAAATCCGACCATAGTGTGCTACAAGTGCTAAGAGAATATGGATCGAGGGATGCTTGACCACTGGGGAGAACACCTCATCATAATCAATTCCTTCTCGTTGCACAAAGCCTTTTGTCACCAACCTCGTCTTGTATTGCACATCAGCTCCATGAGATCATTCCTTTTTTGTATACACCCATTTGCACCAGATGACTTTTCTTCTTGGAGGAAGCTTCACCAACTTCTAAGTAGCATTCTTCTAAAAAGACTCCATCTCTTCATTCATAGCCCCTTTCCAAAGATCACCATCTGGACTATCTACTACTTCTTGTAGTGACCATGAATTTTTGTTCTGTGGCTGAAAGTACAAATGCAATGTGGTCCCTCAACCAAGCTAGTTTTGGGATATTCTGGGGCCTGCTCCTGCTCCTAGCAATTGATTTTTGAGCAAAAATCTTATCCTCAAATTCATCTTCTATCTCTTTCAGATCACTTTCAATATGTACCTTCTGATCTACAGTTGAATCAGGGTACCTCGATAGAAGTGATCTTAGGAACAAATGGAGTTGCATCAAACTCTAACATCTGCAGTGCATCTATAGTCCCAATAGAACTCTCCACTTGTTTCGAGTCCCGAGGCTTCAACAAGCTCGCCTCGTCAAATGTAACATCCCTGCTAATGACAATCTTCTTCTCTCCCTGATCATAGAGTTTGAAGCACTTGACTCCATGCCTGAAGCCAACAAAGATTATCTTCTTTACTCGTGATTCCTGTTTATTATTTGTTAACCTCGATACTAGTGTCGGGGTCGTGTTTATCGCGTACGGTGAGTTTCGAAAGTGAAAGAGCGCAATACCGCATGTAGCTCACCCGACGCTTGTTGACCAAAAACCTAAATCACCAAAATAGCCTCTGGTTACAAAACGGACAGCACGAACACATTCAAAGTAACAAAAACAATTACAATCGATACTCATATTGTCTGGGTTTGTTGATCAACAAAATTTTAAAATATTAAGCACTCAGATTGAGGTGACATTGATGTGCACGAACAACAACAACGATGTGATGACCGAGTCGAAGCACAATTAATTAAAAAATTGATTTCATATAATTATAAATAACAATTTAAAGAGAGAGAGAAAGAGATTAAAAAGAAAAAAAATTTCCTAAATTCATAAACTACCCCTCACTAAAACCCTCATACACACTCCCTTATAACTCTAACCGGCCCCCTCACATTCACAACTCACTCTCATGCACGAGGCATGCCCGATCTCCCTCTCCCTCTCAGTTTCCCCCTCTCACGCGCCTCCAGCTGCCGGCCACCAAGGTAACCATCCTCCTCCTCTTCTTCTTTCCTTCTTCTTCTTCGTCTTCTTTCTTCTTCCTCCATTTCCCCCCATTGTTTCTTCTTCTTCCACTCTTCTTCTTCTCCTTCATCATCTTCTTCTTCCTCATCATCACCTTCCCAAAACCTAAATCTAACCCTAACCCTAAAAATTTGATTTCTCTCTCTCCATCCCTCAAATCCCACATCCTCATTCATAAAAGATACTCTTATACACCTCCTACACCAAAGGCCCCATCATCTCATACTTTCTCTAGATCTAGAGAGAAAATTTTCTCTTTCTAGAAAGAGAGAAAATACATGATTTCATCTTTCAAACACCCCATTCTTCACCTCCTACACCTCCTCCCACCCTCATTCCTTCTTTTCCCTCCACCTAGAGAGAAAAAAATCTCTTTCTCTATCTAAAATTTGAGAGAGGGGATTTTTCTCTCTAACACTACACTCCTCACCACCACCATATTCATATACATTTCCTACATTTTTTGTACCAAATCCCCTCTTGCCCTCTCTTTCTCTCTCTAAAAAGAGAGGTTGCATCCTTTTTTTTCTAGCCCCCATTTAATACATATATATGCATATAATTAAATAGTATAAATGATAATCATAACAAAAATGTATTTATGTATCACAGGTTTTGTGCATGGTGTCGTCTCGTCATCTCGCCATCATCGTCGCTTCGGCTATGCACCTAAGGTATAACTCCGACATTAGCTATTTTATAATTCATATGTATGAAAATAAATACCCGTGACCACTTTTCTTAGCAAGCGCGGGAATTTGTTTTCATGAAATTAAGTACCTATGGTTGCTTTTCTTAGCATGAGGGGAAATATTGTGCTTTATAACAGGTACTTGAAAACTCATGACTTTCTTTCTTGGCAGTCGAGGAATGAAATTTCGGCTGTGGTGACACCTGACACCTACTGTGACTGCCTTTCTTGTCAGACAGGAAAGCTTAGCACACCCTATGCAGCCCCATACTCAGGGACGATGCAGGAGTGTTGCCGAAATTTACATTAAAATGCATGACTTAGACAAAATTTAAAAAATTAAAATCTAACTCAATTCCTAAGTCAACAATATTAAAAATGCACGACATCCTAAATTCTAAACACTGAAAGTAAAAATGAACGAAAGTCAAAGCATAACAGAAAAGAACTTATAATGGACTTGTAGGAGAATTGACTGCTCACCAACAAACAGAAACTAAACCTTCACCCTTTACTTCTAAGTTGCTCGTGCACACCTAAATCCCCTAATAACACTCCTTGCAAAAATGAAATGCTAAAAATGAACTAAGCCTCCCCCTTTTTTATAACATGAAATTCAAATCATTTTGGGGCCTCAACAGCCTAGGATCCCTTTGTTAAAAGACAAGGAAGGTACATTTGCGGGTCCCACCAACTTAGGATCATTTTGCTAAAAGACAGGGAAGGTACTTTTATGGGCCCCACTAGCCTAGGATCCTTTTATTAACAGACAAGAAAGATATATTTGCGTTCCCCACCAGCTTAGGATCCATATTTAAAATGTCTGAAGATGCCATTTCGAGACTCCCTTTTTTGGATTCCTTGAGTATTCACAAGCTAGTAAAATACGAGCATAAATACACCTAAATGTGAGTAATAATTATCGTAAGGGGTAAAAGTAAAATTTATTTATGTTCCTACAAAAATTCACTTACATTAATAATCATCATGTGGGATGTCTCCAATATATATATGATAATCATTTCAATTAAATGCTCCATAAAGAATTAACAACATTAATCATATTGCAAGTTAAGGGTGCATAAGTACTCCCATAACGTACATGCCAACTTCCTAAAGGGGATTCATATTCCCTTGAATGTGTCATATATCCTGTGAACTATTGCTAGTCACGAGCAGTACGACTTTCTCATTCAAGTGTGTGAGATGTACTAAATCACCAAAAAGAAATATTTTCTACATGTCTCTTGCTCATATAGTGCAAATGCTTTTGATGTAGGCAACTTGAAATAAAAACACCAAGAGAGGAAAACAATTATGGAAAGAAAAAAAACAAGACTCACTTTAGTTTCTAAGACACCAATTGGAGAACAAAATAGGCTAGTCAAAACAATCTTAATTCGGTTTAACAAAACCAACATCCAACAAACTTAAAACAAAAGAAAGTTAACAATTGAAATAAAATAAACATAAACAAACACTATCCTCAGAACATCCGACAAGCGGATTCCTCACATGCAACGATTAATAGGAAAATAAAATATGAGCTTAGACTTGCAAACCAAGGGTCCACCAGTGCTAGAAGGTCTAACGTCCAACCAAACTCCTCCGGCAAATGTCACCAAAACAGCCAACAAACATCACCAACAGAACCAGAAGAAAGATGTAGGTGGAGTGGAACTTGCGTAGAGAAGAAAGAGGTTAGAAGCCCGAGAAGAAATATAGCTCGCAAGCTATAGAAAAGGAGAAAGAAGAGGATGGAACAAGCTCTCAAGCCTTTCCAAGGAAGAACCCAGAGGTTTAGAGAGTTTTCTCACTCAAAATATCAACCATCTCTAAGCCCCAAATCACACAATATATATAGGAGAAAAGAGGGCAGCCAAAGAGCCTCCACCTCCAACCGAACCAATGAGGTAAGGGGAACCGGAAAGCCAACAGCCACCACAAAAACAGGGACAAGGAGAAGCCTCCCACGGGTTAAAGAGCAGGCGGAGAAACCGAGCAGACACAGGAAAAGGAGAGGGGACCATCCACGGAAAACAGGGCCAGCAGGAGGAAACCGAAGGGACCAAGAGGGGAGGAAGAACTTGGACATCTACTTTTTGAGCTAAAAAGTAGACAACTTACTTGACATTAATGAGCTAAACAAGCATCCCAAAGACACATCAACACAACAGCTCCAAACAGCCCAAAATCGAGCAACCCAGGCCCAAACCGAGAGACAACCAGTAGCCCAAAGACCACCAACCAACAGCCCAAAGCACCAAAGAACCCAACTAGCAAGCACACCCATGGATTACCATGCCCAAGCTCATCCTACTCATGATCATTGAATGTTCTCCATCATTGGGTAGCATAAAATAAAACTTTAATATTTCAAGTACATATAAAAAAAAAGAAAACAGAAAATCTGAAATTTGCATCATTTGCATGCATCAGCTTTCGCGCCATATAAGTGTACTATACGAGCACACTATATAACATGTATGTATACCGCCAATCTTATGGGCGCACTACATGATATGTATGCATATGGTTAATCATGCAATAACATCTTGTAAATGCATCAACAATCATGCAAATTTGCAAATATATTGTGCAAATGCATTGAGATTCATATGAGTGCATTGTTTAAACTCACTATATAGGGGTGTCAAAACGGGTAAGCGGGTAGGGTTCGGGTCGAACCCGACTTCAACCCACTTTATTTTAACCCGACACTGACCCGAGCCAATTTGAATTTTGGGTCATTTTTATTAACCCAAACCCGACCCGATCGAGTTTCGGGTCAACCCGAATTGACCCGGCAACCTGCTTTGTTTGAAAAAAAACTTTTGCTTTTAAAAATTGAGCTGTTTAGATAGTTTACTAGTTTAGTGTATAAAATAATTGGTTTAGTGTATAAAAGAAAATTTTAAGTAGATTTACAATTTAAAAATAATATTAGTGCGATTTCAAAATTTTCTTAACATTGAGCATTTGAGCAATTTTTCTTATTTCAAAATCAGCAATAAGAAATTACAAAAACAAATATTTGAATTAACTAATAAATATGTTTAGCCATTACATGAAATCTATACAACAATTTTCTCTATAGCATTTTTTTTTTATTTCCTTACAGCCTTACGGCTTACAGGATACATCAAATCAGCAATGGCAATTGGCAATACGCGAATTAATTTTTCTTACAACCAATAATTTTCCTTATTTCCTTCAGCAATACACGAATAAATTATAAATTCAACAGATAATTTTGCAATTGATCTATTTGCATTCTAGCCAAACTGAACTATTTGCATTCCAGTGGAGAACAATCTGTCTTCAAGACTTAAAGTAGAATAAACTGCAAAAAAAAAGTTAGATAGTATTCTAAAACATGAGTTCATAAGAGATTTGTTAATAGCTCAGATTTACCCTCCAACTCATTCAGCAAGTAATAAAATGTGACTGAATAACGAATATATCTATTACCATCTAAGGCGGCACTTTGCATTAAGTTAAGCATAATTTAGTTTCTGATTTTATTTTTAATTAGATAGTATTTGCTCAGGCCAACTTAATACAAATGTTACATGGTTGCAATAGTTTTTATCCCAAGGGACTCTCATTTTTGGTTTAGAAGGGTTTATCATCATTGCTTAAGCTCTCATTACTTGAACTCAGCAATAGCCAACCAGGCAACCAATGAATAATAAAGGGATACAAGTTCTGAAAACAGAAGCTGTAAGAGGCCATAGCCAACCCAAAAAATAGCCAACCCTAGCTAACACACACGGTAACACATAACAAATTCAGCAATAGCTAAGCTGATAACAAGTTCAGCAATAACCACTAGTGAGTAACAATATAAATTCAGCAATATAAAGTAAGTTAACAAGTTCAGCAACCATTTGCAAAACACTAAAACCCAACTACAAATCATCCAACAGCCATAAGAGGCTACAACCGATAGGCTAAAGGTTATAAAATCACTAAATCAGCAACATCCAACCAGAAGATAGAGATTTTTTTCAGCAGCATTCAATTTAAAGAAAACAGATATAAAATCAATTGGCCAACAGCCAACAGCCAACACCCAGCAGCCAGCAATGAATTCAGTTCAGGATTGCAACAGGATTACAAGAGGAATGAAAAATTATCTAATGAACATTCACTAGGTTCTCCTTCGAATTGGTTTACATTTAAAGTTAGGATATTTTCAGTCACAGTTTCAAGTTCAGGATCATTAACTGTTGCAAGAAATAAATTTGACCTCTTAATCATTTCACAAGTTAACAGTGCAGGAAAAATAAGTAATGGAAGAGTTCAATAGGTTATAAGATACAACCAATCATTCACACAAACCAAGGCCTCAACTATAACATGTTTAAGTGCACTTCAATACTGATCTAGGATTCTACCATTATTACTGAAGGCACCTTCAGAGACCACTATTGTAATGGGAATGCACAACACATCACGAGCTATTGCAGAGACCTCAGGAAATCTATATTGATTGCCTTTCAAAAAATGTACTATATCTAACTCAATTTTTATATCAAGTTTAGGTTCATCGAGGTAGACTTCAAGTTCTGACTTTTTAGGCATAATGGCTTCCTCTTCAAATGAATCAAAATACTATCTTGGAAGCTCGGATTTTATTAAGCACCGTTATGTAGGTTCTAATCATTATTAATAAAATGCACCGTTAAGCAAATAAACCCGTCAGTGTTTATAAAAGTCCATAGGTTTGATGTTAGACAAAATCTGCTAGTGCATTTTGATAACTGTAATTGTATATGAGTTTTTTCCTTAGTGAATAATTTCTTACAATCATTCCTAGCACTATTCCTAGAAAATAGTTGTAGGTCTTGACGAAGATATGACAAGTGCTCGAACACCAACCCATTTAGCACATTGGAAGGGAAAATCATGCATAATGATACAGGAAGTAAATAAATCGCGAAATTATGCTAAATCAAACTTACAATCAGCCATAGAAATAGATGAGTTAGAGTTGGTTTGCACTGTAAGCTGGCCTATAACCCCTAAATCTCTTCTCTTGCAATTTTGCAAGAGGCGCCTTAAATTACCAGTGCCATTTTTGTTATCACATAGATATTGTGCATCACATTTCTTATATTTACACCTTTGTTTACCATCTTTGACATTAGACAGCATCTCAAAATGACTCCAAACTGTTGAAGTCATCCTTCTACGCTTCTTAAAAATTTATGAACCATTAGTACATGCATCATTAGATGGCTCTACCACATTATCACCACTACCCACTTGCCCAATCTCATCAACAAAATTATCATAAATGGTGTTTGAATCCTCAATCTAGCAAACCAAAATATGATACAGACAATAAATAAATATGAAAGTTAATTTCTTAAATGTCAAACTACTTCTGTAGTACATAACAATGTAAAGCATGAAAGTGAATAAGGAACAATTTTGATTTCAGTTGCAAACAAAACAACAAAACCCAACTACAAATTACCCAGCAAGCATATGCACAACACTAAAACCCAACTATAAATTCAGCAATATAAACTAAGCTAACAAGTTCAATAATGTTGATTTTAGTTGCAATAGGCATATAACAGCGTTCAGTGCAAACTAAGAGCATAATAGCATATAACAATGTCGTGTACAGGAACAGAGACAGAGGAATTAAAGAACAACTCCAAGTCTCCAACAACAACTAAGTTAATAGTTAATATCATATTTGCTGCATTAAGTTACAATGTAACCAATGCAATTATAGGCAATATTTCAAAGCATTAATGATTGAGCAAATAAAAAATGAAAAACCTTAAAAATTCATAATGAAAAATTGTAAAAAATGAAGCCCTTACTGCTTTAATGCAAAACGGCTAAAACCGAGAGGTTCAAGACCAATCTTCTTTTTCAAGTGGTATAAACAAAATATTAGACTAAATAACATACAAAAATTTCAACATGGTAAACATTAAAGCAAACGAAAAAAAATCCTAAACTCAAAAAACCCTAGCCGACAATAACCCTGGTGCTTCAGCTTCTAAAAGATCAAAAAATCAAAATAGAAAAGAGATACAAATAGTGTTATTTTCTGAGAGTTGAGACTGTGATGACCGACATGAGAGGAGATCAGCAAAACTTATGGTTTCTGAACGCATATAACAGCAAGAAACTAAGCAACGAATAAGCTGAGGAATTAGAACTTAGAAGAGGAATGAAGGGTTAAGACGGAACGTAAGCGAGAGCTCCCACAAAGAAATCCTAGAAAGACGAAGACAGAATGAGCGAGCGGCCGCCTTATGCGAAATGAAATGAATTATAAGATAATAAGACTATAAGTCAGCCAGCTTCCCGCTCTCTAGTCGCTACAATTGCACTAAACATAACAGTGCGTTCATTACGGGTCGGTCTCGGGTTTTTAGGTTGACCCGAACCCGACCCTAAAGTTGAAACAGGTCAAAAATCGGGACTCGAACCTGATCCGTTTTTCAAATGGGTTGACCCTAACTTAAACATTCCAAGTCGTGTTCATGTCGGGTTTCCGAGTCATGTCAATTTTTGACACCCTAGCACTAAGTAAAATATACGAGTGCACTACACGGGTGTATCATACAACATGCATGTGTATTATGCACACATATCGTCGATCATGCAAATATGTATGCAAACACACTATACGCTATTTATACATACATATCCTATCAATTCTCAATGTGCATTGTGTCATGCAAAAGCATTATGCTAATCATAGTGTAATCATATAAGTGCATAATGCAAATCATATATATGCATTATTCCCACTATATAAAGGTTTTGTTCAAACCATGAAGCACGCAAATATGTAATCGTACAAACATACACCAAATAACAATACAAATGCACATATAAATGTGTAATTGTGCAAAATGCACCAACAATCAAAATGCTGCATAGGCCCCGACGAGCATAACATATGTATACACGTGACATCTGAGGATATTGCGCGGATCAAAAGAAAAATAACAAAAATCATTGAGCATGCATATCATGTAAATTTAAAATACCCTCATGGGCTCCAATGAGAGTGATATATGTATAAACGTGATGTACGAGGATGTTGTGCAGGTCAAAAGTGAATTTAAATTCAAGTATGATATAAAACCTCCAGAATCATAGTTCACTACAGATCAGTTGATACGATTGGAAAAAGGTAAATTTTGAGTTTTGAAATCAATTGCATATCTTCAAGAGTGTTTTTATGCATGAAAATGTTTGGGTGTGTTCTAGAATGTGTCCGAAGTATTTGGTGTGAATTTCAGCAAAATCTGATAATTCCACTTTTGAAGCGCCCTGATATTGGGTGTTCAAGTGCCGCGGCGCTACACTCAGCTAAAGCGCCAAAAAGTGATATTACGGCGCCATGCTTTCAGGTTTTTAAGCTCCACAGTGTTCCGATTGAGCAGCGCAACGCTAGGCCATTATGAGCTCCTTAAATATAATATTTTTATACTATTCCATTTATTTGATTGCATGCAGCCGATTGAAGAGGATAGAGGAGAGGGTTTTGAGAAAGAGAAACTCTATTTTGAGCCACTTTGGGCCATCTTTAACCGTCTAGCTAGTTGGGGAAGTTGTCGAATCAAGGTGGTGTCATTTTGCTATCTCAGTTTTCAATAATTCGATGTTCTTGGGATTTATTCACTCAAAATTTATATTTCTATTAGCAAAAAAATATGGATAATTTGGTACTGGTAAAACTTTGTTGACCTCCATACTTCGACAAGAATGAAACAAAATAAAAAAAGGGGCTAAAATGATTACCTGTCACGACCCATGCCGAAATCTGGCTCGAATCACGTCCGCCGCCTGCTACAGTCCCATGCTTTTGCAAACGGCGCCGAATACAGCAGTCCACGCCTCGGACGTCGCCTCTTCGCGTCAATAAAAGAGGAGAAGGAGGCTTCGGCTGGGACACTTCCTCCTCTCCCATCGCTACTCCCACGACCTCTCCCTCCGAGCTTCCTCTTGCGATCATCCCCCCATCCCGTCGGCCTCCCCATTCCGATCTCTCAAACAGGGAGAGAGAGAGAGAGAGAGAGAGAGAGAGAGAGAGAGAGAGAGAGAGAGAGAGAGAGAGAGAGAGGGAGGAAGAACCGAACTCCTAACCACAGTCTTCCGCCTCCTTCGTGGCCGACCGACTCTGCCTCTTGCCCGACGCCGGAGCTCCAATCGGAGCCCAAGACCGAGCCTTAACCCTACCTCCTTCGACCTCTTCGTGGTCGCCCGACTTCGTTCCTTCCACGGCGTTCCCTTCCCGTAAGATCGGAAGTTGCGACATTTTGTCGGAACCAACAACGTGAGCTCGCTGATTGCGAAGGTAACTTTCTCCCCATCGTGCGCTACTTCGGCCAAATCCCGTGAACCTGTCGAGCTTAAAGAGGGAAACGGAGGATTTATTCCGCCGTGAGATTTACGGGTGGTTCAAATCCCGTTTGACAGGATTTAGCATAAATCCTGCCCAAATCCTGCTGCCAAACAGCCCCTTGCCCCCTTTTTTTTTTTAATTTCATTTTATTATTTATTATTATAATTAATTTTTTTTAATTATAATTAATTTTATAAAATAATTATAATTAGTTAAAAATTGATTATAATTTTTATAATTAGTTAATATTAATTATAATTAATCGTAGTTAATTATTATTGTTAATGATTAAATACGATTAATTACTATTAATTATAATTAATTATTATAATTATAATTAATTAATTTTAATTATAATTTATTGTTATAAAGTAATTATAATTAATTGTAAATTAATTATGATTTATATGTAATTAAGTTGATATTAATTATAATTAATCTAAGTTAATTATAATTAATGATAATTAATTGTCATTAATTGTAATTAATTTTTTTATAATTAAATATCTTTAATTATGATTAGTAGTTAATTATAGTTATGATTAATTAATCATAATTCATTAATTATTGTTGATTAATCATTAATTATAATTAGTTAATTAGTTTTAATTAATCATTTATAGTTAATTATTATTGATCATAATTAATCATACTTAATTATTAGCAATTAATTATCAATTATAATTAGTTAATTATTTATAACTAATTATTTATAATTAATTATGATTAAGTATAATTAACTATAGTTAATTATTATTAATTAAAATTAATTACTATTAATTATAGTTGCCTATAATTAATAATGATTAATTATGATTAATATTAATTAATGGCAAGCAAGCTCTCCCTTGCCCCGATCCTCGTGCCACGAACCACCGCCGGTCGTCAGGTATAACCCTCCAACCCTAAAACTCCGAGAGCCCGCCTCGAGGCTCGCAGCGCGACAAAACGACCACCTATACACGCTTTTCTTAGCGTGGTGGGAGGAAGTGCGTCGCGAGGCTTGCAATGAATCGGGTAATCACTTCGAGAGCTCATTCCGTCGTTTGCGACGCACCGGCAAACCGCCTATACACGCTTTTCGTAGCGTGGTGGGAAGGGAACCCGGTGCGGCGCCTACGACGAAGTGGGTGATCACCTAAAATCTCTTTTTCGGCATTCACGGCGCACCGGCAAAACGCCTATACACGCTTTTCGTAGCGTGGTGGGAAGGGGACCCGGTGCGGCGCCTATGGCGAGAAGGGAATATTCATAAGTACCCGCTCGCGGGGAAATAACTGCGTTTTTTTAAACAGGTACTGTCGAAGACCCATACACGCTTTTCGTAGCGTGGTGGGGGATTGAAGATTTTACACGGCCGCGGTGTCCTCGAAAGAGGGCACCTACCATACACGCTTTTCTTAGCGTGGTGGGAAAGACCCAGTTTTCTCGTAGTTTTCCCTAAACGGGCGAGACGCCAGGAGGCTGCCGAAATTTCGGGTGAAACTTGAGACCGTACCTAGATTTGATTGAACTCAAAATAAGAAGAGGACATGGACTCAAATTTGAACCAATGGCGAATTAAAAATGAACCCTAATGGACTTAAACTTGAATTCAAACAAGTAACAATGAACAACAAGGAGCCAAACTTGAAAACTCTTGGACGGCAAGGGACATAGAACTTGAACTGAACTTGTTCATGATTTGAACACTTGAACTCAAGTAAGGACTTGAGCATGGACAGCAGGGAACCATTCCTTGAATTCAAATGACCTGGAGCTTGATTTGAATGAAAGATAACAAAAGACTTGAGCTCAATATAAACAATAAAGGACTCAAATGAACTAAGTACAAGGAGTTTGACATGAACTCAAATTGGACCCAGATTTGAGCAAATTACAAAGGGTGTGGACTTGACATCAAACACTCAACAAAAATTTGAGCTCAAGCAAGAATTTGAACATGAATCGAATTTGACATGAACTTCTACTCAAACTCAGCCCAGAACTTGAACTCAATATTGAATCTATTTCAAACTTGCTTATGAGTTGAATAGCATGGAATTTATTACATGCAAAGAACAATATGTTGAAGCAAAACTCGAACATTGAGTCAGCAACATTCAATGCTTGAAATGAAACTCGTAATTGGGCAAGATGACAGATTAACCATGCAAGCAAGGATCAAAGGAAGAATGCAATGATATGCTTGTAATTAACAATACAAGATTTCTAATAGAATGCTGAGAAGTGATCACGTCAATTAAAGTGCAAATTCCAATCAGCAAATGATATCAAGTTCATCATACATACTACAAGCCATCCTTCAAAATCAAAGAGTTTGCAACTATAATTTGTCTACAAGCAATAGCAAAATTACTAAAGATGTATCACATTTGAAAGCAAAGACCAAGTGGAATATACAATGATATGCATAAGATTAATGAGTAATCAAAAGACTCATGATAAATTGCTAAATACATGCTTATGAGCTAATGTTAGCAAATGAGCATATAACATAAGGGTATATAAGTCACTTTGACCATGGATAGTATATTCATGAGGAGAATATGAAGAACATGAAATGAATGCCGGTGCTTCCCCCTGCCGGTCAATTTATGAATGTAAAGGATCAACGTTAGCATGCAATCAAGCATATCGAATCTTGCAAGCAGAAAATAATGAGGGTCGACATGTAATGGTTATGATGATTCCTTCGTGTGTACCCTCCTACGAGCCACTACAAAAGTTCATCATGCACACAACATACTGTCTACAAGTAAATACAAACAATCTGCAACAAATATAGATACCCGTCGATAATAATGAATTTGATAGAAGCTTGTAGTGTCTTGAAGATATAGACAATAATTGCTAGAAGAATTGAAAGAGGCACAAGCAAATATACCAAATCTCAGTAAGCTATGGTGATTAGCATGCAATAATTGCATGAATGTGATGTTGGGAAAGATAGATGACAGATGCGAGCCCCTACGAGTGAATGTAAGAAATCTCTCCCGCATGCAGAGTACTTATGAACTATTTTAGCAAGGATACCGTGGCATCTCTACAGCTAACAACCATCCAATGGAAGATATATGTGCTCAAGTAGTATGCAGCTGTGGTTGCAATATCACTACAGTCGAGGCCGGTTCACTTGTAGGCAAACATAACAATTCTCTGTGAGCTACGACGACCAATAAAATTACTCGTGGATAACAACAGTGGATAGGTAGTAAGTGCAGTAAATCCTCTGTGGACACAAGTACATATGTTCTCCGCAAGCAAGGACATAAGATTACAACACATTCAAATACCTACGAACCATCCTAGCATTGAAGGAGGCCCATTCTACATTCAACATGTTGTCTGCGGGCAAATGAAAAAGATCTGCAATACATACAAGTTCCCTACAAATACAGATGTACGCACCGCATGTCATCTGTGGGTAGATACAAAATGACTTCAGTAAATGCAGTATCCTGTAGTCAATTTCAGCCCGTGAATGAATACATCTACCCGCAACAACGGTGGATGTATTGTAGGGATCAGAATCATAGTGAAATGCATAAAGACTTGCAATGAATGCAAATATCTACCAACAAAAGCAGGAGATTCGTTGGTGCACAACAATCCAAATGCAGAGAGCAACAAGTAGTGCACGACAGTCTGCCTGTACAAAGCAGCAAACAACTCAGTTCACGAGCTGCTGCACCACGCCATCGGATCTGCAACATCCACGCAAGCAGACAGAAGGCGTACAAATTCCCAAATGAAATTCAAGCGCTACGCCACCGGATCCGCAACATTCATGCAAGCGGACAGAAGGCGTTTAGAAATGTTCCAAAAGTACCCCCGCACATGCACTATAATATGTATACACATAGGTACACATAAGGGGATGTACTGAATACCTGCATGGGCCCCGGCGAGCGTGTTATTGGTACACACGTGACGTCTAGGGATGTTGCGCGGGTCAATAAATTTGAACCTGATCCTCCTAAAGCAAGTAAATAGGAGTCGACAAGGTTCAATAAATATTTATAAAATGCCCCCAAACACCCGCATGGGCCCCGGTGAGCGTGTTATCGGTACACACGTGACGTCAAGGGATGCTGCGCGGGTTAATAAGTGAATTCAAGTTCAAGCCCGATCCTCCTAAGCAGGTAGATAGGAGTCGACACGGCTCGAACTATTAAATAAATATACGGTCGCAAGGTCGACCGGGATATTTATTTTATACATTCATATTAGGCCTTCAAGGCCTTCAACCAAGAAAATTCAATTGCAAAGGCATAAAGCCTACGAAACCTGATCCTCTGTCGGCAGCTCGACAAAGTGGACAAGATTCGATCCACGAATGAGAAATAATCCCATCTACCCCGATGATGGCCGTGTTGAATGAAAATATCAACCGGAGGGGTCTATTCCAAACATTTCAAAATGCCACCTCAAATACCACCCAATACTCCAAATCTCCAAAAATCCCAAAAATTCCAAATTCTTAAATGTTTAAAATTGAAACTCATTCATTAACCACTCAAAGCATAAAATTCATCCATCCTCCGCAACAGTTTGCCGAGGTGGACAAATTAAAAAATACTTCAGCTCACAAAGAGCTAATGCCTGGTCGAAAATATCACTAGGATCCATTCTCAAACAATCTCCTGCCAGTAAGGATGTGGTACGAGTCCTCTAACTGGCAGTTTCGCCGCTAAATGGCACTGCAGGATAAACGGTTATGACTCGGGGCCCTCTGAACCAGGTGGTCGCCGCCAAATGGCACAATTATATTATGGTTATGGCCAGAGCCCGTATGCTCCCCAATGGCATCAAATCCTTGAGATATGAATCAATAGGATATGATCGATAGGGCACAAAGCCCTCTGTTAGCTAAGGTGGATTCAAATTTGTCCCCTTAGATAAACACTCACCCCAGGTCTACAAGGTACCCTTGGACGAAGCAACCCATGGCTGCCGACAAGGATCCTTCTGTCAGGTTGGGTCGACTACCTCCTCTGACTAAGTAGACCAGGGACCACGATGGCCCGGGACGACAGAACCATGGGATCTTGATCGGGTCTATCATCCATTCCCCCACCATATGCTTTGAGTGCTAGATGGTGAAAACTTTCAATTTTAAATATCAATCACTTATCTCCAAATCTTCCAACTTTCTAAATTCTAAAATCCTTAAATTCCCGACCCATTGCTGCTATTATATGCCAGACTCACGTACTTCTGCGTATCTGATTGACGACTAGCCTTAATCGAAAGTTCTCTCTCGCTACCGGGAGGGGTAATTAACTATAGGGGCTTGCGCCTATAGGAAACCAGAACTCAGATCATAAAGTCCTCACAAAATGAGGGTGAAATCTCTGGGTAGTGTCTTATCTACAAACCCATCTGCCTTCCAAAATTTACCCCGGAACTTAGTTCGTTAAAACTCCCCCCGAAGAAAGAAAAAGAGCGGGCGGAGGCCGGGGCCGAATTTTTGGAGCCCACAGATTTCTGGCGACTCCGCTGGGGATTGGTTTCTCTTTCCATCTTTGGCTAGTCATCTCAGTACTATCGTAGCAGTCAAATCAACGCAGATTTAAAATTTTGAATCTCTCAAAATGATCATTCAGTGAATCAAAATTTTGAATCTCTCAAAATAATCATTCAACAAATTCATCGAGATAACATGTTTAGCAGGATTTATATATTTATTTTATTTGCTTGCTAATGTTATCTGCTTTATTTTTATCTTCTGTTCTGTGCAAGTCTCTGCATTTTGAAAGTGTGGGGTGATGTATCAGATTTTGATTACTAACCCTTACCTTTCATTCATGCAGATGGATCTATAGAATGCTTCTGTTACTGTCCAGCTGGGACGTGGTGCTAGCATCCAGCTAGCAAATACTCTGATCAACACTGGAAGATCCGGAGCTACCATCCAGTTTGGTAGCATTGACTTTCCTGCAGTCGTTGCAAGGGCTGCCACTGCTCCTCCATGCGGCATTGAATCTGAAGGGCATGCTAGGAGGCCCCACTCCACTGAAACTGCTACCCGTCGTGTGCATTTGTCAGCGCCACGACCTGCTGTCAAAGATCCTCAAAGGAGGATTTCTGTGTTCGAACGACTTTCTCAATCTGAGATCCCAACCACCAGAAGGATAATGACTGATGGGAAAATCTCAGTGGTACCTACCAGGACCACTACGCTGCCAATGGGATCATCTGTACCTGGGAGGAACGTTGCTGAAGCTTCCTCATCTGGAGGAAGGCCCACCAGGAGGTAGAGAAGGAAGATGAATGCTGAGCTCCGAGCTCAACAACAACTCTCTGTCCACCCACCCAACTTGCCGGCTCAAGAGCCAGAAGCTACAATTCCTACCCGGAACGGGTTTGCGAACCTGAAGTGGGTAAAAAGAAATAGCTCCTCTGGAGAGCTAAAGAAATCATTCTGGGAGCAACGGCCTGAGGTCCCAGTTCCTCCAAGGAAGAAAGAACCTGAAACCCTATCAGCTCGGGTGTACAGAGTACTAAAGACTGTAAAAGAGAAGGGACTGAAGAAGAAGAAGTTCCAAAGGCCTTTGGTTATTGAGACCAGAAGGACCCCTCCGAGGGAAAGGCTGTCTTATGATTTGATAGCCGAAAGAAGAAGAAAATAAACCCCACGCGGTGAACATCGGGGTGTGACACCTGAACCACACATTCAGGGATCCGCCGCCGAAAGGTCCCGGCGGAAAGGAAAGGAAATCTGGAGGCCAAAGCCTCGTAGAGAAGAAGACAATAGAAGAAAAAGAACTGACTTGGGCGTGACATCCGGTACAGCTTCCCGGAGATCCGCCCCTGTCAATAAACAACATCAAAAATGGGTCCAAAAGAAGACCCATGATGATGCCAATTCCGACGGTAGACACCTTGGAGAGTCTTTCAGGGGATCCCGTCGTTCTATGACCCCTCCCAATAATGAATCTAACTTCGACCGTAGCCCACGGGTTGAAGAGATCTTCCTGCCTAACCAAGAACCGGAGATCCAGTGGCGCCGCCGCTCGGAGATCCGAGTACTAGAAGAAGGAGAAGAAGATATGGGAGAAGAAAATATGGAAGAATTCATAGAAGAAAACTTAGAAGAAGTAAATAACACCTTGGACATGGAAGTGGTCTACATGGTGAGACACATCAATGTCGAAGAAGAGGCCTACTACGACGACGGTGAGGACGACGATCGTTGGCAACCACCGCCTAGACAAGTATATTGGCGCCGCCATGAAGCCGGGTCCACCACTGGCAGAGGTGTCCATTCCCAAGAAGAGCGAGAAGAGGCTGAGGATAATCCCTTTGCTGACGAGAACGTCACGCTCGTAGAAATGCAGAGACAAATGAAACATCAAATGAGGGCCAAGGATAGGAAAATCTCTCAATTGCATGAGAAAATGACAGAGATGATGACCCAAATGACAGCAATGATGCAAATTATGCAGAGAAATACTGTAGTTGGTTCTATGCCTAATCCTCCCTCAGATCCTCCAAACTTCCAAGTACCGCAAGCCTCAGGAGTACGGGACACTCCCGACGGTGGTCATGAGGCTCAGAATACCACTCGCCAACCCACTCCGCAGAATATTGCAAGTACCTCCGAGCCTGTGACTACTGCACAGCTTGAAGGGATCATTACAGAGAAGATCAAGGCTATTATAGCTTTTGATCAGGCAGAAAAATTGGTAGGAAAAGGTCGCCCGTACCCAGCAGAGTACGATCAGGTGTCATATCCGAAGGGATATTCTGTGCCAAAATTCAATACTTTTGATGGCAACAAAAATCCTAGACAGCACCTAGCGCAGTTCAAAGCCACCTGCGGGAATACTGGAGGGAATGATGCTCTACTCTTCCGACAATTCGTTAGCAGTTTGACAGCAGCTGCTTTCGAATGGTACGCTGAACTACCAAATGACTCTGTAAAGACTTTTGCAGAATTAGAAAATATGTTTGTGAAGAGGTTCGCCAGTGCGACCGAGAAAATAACGATCGCTGACCTTGCTCTGAATAAGAGAAAGAAGGAAGAATCAGTGATCAAATATATCACTCGCTGGCGTAACTTGAGCATGAAATGTGAGCAGCAGCTAGAAGAAGAGCATGCCGTACAGTTGTTAATGGGAAACATTGATGACAAGATGCAACCATTCCTGTGCATGGCTACAATCACCACATTTCAGGATTTGTTGGATAGAGTGGCCAAGTTCGAGAAATTGAACTTGTCAAAATCAGAGAATTATTCTGATAAGCCTAAGAAAACTAAAGCCTCAGGTGCTAGGAGAGGTGAAGCTGACTCCATATTTTTCTCCAGAGCTGATAAGGAGAAACAGATGACGTACAACGTAGACAAAGGCAAGCAGCCGATGCAATATCAAGAAAGGCCTAAGCAAGTCTACAACCCTAACCCCCAGCCGAAGCTGATACTTGGGGGGAATGATAAACCACGAACCTATCAGGGCGGTGGAGAACGCCCGCGACAAACAACGGAAACTGGTGATCGAACGTTCCCCTCCCTCAAAGACAAAATGAATAAGGAGTATTCATTTAAAAGGGAGAGCGTTGCCAAGCTGTTTCGACAGGCTTTGAAAGCGGGTTTAGAATTGCCAGAGTGCAAGAGACCCGAGGAGTCAAAACATAGTGGCGATCCAAACTACTGTCCGTATCATCGAGTGATGAGTCACCCAATCGAAGATTGCTATGTCTTCAAGGATTGGCTTGAAAGAAAATATCGAAGAGGAGAGCTCACATTATCCGACAATGTGCTGACTCATCCCAGAAAAGAATCAATTCAGGTAGTTACGACTTTCTCCGTACCCCCGGTTGAAGAAAGAAAAAATGAAAAGAAGCCAGCTCAGGAAGAACAGTGGGAGACTGCGGTCTCTAAGAAAACTGTGAAAATGCTGAAACAGCTTGAAGGAGTTCCGGGTGTAAAATGGAAATCTCCTACGGAACCAGTATTAAATCTGAAGGCATTACCTGTGGCACAAGCGTCTGCTTCTAAACAGTTTCCCAACCAAGTTGGAACTTCAAAGTCTGGAAAGAAAAAGTCCTCCAAGAGGAAGACCAAAGTGAAGAAGCTTAAAGAGAAGAAGACTGCAACCCAAAGGGTTATAGATAGTCTGGATGAATACTACCAGACCGCAAGGCGTCCTGTTAAGCTTGCTGACTTTATGTCAGAGCTCAAGATTGACGAAGCAGAGGAAGCTGATGAGGACCCTCTTCCCACAGAAGTTTGTCGAGTCATTTCAGTAACGCCAATAACTCCGACAAAAGAAAAATATGTCAGAGAGACGATCGTTGAAACCTGTCTGGCAACATCGTCAATGGACTACAGCTCAGAGGAGGATCTGTATTTTCCAAAGACAGATGAATCTGATCCCGATATAGCGTCGCAGATAGGACATGTAAATCTGGGAAGTGACTCTGGATCAACGAATGAATCTCTAGACACAATAATGGCTGACTCTGAAGAAGAAATTCCATTAAATGAGTCTGAGCCAGAAGAGATCGCTCAAGTGCAGTTGAGAAGTGGCAAGATACTGCCATCTCCGCCAAAGAAGCAGATCTCCAACAAACATAAGGGAAAAGAGATAGTCGTCAATGAAGACATTATCTCCGAGGATCCCAAGAAGAAACATACTCCAGTCAGGGGAATAGATTATAATATCTTGTCCCATCTGAGGAAGATCCCTGCCCAACTCAGCATATACGACGCTCTGGTAATGTCTAAGGATCTTCGAGAGACTTTGATTCAGGCTCTCAAAGACCCTGAAAGATACGAGGCATATTTTGCTGAACGCAACCTGACTGAGGTCCTACAGGCTCGTAACGAACCATTCATCACTTTCACAGAAGATGACATGATGCTCGGGACTGCAGACCACAACCGACCTCTGTATGTTACTGCAGAGAGTGATGATTTGGTAATCAGTCGAATTCTGATTGACCCTGGGTCCTCCATCAACCTTATGAGCTTAAAAGCACTAAAGTCGTTGTGCCTCAACGTGGAACACCTCGGGCTAGATAAGCTTATGGTACATAGTTTTAACGAAAAAGGGCAGAAAACCCTTGGATCGTTTATGCTACCTCTTGTGTTTGGAGAATTTCACACAGAAGCCAAGTTCCATGTGATTGATGCGGATACTTCATTCAAGGCGCTCCTGGGTCGCCCCTGGTTGCATGAATATGGCGTTGTCCCGTCAACATTACATCAGTGCATGAAGTATCTCAGGGATGGAGAAGAATTCAGAATTTCTGGTGATATCCAACCCTTTACAGTCCATGAAGCAACAGTCTATGAAGATGCGCAGTACTTCATGCCAAAGAAGCAAAAGTTATCAAGCTCTCTAAAGGCTCAAGCATCTAACCCAAAGAGTGCAAAGCAACCTGAACAGAAAGGTGAGAGGAAGCAGGTGGGGAGAAAGAAGACGTCGCCGACTCTTCGCAAAGAAACTTCCACTTCTAAAGAAAGAAAACATGTACCTCACCTTGGGAGCGACACAGATGAAGATGATGTCACCCCTACAAAATCTCAGAAGGTATGCCATTCGATGGACGAATGGAGTAGGGAGGTCGCATATTCAAATGATGATTATGACTACGATTCTATATATATGAACACTGTGCAAGATGTAGTCTCTAGAAGAATAGATAGCCTGTCAATCTCAGACAGCGTGCTTGTAGTCACTCGCGTTCCCCTACAGTATTTCAAAGAAATAATTACACGAGATGTGCATAAAGTTGAAGAACTTGTGACCCTTTATCTGCCTCCGATCAGAAAGGGGATTGAGTCAGGGAATATATTCTATTCCGTAGGAAAGGATGAAGAAGTGAATCATGATTGGGACCATGTCTTCATCGATTCTGAAGAATTACTACCTACGAGACTACCTAGGTTTAATACCAAAGGCATTCAAAGAATGTTGCGAAAGTGGATCAATGTTCCCACCCCCAAACGACAACTTCGTATGTGCCTAAGTCTCTGGTATGGAAGGAATCCACGTCCAATGCGGCGGAAGGAAATGAATGCATATAAAGGTATTGGATTCGTCAGGCGAAAATGCATCCGGAAGGAGACTTGCCGAGCCATCACTTGTAGGGAAGTTGAACCCAATGACGAGTCTGATAAAGAGGTCTATGAAGTTGATGATTACGATGATCAGCCTCTAGAGGCCAAGCCTGCACTAGAAGAGCTTGAAGATGGTGGACAGGCAACCACTATGGACGAACTAAAAGAAGTCAACTTGGGAACCGAGGATGACCCTCGCCCAACCTTCATTAGTTCCCTTCTGCCGGAAGATCAAGTGGAAGAGATAAAAGAACTCCTCTGTGAATTCAGGGATTGCTTTGCCTGGATATATGCTGAGATGCCCGGCTTATCCCCTGACATAGCAGTTCACAGGTTGGCAATCAAACCGGATGTCGCACCCGTCAAACAAGCTCCAAGGAGAATGAGATTGGAGATTGAAGAACAGGTGATTGCTGAAACCAAAAAGCTCATAGAAGCGGGCTTCATCCGTGAAGAGAAATACGCTGACTGGATCGCCAATATTGTCCCTGTCAAGAAGAAGAATGGACAAATTCGTATCTGTATTGATTTCAGGGACCTCAACAAGGCGTGCCCAAAAGATGACTTTCCACTTCCTGTATCCGAACTCCTAGTAGACAACGCGTCAAATTATAACATGTTCTCGTTTATGGATGGATCGTCAGGTTACAACCAGATCAAGATGGCTCCTGAGGATGAAAGGCATACGTCATTCAGAACGCCCATCGGCATTTTCTGCTACACGGTCATGCCCTTCGGCTTGAAGAACGCTGGTGCCACCTACCAACGGGCGATGACCCATATTTTTGATGAATTAATACATCAGAAGGTCGAATGCTATGTAGATGACCTGGTCGTTAAGAGCATGGACCGAAAAGATCATTTAAACGACCTGAGGATTGTATTTGAAAGAATCAGGAAGTTCGATCTAAAGATGAATCCCCTCAAGTATGCTTTCGGGGTCTCCTCTGGTAAATTTCTTGGCTATGTCGTTCGTCATCGAGGCATAGAAGTCGATCCCAACAAAATCAAGGCGATCATTGAGATGCCACCGCCAAGAAGCCTCCGTCAACTCCGTTCCTTGCAAGGGCAATTGGCTTTCATTCGACGATTCATACCGAATCTGTCGGGTAGGTGCCAGCCATTTTCGAAATTAATGAAGAAGGACGTTCGCTTCAAGTGGGATGAAGAATGTCAGGAAGCATTTGACAGTATCAAGAGATACTTGTTAAATCCACCCATTCTCGCAGCGCCAATTCCGGGGAAGCCTCTTATACTGTATACGGCAGCACTAGAAGAGTCCCTCGGAGCATTATTGGCCCAACACAATGAGGAAGGAAAAGAAAATGCACTCTACTATATCAGTCGGAGATTAATCGGAGCAGAAGTACGATATTCTCCAATTGAGAAACATTGTCTGGCATTGATCTTTGCAGTCCAGAAGCTTCGCCACTATATGCTCTCCCACAAAATCACCTTGATATCAAAGATCGATCCGCTGAAGTTCTTGATGACAAGACCAGCGTTGACAGGTCGTTTGGCAAGGTGGGCAGTGCTATTACTGCAATTTGATATAGTGTATATGCCACAAAAGACAGTAAAGGGACAAGCTTTGGCAGATTTCCTCGCCGCACATCCAATCCCAGCTGACTCTCCGCTCAATGATGATTTGCCAGATGAACAAATCATGCAAGTTGATGAAGAAGAAAAGCTACCATTTTGGGAGATGTATTTTGATGGGGCATCATCTATCAAGTCTCCCAAACCTCCAAATCTTGCAAAGGCCCAAGCTGGCATCGGTCTCGTCTTTATAGAACCCGAGGGAGGTATCATGAGATTCTCGTTCAGTCTAACTGAACCTCGGACCAATAATGAAGCCGAATATGAAGCTCTAATAGCAGGACTGGAGATTGCAATTGATGTCCAAATCACAGATCTTCAAATTTTTGGCGATTCTCAACTTGTGATAAATCAAGTTTTCGGCATTTATAAGATTTGCAAACTTGAATTGGCCCACTACCACCGACGAGCTCTCGAGCTTCTAAAACAAATACCGAATGTCAAGATAACTCAAGTTCCTCGAGGACAGAATGCAAAAGCAGACTGTCTAGCCAAATTGGCCAAGGAGCTCGCAAATGAAGATAAGAGGCCACCTATATTCATTGCGGTTGAAAATCGTCGGGTCTTAGAGCCAGCAACCCTACAATTCCCGCAGGCAGAGGGAATACCAGGTTCGAGCCAACAGGATGCAGCCCGGGTTGATCCTCAACCTCCCCAACAAATCACTATTAAAAATCAACCAGGGGAACGTCCAGCAGTAAAAAGACGAAGAACCGGTAGATTCTCAGAGTCGTGGTTGGATTGCTTAGATGTTGAAGTCAAAGACGATTGGAGGCAACCATTCGTCGACTACTTCAAAGAAAGCAAACTCCCAACAGATAAATCTCTAGCTGCACAAATTAGAAAAAGAGCATTGCGATACGCGTTTGTCAATAATACGCTATATCGGCGGGCTTTTGATTAAATGTGGCTAAGGTACCTAGGGACTAAGGAAGCTGATAAAGTGGTGACAGAAGTTCACGAAGGACTCTGTGGAGCACACCAGTCAGGTCCCAAGATGGCCGCTAAAATTAAAAGAATGGGTTATTACTGGCCTACGATGGTGAGAGATTATATCAACCACGCTAAGAAGTGCCACGAATGTCAGATTCACGGTGATGTCATTCATCAACCGCCAAATCCACTGCATCCAACAATTGCATCCTGGCCATTTGAATGTTGGGGCACAGACATAATTGGGCCAATAGATCCGCCGTCTTCGGCCGGACATCGCTTCATTCTTGCAGCAACAGACTACTTTTCGAAATGGGCGGAAGCGGCACCATTCAGGGAAGTCACGTCCGAGCACGTGATCAATTTCTTCACCCACAATGTCGTCTACAGATTCGGTGTACCACGCCACGTGATATCAGACAATGGCACAGCATTCAAGAGTACAAAAATCTACAAGTTTGTAGATCGTCACAAGATTGACTGGCGGTACTCGTCTATATACAACTCAAGAGCCAATGGTTTGGCTGAGGCCTTCAACAAGACACTGGTGAAGTTGTTGAAGAAGATCCTCACCAAGAATAAAAAAGAATGGCATACAAAGATGGCAGAAGCACTATGGGCGTATCGTACGACCTACAAAACACCAACCAAAGCCACTCCCTACTCACTAGTGTTCGGGGCTGAAGCCGTCTTGCCACTAGAAGTTGAACTACCATCTCTTCGGGTCGCTATCCAGAATGATCTAACTCAAGAGCAGAATGCTCGCCTAAGAATGGAGGAGCTCGATGCACTCGACGAAGTTAGATTGCAAGCCCAATAGAACTTAGAAATCTACCGAGGAAGGATGGCGAAATCATTTGATCGGATGGTGCGCCCTCGATCCTTTCAAGAAAGGGAATTGGTCCTGGTGCTGAGAAGGCTAATCATCCCTCACCGAAAAATTGGTGGTAAATTCGTATCAACTGGGAAGGCCCATTCGTCATCGAGAAGGTGTACCAAGGAGGAGCCTACCAGCTTATCGATCTGCACGGTCAGAGGCCTATGCCGCCGATCAACGGTAGACATTTGAAGAAGTACCATGCGTAAAATTGCTCGAAGAAATGTTATGCTTAATGTACTGTGTATTTCATGCATGTTTATTAACATACACACTCTACATTTTTGAAATTCTCTTGTGTTGCAAGAATGCATTTCAAAATGTCCCTGCGAGACAGGGGGCATTTTAAATATTTATTCGGGTCGACATCGCGTTGCATGCCGAGATCCCCAAATAAATATTTAAAAACCACAAAATTTTAAATTTACTCCATTATGAAATGTCCCTGTAAGACAGGGGGCATTTTAAATATTTATTCGGGTCGACATCGCGCCGCATGCCGAGATCCCCGAATAAATATTTAAAATCACCAACGCAAATATTCTTTTATACTGAAAAATACAACGAATTTTTTTCAAAGTATATGCAGGTGAGCTCCAAAAGAGCGAGACACCGCCTTCTCCAACAAACTAAGATTTCAAAGGTCAGAAGGAGACTTTTTGCAACTACACACTCTAACAAATTGAGCCAGAACAACCTGAAGTCTTTCAGCAGCCTGAAGCTTAAGGTTCGAGTGGGAGTAAGAGGTCGGATCCAACACGCCCAAATATGGCCGGATCGCTGGCAGCTCCGTCTACTCAACACGTCATAAGAAAGGCCGTAGTAGCGGAACCCCCACTTCGTCAACCCGTCAGTAGGGACTGTAGGAAGTACGAAGGCGAATTTGACTCGACAAGTTCAAGTGATCGTAGTCTACCAAATTCGCGTAGGCTCTAAATCTTCAACCACAAAGGAAGACTCAAAATCTATCAACTTCAGCAAAATCAGCATTGGGAAGCACATTTCCCCTAGCTCAAGTCTGAAGCCTGAATGGGTGTAAGAGGTCGGATCCAACACGCCCAAATATGGCCGGATCGCTGGCAGCTCCACCTACTCAATACGCCATAAGAAAGGCCGTAGTAGAGGAACCCCCATCTCAGCAACCAGAGGATGAAGAGCTGTCAAATCCCAGCTCGCCTAATCTGATGAACTCAAGTGACTCAGATTAAAGTCTCCCCAAGTGGTTAAGGATCAAGATACTACTCATTATTGGTACTATCAACTGAATCCAAAACCTGTAAATCCTTCAACAAATCCATAAAGCACAAAGTTAGGATCGAAGGAATTCTTCTTCAACAAGTCCAGCAAAGCACAAAGCAAAGGACCGAAGAAATTATCCCAAAGTTCATGAAAAGCTCAAAGCTGAACTAAAAGGATTCCGTCATCAACAAGTCCATTATGCACAAAGCTCCGGACCGATGACTTTTCGCCAACGACCTAATACGATCCTAAAAGGGTTTAGGTCACCGGCATCTACTCCTTTATCAAGCCCGCCAAAGCTAGAAGCAAAGGGCCGAAGGTACAAATCACCTGACAAGTCAGTAGAGACAAATCAGGAAATTCTCCATCAATGTCCGCCGCACAAAGCACAGGACAGAAGGAACCAAAATCTCAGGGAAACTAAAGCTACAAAAGAAGTATCCCGAACGACATCTACAAACGTCCCTAAGGACTGAGGGCATTTTAAATATTTATTTGGGTCGACATCGCGCTGCATGCCGAGATCCCCAAATAAATATTTAAATTTTTACCAAGATACAACTAGAGGAAGGAAGAATAGAAGATCCTCCGTAAACTGGATGTGCCAACAGCAAAAAGCATAATCTGAGCAAGATACGATCAGTACAAGCGACAGAAATATTATATCTATACATGATAACGGCAAAGAAAAATGTTGATCATATACAGAAAGGTTATAGACTAAAGCGACAGTGATGTTAAAAGAGAACGAATGAGGTTGATTCTATCCACCATCGTTAATCTACAAGTGCATCTAAAGATCCACGGAGGCACAGAAATATATCCTCAAAGATCTACAGAATGATAATCTTAGTGTGACATCCAAGCAAGCTTTTGGAGATCCACTAAATGGAGGCCCTAGTGTGACATCTAGAATAAATATCTGGAGATCCACAGGGTCAATTAGCATACAACAAACGTGATTCGCTCCAGACGCGAACCACATTTGTTGGGGGGCATTTGTTGACCTCCATACTTTGACAAGAATGAAACAAAATAAAAAAAGGGGCTAAAATGATTACCTGTCACGACCCATGCCAAAATCTGGCTCGAATCACGTCCGCCGCCTGCTACAGTCCCATGCTTCTGCAAACGGCGCCGAATACAGCAGTCCACGCCTCGGACGTCGCCTCTTCGCGTCAATAAAAGAGGAGAAGGAGGCTTCGGCTGGGACACTTCCTCCTCTCCCATCGCTACTCCCACAACCTCTCCCTCCGAGCTTCCTCTTGCGATCATCCCCCCATCCCGTCGGCCTCCCCATTCCGATCTCCCAAACAGGGAGAGAGAGAGAGAGAGAGAGAGAGAGGGAGGAAGAACCGACCTCCTAACCACAGTCTTCCGCCTCCTTCGTGGCCGACCGACTCTGCCTCTTGCCCGACGCTGGAGCTCCAATCGGAGCCCAAGACCGAGCCCTAACCCTACCTCCTTCGACCTCTTCGTGGTCGCCCGACTTCGTTCCTTCCACGGCGTTCCCTTCCCGTAAGATCGGAAGTTGGGACATTTTGTCGGAAGCAACAACGTGAGCTCGCTGATTGCGAAGGTAACTTTCTCCCCATCGTGCGCTACTTCGGCCAAATCCCGTGAACCTGTCGAGCTTAAAGAGGGAAACGAAGGATTTATTCCGCCGTGAGATTTACGGGTGGTTCAAATCCCGTTTGACAGGATTTAGCATAAATCCTGCCCAAATCCTGCTGCCAAACAGCCCCTTGCCCCCTTTTTTTTTAATTTCATTTTATTATTTATTATTATAATTAATTTTTTTTAATTATAATTAATTTTATAAAATAATTATAATTAGTTAAAAATTGATTATAATTTTTATAATTAGTTAATATTAATTATAATTAATCGTAGTTAATTATTATTGTTAATGATTAAATACGATTAATTACTATTAATTATAATTAATTATTATAATTATAATTAATTAATTTTAATTATAATTTATTGTTATAAAGTAATTATAATTAATTATAAATTAATTATGATTTATATGTAATTAAGTTGATATTAATTATAATTAATCTAAGTTAATTATAATTAATGATAATTAATTGTCATTAATTGTAATTAATTTTTTTATAATTAAATATCTTTAATTATGATTAGTAGTTAATTATAGTTATGATTAATTAATCATAATTCATTAATTATTGTTGATTAATCATTAATTATAATTAGTTAATTAGTTTTAATTAATCATTTATAGTTAATTATTATTGATCATAATTAATCATACTTAATTATTAGCAATTAATTATCAATTATAATTAGTTAATTATTTATAACTAATTATTTATAATTAATTATGATTAAGTATAATTAACTATAGTTAATTATTATTAATTAAAATTAATTACTATTAATTATAGTTGCCTATAATTAATAATGATTAATTATGATTAATATTAATTAATGGCAAGCAAGCTCTCCCTTGCCCCGATCCTCATGCCACGAACCACCGCCGGTCGTCAGGTATAACCCTCCAACCCTAAAACTCCGAGAGCCCGCCTCGAAGCTCGCAGCGCGACAAAACGACCACCTATACACGCTTTTCTTAGCGTGGTGGGAGGAAGTGCGTCGCGAGGCTTGCAATGAATCGGGTAATCACTTCGAGAGCTCATTCCGTCGTTTGCGACGCACCGGCAAACCGCCTATACACGCTTTTCGTAGCGTGGTGGGAAGGGAACCCGGTGCGGCGCCTACGACGAAGTGGGTGATCACCTAAAATCTCTTTTTCGGCATTCACGGCGCACCGGCAAACCGCCTATACACGCTTTTCGTAGCATGGTGGGAAGGGGACCCGGTGCGGCGCCTATGGCGAGAAGGGGATATTCATAAGTACCCGCTCGCAGGGAAATAACTGCGTTTTTTTAAACAGGTACTGTCGAAGACCCATACACGCTTTTCGTAGCGTGGTGGGGGATTGAAGATTTTACACGGCCGCGGTGTCCTCGAAAGAGGGCACCTACCATACACGCTTTTCTTAGCGTGGTGGGAAATGCCCAGTTTTCTCGTAGTTTCCCCTAAACGGGGGAGACGCCGGGAGGCTGCCGAAATTTCGAGTGAAACTTGAGATCGTACCTTGACTTGATTGAACTCAAAATAAGAAGAGGACATGGACTCAAATTTGAACCAATGGCGAATTAAAAATGAACCCTAATGGACTTAAACTTGAATTCAAACAAGTAACAATGAACAACAAGGAGCCAAACTTGAAAACTCTTGGACGGCAAGGGACATAGAACTTGAACTGAACTTGTTCATGATTTGAACACTTGAACTCAAGTAAGGACTTGAGCATGGACAGCAGGGAACCATTCCTTGAATTCAAATGACCTGGAGCTTGATTTGAATGAAAGATAACAAAAGACTTGAGCTCAATATAAATAATAAAGGACTCAAATGAACTAAGTACAAGGAGTTTGACATGAACTCAAATTGGACCCAGATTTGAGCAAATTACAAAGGGTGTGGACTTGACATCAAACACTCAACAAAAATTTGAGCTCAAGCAAGAATTTGAACATGAATCGAATTTGACATGAACTTCTACTCAAACTCAGCCCAGAACTTGAACTCAATATTGAATCTATTTCAAACTTGCTTATGAGTTGAATAGCATGGAATTTATTACATGCAAAGAACAATATGTTGAAGCAAAACTCGAACATTGAGTCAGCAACATTCAATGCTTGAAATGAAACTCGTAATTGGGCAAGATGACAGATTAACCATGCAAGCAAGGATCAAAGGAAGAATGCAATGATATGCTTGTAATTAACAATACAAGATTTCTAATAGAATGCTGAGAAGTGATCACGTCAATTAAAGTGCAAATTCCAATCAGCAAATGATATCAAGTTCATCATACATACTATAAGCCATCCTTCAAAAACAAAGAGTTTGCAACTATAATTTGTCTACAAGCAATAGCAAAATTACTAAAGATGTATCACATTTGAAAGCAAAGACCAAGTGGAATATACAATGATATGCATAAGATTAATGAGTAATCAAAAGACTCATGATAAATTGCTAAATACATGCTTATGAGCTAATGTTAGCAAATGAGCATATAACATAAGGGTATATAAGTCACTTTGACCATGGATAGTATATTCATGAGGAGAATATGAAGAACATGAAATGAATGCCGGTGCTTCCCCCTGCCGGTCAATTTATGAATGTAAAGGATCAACGTTAGCATGCAATCAAGCATATCGAATCTTGCAAGCAGAAAATAATGAGGGTCGACATGTAATGGTTATGATGATTCCTTCGTGTGTACCCTCCTACGAGCCACTACAAAAGTTCATCATGCACACAACATACTGTCTACAAGTAAATACAAACAATCTGCAACAAATATAGATACCCGTCGATAATAATGAATTTGATAGAAGCTTGTAGTGTCTTAAAGATATAGACAGTAATTGCTAGAAGAATTGAAAGAGGCACAAGCAAATATACCAAATCTCAGTAAGCTATGGTGATTAGCATGCAATAATTGCATGAATGTGATGTTGGGAAAGATAGATGACAGATGCGAGCCCCTACGAGTGAATGTAAGAAATCTCTCCCGCATGCAGAGTACTTATGAACTATTTTAGCAAGGATACCGTGGCATCTCTACAGCTAACAACCATCCAATGGAAGATATATGTGCTCAAGTAGTATGCAGCTGAGGTTGCAATATCACTACAGTCGAGGCCGGTTCACTTGTAGGCAAACATAACAATTCTCTGTGAGCTACGACGACCAATAAAATTACTCGTGGATAACAACAGTGGATAGGTAGTAAGTGCAGTAAATCCTCTGTGGACACAAGTACATATGTTCTCCGCAAGCAAGGACATAAGATTACAACACATTCAAATACCTACGAACCATCCTAGCATTGAAGGAGGCCCATTCTACATTCAACATGTTGTCTGTGGGCAAATGAAAAAGATCTGCAATACATACAAGTTCCCTACAAATACAGATGTACGCACCGCATGTCATCTGTGGGTAGATACAAAATGACTTCAGTAAATGCAGTATCCTGTAGTCAATTTCAGCCCGTGAATGAATACATCTACCCGCAACAACGGTGGATGTATTGTAGGGATCAGAACCATAGTGAAATGCATAAAGACTTGCAATGAATGCAAATATCTACCAACAAAAGCAGGAGATTCGTTGGTGCACAACAATCCAAATGCAGAGAGCAACAAGTAGTGCACGACAGTCTGCCTGTACAAAGCAGCAAACAACTCAGTTCACGAGCTGCTGCACCACGCCACCGGATCTGCAACATCCACGCAAGCAGACAGAAGGCGTACAAATTCCCAAATGAAATCCAAGCGCTACGCCACCGAATCCGCAACATTCATGCAAGCGGACAGAAGGCGTTTAGAAATGTTCCAAAAGTACCCCCGCACATGCACTATAATATGTATACACATAGGTACACATAAGGGGATGTACTTAATACCTGCATGGGCCCCGGCGAGCGTGTTATTGGTACACACGTGACGTCTAGGGATGCTGCGCGGGTCAATAAATTTGAACCTGATCCTCCTAAAGCAAGTAAATAGGAGTCGACAAGGTTCAATAAATATTTATAAAATGCCCCCAAACACCCGCATGGGCCCCGGTGAGCGTGTTATCGGTACACACGTGACGTCAAGGGATGCTGCGCGGGTTAATAAGTGAATTCAAGTTCAAGCCCGATCCTCCTAAGCAGGTAGATAGGAGTCGACACGGCTCGAACTATTAAATAAATATACGGTCGCAAGGTCGACCGGGATATTTATTTTATACATTCATATTAGGCCTTCAAGGCCTTCAACCAAGAAAATTCACTTGCAAAGGCATAAAGCCTACGAAACCTGATCCTCTGTCGGCAGCTCGACAAAGTGGACAAGGTTCGATCCACGAATGAGAAATAATCTCATCTATCCCGATGATGGCCGTGTTGAATGAAAATATCAACCGGAGGGGTCTATTCCAAACATTTTAAAATGCCACCTCAAATACCACCCAATACTCCAAATCTCCAAAAATCCCAAAAATTCTAAATTCTTAAATGTTTAAAATTGAAACTCATTCATTAACCACTCAAAGCATAAAATCCATCCATCCTCCGCAACAGTTTGTCGAGGTGGACAAATTAAAAAATACTTCAGCTCACAAAGAGCTAATGCCTGGTCGAAAATATCACTAGGATCCATTCTCAAACAATCTCCTGCCAGTAAGGACGTGGTACAAGTCCTCTAACCGGCAGTTTCGCCGCTAAATGGCACTGCAGGATAAACGGTTATGACTCGGGGCCCTCTGAACCAGGTGGTCGCCGCCAAATGGCACCATTATATTATGGTTATGGCCAGAGCCCGTATGCTCCCCAATGGCATCAAATCCTTGAGATATGAATCAATAGGATATGATCGATAGGGCACAAAGCTCTCTGTTAGCTAAGGTGGATTCAAATTTGTCCCCTTAGATAAACACTCACCCCAGGTCTACAAGGTACCCTTGGACGAAGCAACCCATGGCTGCCGACAAGGATCATTCTGTCAGGTTGGGTCGACTACCTCCTCTGACTAAGTAGACCAGGGACCACGATGGCCCGGGACGACAGAACCATGGGATCTTGATCGGGTCTATCATCCATTCCCCCACCATATGCTTTGAGAGCTAGATGGTGAAAACTTTCAATTTTAAATATCAATCACTTATCTCCAAATCTTCCAACTTTCTAAATTCTAAAATCCTTAAATTCCCGACCCATTGCTGCTACTATATGCCAGACTCACGTACTTCTGCGTATCTGATTGACGACTAGCCTTAATCGAAAGTTCTCTCTCGCTACCGGGAGGGGTAATTAACTATAGGGGCTTGCGCCTATAGGAAACCAGAACTCAGATCATAAAGTCCTCACAAAATGAGGGCGAAATCTCTGGGTAGTGTCTTATCTACAAGCCCATCTGCCTTCCAAAATTTACCCCGGAACTTAGTTCGTTAAAACTCCCCCCGAAGAAAGAAAAAGAGCGGGCGGAGGCCGGGGCCGAATTTTCAGAGCCCACAAACTTTCACCGCGTAACTTTTATATATTATAAAGATTGTGATTACGAATATTTTGAGTATTTTTTGAAAATTTTTTGCCCGGTGTCTTGGATTTTGTTTAGTTTTTATCGAATATAAAATAATCTAGACTCTGAAAAATAGTACCGTAGTATAATTAAAGTCTTGTAATGATGTTTTACACAATCTCTAGTAAATTCATTATATTTGGAAATTGCCCATTTTTGTTCAGTAATATTTTTGTTGCCTTCCATTAAAGCATTTTGGAAATTTCTGAATTGAGTCCAATTATGCTCTAATTAATGAATTATATCAAAAATTTATATAATTGTGAAAAAATATGCGAGGATGTGAAGTGATATGATGTTATGCCGGTGCTAGTGGACGACCAAGGTTGGATTCTGTTATGCCGGCACCAGTGAGCATCCAAGGTGGGATTCTGTTATAAAATATTTTCTTATAATCAGTTAATTTTAGTAATTGTTTAAATGTGCTCAGTGCTTCAGTTTCAGGTTTTCGTACGGTACTTCAGTTTATATTATAACATAGTGTTTTCAATTATTTTGTTTCAGTTATTGATTTCTGTTTTGGGCTATGATAGCCTACTGAGCCGTGTTAGCTCATTCCTGGTTTTGTTTTCATTTTCAGGCCAGAAGAAGGGTAGGGAGCGAGTAGAGTAATCTGGATAGCAGACTCCGATCTATGCTATAGGTATGTTTTGGTTAATTTTTATTTTTGCAAGTTTGTCTTTTATTTTTGTTATTCTCTTTGTTGTCAAGCGCTATTGTAAATAGATTTCAGATTGTATATGTTTTTGGATGATAAATGGAAAATCATTTTTGAGTCTCAATAGTATTCCATTTTATATTGCATTTAGTAGTGGCTCTGGATATTATATATATATTGGAAGTTTTGTTTTAGTGCTTTTCCAACCAGATCTTAGGGTTAGTCTTGTCACAATTGGATATGATATGACTTGTGTGATATCGAGTCATATTGAGTCGGGTTGTAACATCTGATCCTCTTTGAATGGACGGGAGTTGACACGACTTGAACCACTGAACAAATACATGGTCATAGTACTGACCGTAGTATTAGGTTTTATACATTCATATTAGGCCCTCAAGATCTATTACAAGAAAGGTTCATTGCTAAAAGCATAAACTTTTAGAATTGACACTCGTAGTATTTAATTTTATACGTTCATATTAGACCTTCAAGATCTTTTAAAAAAAATTCATATATTAAAATGAATACCCCCGATTTTAATATCTATACGATAACTCCAAAAATAGGAGCTTAAACTCGATCCTCTATTTTCAAGCAAAGAGAGTTGACAAGATTTGACTAATGAAATGACAATATCCATAAAACCTCGATGATGAAGGTGTTGAAAGCTGATATCAATCGGAGGGATCTTTATCTTTTAAATGCCCCTAAATCTCAAAACTAATCATAATGAGGCTTTGATTTAAATAAAAGTTTAAAATCTAAAAATCACTAAAATTTAAGATATTCAAGATAAAATAAATCATCCAGCCTCCGCAACAATTTGTCGAGATGGATAAATTTGAAAATCACTTCAACTCATAAAAAGCAAATGTTTAGTCGAGAATATCACTAGGATTCATTCTCAAATAATATCATGTTAGTAAGAATATGGTACGTGTCCTCTAACTGGTAGTTTCGCTGTCAAATTGTAACACAGGTAAACGGTTATGACCGAGGCCTTCTAACCAGGTAGTTTCGTCGCCAAATGGTACCACTAAATTACAGTTACGGTAAGAGCCCATCTGTTCCCTAATAGTTCTAAATCCTTGAGTAATGAATGATAGGGTATAATTGATAGAGCAGAAAGCCCTTTGTTAGGCAAATATTCACCCCAAGTCAAGGTACCCTTGGACGAAGTAACCCATGGATGCCGACAAGGATACTTTGGTCAGGTTTGGTCGACTACCTCCTCTGACTAAGTAGATTAGAGACCATGATGACTTGGGATGACGGAACTATAGGATCTTGATCTTGTTCATTATCATTTCCCCCACCATCAACTTCAAGTGCGTGGTGATAAATTTTAATTTTCAATATTTAATTCTACTACTACTATATGCTGGATACTATGCATATGTTCAACGACTAGCCTTAATCAAAAGTTCTTTCATTATTGGGAGGAGTTATTAATTATAGGGGCTTGCGTTTATAGGAAACTAGAACTCATATCATAAAGTTCTCGCAAAATAATGGCGAAATATCTGGATAGTCTTATCTAAAAACCTAATCTTCCTTATGAAAGTTTTCTCCAAAATCTAAACTCATTAAAACTCTCCTCGCCGACACAAATAAAAAAGAAAGGGCTCGCAAAAAGGTTGGGGCGCAAATTTTTGGAACTCACATCATTTTGAACATGATAGTAAGTTGGACACCCGAACACTCTTAAGTATTCATAATCTCTAGTAGGATGCCCCGACCACATCTCCTTTAGGGCCTTCTTCCCAATAGTAGCTGCAGAAAGTAGACGGTTCACCAACTGACATGCATAGTTTATAGCCTCGACCTAATTGACTCTATCCAACCCAGCATTGAATATCATAGATCGAACTTTCTCCTTCGTCCTCGCTGCCACCCCGTTCTGCTGTGGCGTCTCTCGAATAGTTAAGTGGTGCTCTATCCCAGATCTCTGACACTCTTGCAAGAATGCATCGAATGTGTATTCACCCTCATTGTTTGATCCGATACACTGGATCCTTTTATCAATTTGAGTCTCAATCCACTTCTTCCAAGTTCTAAAAATCTTTAATTCCTCGCTCTTGCGCTTCATGGTGTATACCCAAATATATCTGAAGTAATCATTCAATAAAAGATATAATATTTCTACCCGTCGATTGATGTTGTATTCATCGGGTCCCAAATATCTGTGTGAACATACTCAATGATACCTTTTGTATTGAGGATAGTAGTACCAAAGGATACTCATATCTTCTTGTCAAACATATAATGCTCACAAAAATCAAACTTACAAGTGATTGCTCTTTTGATCAATCATTTCTTCACCAAAGTCATAAGTGAAGCCTCTCCAACACGAGCTAGTCTCATATGCCACAATGTAGTGGCATTAGAAGAATTATCGGCAACAACAGTCGTTCCAATCATTGTTCTTCCCTGATGATAGTAAAGGTAGTGATGATGAATTTCCTTCAGGAAAACCAGCGTTTCATGATATATCTTCAAAACTCCTATCTTTGTAACTACCTTGTAGCCCTTGATCTCTAAAGCCCCAACAAACAACAAATTTTTTCTGATATCTGAAACGTATCTCACAACAGTCAGCTCTCTCATAGTACCATCATGCATTCTGATGAAGATACTTTCTACACCAACAGTACGACAAGCTTGATCATTTTTTATTGTCATTACACCGCTATGAAGCTCTATGTATGTACAAAACCACTCTCAAGTGGGACAAATGTGATAGGTAGCACTAGTGTTTAGAATACAACAAGAGCCATCTGTGTACGTACTCTAAGAAACTACTGATAGTAATATATCAAAATCTTCATCACTCTTTTCCACACTAAGGTTTGTCTTTACCTTAAAGGAACTCCCTTTCCCTTCTCCTTCAACTTCGGACAATTTTTCTTCTAATGACAAGTTTCAAAACAGAAAGCACATGGATTCTTCCCAAGAGTGCGCTCACGAGACTTGCCCTGCTTATTGTCGCTGCTGCCCTTTTATTTCTTCTGCTTCTCAGATCTTCCTCATTAGAGTATGAGATCCTCGGCCAAATTCATCTTTGCAGATTCCTTGTCCCTACAACGGAACTCATGATTCAACAATGTCATAGTCACCTCACTATAATCCAAGACCTCTTTTCCATGAATGAGTGTCATTATGAAATTTTCATACTCATTCGAGAGCGAATTCAACAAAATGAATGCTTTATCTTCATCTCCAACCTCCTCATTCAGATTCAACAGATCTGTCAACAGCTTTGTGAAATCATTCATATGCTCATCAATAGTAATCTCATGACTAATCTGAAATCTATAGAGTCGATAACTCATATGGAGATGATTCTCCATGCTCTTCGTCAGATATTTGTTCTCCAAAGTCTTCTACAATTTCATAGTAGAAGTCCCCATCCCCAGACTTGATCTCTTGAGATAAGCAATTTCTAATCAAGCCACAGGCACTCCAGTTCATCTTCAACTAATCTCTCTCAAATATCTCTTTAGGATATTCATCGCTATCTAGAATTTCCTCCATATTTAAAAAGTACAGCGCATCCATCACTTCACATCTCCACATGACAAAGTCTCCCTTGCCATCAAATTTCATCACATTGATCTCGACGGGATGTGTAACCACCTGATGGATTGGCGTGTTTTCCACCGTTGAGGTCGATGTATCCATGGCTCCACCGAATTTCATAGCCCTCGCATTAATTTCTCAGAATGAAGCAAACAACTGATCTTGGTCTCATGACCAACTAAAATGATCCTAACAACACTTTTGGTCGAGCCGATCGCATGATTAGTCCCTTGGTCCTTCTCCGGTTCAGCACAAAGAAAGACACGAGCAGGTACTGTCCGACCTTTGTTTGCTCCAACAGGTGTTTTTTTTTCTTGCTTGATCTGCTCTCAGCTTCGTCTAGACGCAAATTGCAAGACAGAAGGATGAAGAAGCCCCATCTCCATTCAATTTTCTCAGACACACGCACGACCCGCTTGTACGCGAGCCTTCTATGTCTCTCGCAACCCAGGTGCTTCGTCTCTCGCAGTCCAAAAGCCTGACTAGGCATGTTCCGGCCTGAACTCCCTGCTCGAGTGCTTTTGAGCCGCAAGCAATCGACCGCGCATCTCCACGTGGAGTCCCTGCAATAGCCCACGTGCAGCCTTTGCTTCCATGCGAATTGACTCACGCATGACCTGTGCCCGCGGTCTGCCTCTGAAGCCGCACATGCTTCTTCTGCTCCAACCCAGGAAAAGAAACAGAGATATCAAATTGTCAGAAAAATCACATCAAAATTCGGCTCTGATACCAATTATTGTGCAAAACAGCGGAAAACAACACAAATCACACAACCAAACACAATGAACACAATACGATTTATATGGTTTGGCAAAGAATCGCCTACGTCCACGAGGAGGAGATGCTTTTACTATATTGTGGAGAAATGGGATTATTATTGATGATTTATGTGAAGTAAATATGGAAGGATTTCCATAACAAAAACTACACATAAATTATTTGATTTTTGTCGAGACTCTGGAAACTAATCAAATTGAAAAATATTAATGAGTTTCAGTCAGATTGGTTTCAAGCTAAATCACTCCAAAATTATTAAAGCCACATAAACTTGAAATCATGGCTACAACTAGTAGTCACTTATCAAATATTGTTTTGGTGCCGTGTTCAACGCCTAGGATCTCTGCTATCCTAAAATGGTTACTTCAGCTTGTCTTGCCCAAGGAAGGTTTTTTTCCTTATGCATGTACATCTGTTCATACCCTCTCCAATCGGAGCAAACTGCAATTATTGGAACTTGCTTTCCCTTTTTTAACTGCTCTGAACAAAGATTACCATTCTCTTCCTTTGGATCTTAGGATCTATTCTGCTATGCTCTACTGAGCTCAGTAGCATAAATGCTTTCAGAGTCCATTATAATGGAAAAGGACAAGCACTGGTTATTGGTTAACATTAAGCAGAACTTTTGGACGCTGCAGAGGAGAGAGGGATATGGATGATGAGGTCAATGAGCACTTTGCACAGAAAACTTCCCAGAATTTGGTATCTCTCGAGTTGTCTTCTCCTTGAAATCTAGTTTATGAATGAGTGCATGGATAAAAAATTGCTTTGAATATCTCCAAAAAAAATCAATATTAAGGACACTTTAGGATTGGTGATATGAAGGTGTCTGTAGCATCAATTGAGACATTCCATTTAATCAATCTCACAGTATCTTCAAAGGCAAATTTCTCCCTTCTGATAAGATATATCTCATGACATTCCGAGCGAATTATTTTCCAAATGCATGGCTTCCCAATATTTCTCTCTCTCCCTCACCGCATCTCCATGCATTGCTTGGCAAAACTTATCATTCCAACAGAGAAAGCAGGTAATGGAAGTGAGGGGTCCGTCGGCTTTTGGTATCTAGTGGTTGAGTTGTCCACCATACTAGATTCTGCTCTATGAAAGAAAGGATGGAGGAGGTGATTTCCTCTTTGCTCAAAGCTTTTTACGATTGATACATCTTTTCATGTCCACTCGTCAAGATCATGCGTCTATCTTGTGTGGGCCAACGTTATTACTGTTGTCTTGTGGCCACAAGAGTGATTGTCGGGGTAGGCCCTCTGCACCATGGCCATTTGATTGAGACTCGACATTTTTGCTTCTATGCTCTCTAACCTTCTTTTGATGTGACTTCTTTCTGTTCAAGTACGGTTTGAGCTTGATAGACAATCCACGGCAGTTAATGTTCGCTTTCCTTTTCTGCAGCAATTTGTATCATTTGATCATCCTTTGTTTTGTTCTTTTGGTGGAGTATATTTCTCTGGCTGCAAACTTTCTGCAAGGGAAAGTGGAACGCAGGCAGCAGGTACTATGTATTTTGTTTGATTCTGTTCACCTCCTGTGTCTAATTAACACCGAAATTCTCTTCATACTACTTGACAAATGGTGCAAACGATATTCAGTCAATTCTTCAACAAAATAGAACTATAGCACAAAACTATGATAATTGCATGAAATTAATTACAGTATAATTGTTTCTTAAAGTAGTTTTTTAGTATAAAAATTTATTTCTTTTACTATAAAATTGTTTTAAAAAGCAGTAAGAAAACTGTTTCAAATGAAGCCTAAAACAAATAGATTTTCAGTGCTTTATCAGATTCAATTGTAACAACCTGTGAACCCAAGCAGCCTTTTTCTTGAATCCCTTTCTATGTTTGATCCGATTCCTTTTACAAGTTAAATGAGAAAGATTAGAATGATTGTACAAATAATACTATAGTTCTTTATCTAATCTAGTATTTGCTTGTGTGTCTAATTCTCCATTAATATAAAAAGGACTTATGGATGGGACTATGTAATTGGGATATGGATATTGATGATAATGATAATGATAATACTGATGATGATGATGGTGATGGTGATGATGATGTGAGTTATTGGTTGTTTTTTTATTGAGTTCAAGCTGGTGTCCTTTCATATGGTTAACTTCTCTCCTTCTAGAAGGGAATCATTATTGCCTCTCATTTAAATTTTGATGCTAAATTCTTTCAATGCAATGCCAAAGCTATCCAATCTTTTTTAGCTTATTAAACATATTGGTATACATACTTATAAATTATATATAACTTTGAGGCGCAAAAAATTAGTTGCCAACAATATTTTATAGGTTTTGAATAATTTGCATTAGTGAAATACATTATGTAAATTTATATTTTTAGAGAGTTTCTATATGTTAATTGATGAAGCGCATATGTCGTTGAGGAATATTTCACTGCCAATACAGTACCAATATGACTCCATTTATTTCTGTTACAACTATTTCTATTTCAGTTACAAGTCCATTTTATATTTTATCTTTTTATGCTTAGCCTGATATAGTATTACGATATAGAAATTATATATACATGTACTGAAGGTAGAAAAAGGAGGCTAGTTCATATATACAATTTGCTATCTGGTACTATTTCATTCCTATGTGTTACTTCTTTCTTTGACTGCCACGCCATTAATCGACAAGGTTTGTATTTTTTCATATTTTATATGAATAACTAAATTATCACAAAACTTAATAAAAAAAAATGTTGCGCAAATAATATTTATATTGTAGATCATAATTAATATTTTTATCTCGAGTTTAAGATTATTTGAAAATTAAATTAAGATGAAAGAGTCATTATTCTCTTGAAAGGAGAAAAACTAATTGTTGTTTAAGATTAAATTTTTCTAATAATTCTATGTTTGCACCTACAATTGTGTATAATATTCAAAGGCTTTGTTTGAGATAGCTTTCTTACTATATTTTTTTCAGATTGTAATAACAATTTTTATTTGATCATTATTTTTTTGTTACTTTTAAGAAATTTTTGTGGTAGAAAGCTGCTTTCTACATTAACTTCAAAAGAGTTATTTTTTTTTACAACAGCTTTATAATCACATTTATAAAAACCTACACCATCCCAAATAGATCTAAAGTCAAGATCATAATATTGATCATGATCTACAACATATGAATTACATGTGAATTGAGTCTTACTAATTTTGTAAAGATTTAGGGTTTGTTTGAGACGGCTGCAATATTTTATAAAGTTGATTGTAAAATTGCTATCGACATAATAATCTCACTATTATGGTTGCAGAAACTAACTCTTCATCATAAAAAATTTTTTAAAAGCAATAAGAAAACAACAAGAAGGCCAGCAATAGCCAAATAATATTGCTTTAGAAGTAAGGCTTTGTTTGGGACACGACTTTCTTATTGCTTTTTAAAACAGCTTTCTAGTATAAAAAATAAAACTTTTATGCTAAAAAGTTACTTTTAAAAGCTGTAAGAAAGTTGACTCAAACAAAGCTAGAGAGCTATCCTAAATGAAGCTTTGATCATTCACAAGCATGTGAAGATATATTGATGAATCTGATGATGATGATGATGACATATAGAAGTCTTTCTTAAACTCTCATTTTAATAACATATTTCACTAATTAAAATAATTTAATACACTTAATACATAATAAGATAAATATACATTTGCGTGTGTGTGGGCCCATAGGCCCCATTCCCATAGTTCCGTTCAAACCCGTCCATTAGGGCAAACTGTAGCCACCCAAATTGATAGAACTAGACGTAGCTGGGCCCACTTTGGTTGATTAACGTTGTTGGACCCTCTTTGAGGTTGACATTAGAAGCGCTTTCAGATTTAACAACAGAAGCAATTAGTCTTTCTTCTTTTTATAATTATCCTGACCAAATTATTGGGATAAGTTGATAATGATGAGCATGATGGAAAAAGCAATTGAATGTGAGCACCTATGATGATTTAAGAGCATGACTCCCCGCCGCTCATTTTGGTCTGTTTGTTGGGAGCTTTGGCTATCAACCAAGAGGTTTTGGGTTCGAGTCTTACATATATGATGTGCGTGTGAGTTCGTCTTAATTGACCTAAATGTCTCAAAAAAAGAGCATTACTCATGTGCAACTACCTGATTTGATTTGGCTTAGTTGCTTGTTATGATGGCATTGGTCTTGCAGATTGAGGGGGGGAAAGTGGCTTGATTAGCTTTTTTTCTTGATAAAATAGTATCAATTTAGAGTGATTTAGACCAGGTTGGTGCCTGTCTTGATCATCCAGATCAATTAAAATCACTGGATTAATTGAACATAAATTGCTGATGAAATCAACCTGTATTCAAATTCAAAATAGTAAACAGATTGTTAGTTTGAAGTTTTAAAAACTTGAATATTGATAAGTCATCAAAAATCTACCTGATTAAGCACAGATTTAGATGCACATATGAATGAGAAGCTTCTATAATTCAATTCATGATTATTCAAATTTTGATTTCAATAAAATTATAGTCGGACTGATCGGTTCAATGAAATGAATCCAATGACACAAAAAATACTCTGGTTTAAGTCAAAATAAGTATAGATCAAGAGCTTGAAGCATAGTTAAAAACTTTAGATTATTAATTGGAGGATCAAATGATCTTCGAATTGTGATGCTTATAATTAAATAAAACATCTAGTCACCTTCAGAACTTCATTGCCCGACCTCTATCGTCAGACCTTTGTTGCCTGACTGCCACCTTTGGACCTTCTTCGCCTGAACAATGTCGTCAAACCTTTCTCGCATGCGCAACCACTGTTGTCAAATCATCGCCGCCCAACCAATACTGTCAGACCGGTATCACTCAACCATAACTATTGGAATGCCTTTCAAGCCGTATTGACTATTTCATATTCTCCAAATTCCTATAATTTTGTCGTCTCACAGCTAAGGGACAAGCAAACCATTATAATTAAAGCTCATATAGTGAAATCATTTTAGCTGTGCAAGCCCCATGATTTTTCCTCTTTCCCATTTTTCCATGTAAAAATTCTAGTGTTATCTACGATATTTCATTTATCTATTTGTGTGTTGGATTTTTGTACAAAGTTAAGATGCAAAATTCTCTCACTCTATTGCCATAAAAATTTTTTTTTTGCCCACAACAATAATCAATTCCATTAAAATTTTATTTTTAGAAAGAAGTTTTGATCCTATTATTTATAGAGCAACGAGTAGTAATAATCCTCCTAAACATAACCAATTTTGATGCCTCCTTCACAAAGTTGATTTGTTGGAAGAAACCTATAATACGACGGATTTGCAACGGTTATTAAACCATCGCAAAGGATATATTAGGTGTTTTAATCGCTGCAATAGGTAAAAAAAAAGTGATGTGAAATAATAAGAACGAAATGATCAAGTAAGGCTTGAAACAAAAATTAATTATCCTACCTATTTTATTAATCTATATATTTAATCTTCAAGCAAGAAATATAAGATGTTATCACATAAATAATTATAACAAAGAGTTTAACATTCACTTAAAAAATATGCTTAAAAAAATTATAATTCTATCTTTTTTAAGGATAAAAATCTCTGTCATATTTTTATTAGGTGGGTTTAAGGCTAATACGTATATAAATGAGTATAAGATTAATTACAACTATAAATAGGATATAAGGCCAGTTATGAATATTAGGTCTTCACTTCAACATACACATTAGGGTTATCCGTTTATCTTCTCAGCCTTGACACTGACTTAAAGGAAAGTTATCACCTCCTTCGATGACTTTTCTCCAACCTTCTCACTGAGATTGATATGAATAGTCCCTCATCAAGAAAATTTTTCTTGGAACCTCTCCTCTCAACATGAGCTTGAGTTTCATCCTTATATGTGACTTTTAGAGTTTATTCAATCTCACTTACTACTTTCATTTAAAGATTTTTTGTCACGGTTGAATACTTTAGTCTTCATCATCAACAAAGTACCTAAGAAGTTCACTTATGATGATCTGTGAATTTTTTAGTTTTCATCACCTACTTCACCAAGCATAAAGGATCCTTCTAGTACCTCCACTTTTAAAACATGACTCTACTCCTAACTACCTTTTTCACGCTCAATTGGTTCAATTTCCATCTTTTTAGTTAAGGAAATTCTATAGATGAGTTCTTTTTAGGCTTGTTATGGGCTAGAATATACACGAGAATAGAGTGAGGGAATTTTCTGTCTTAGCGTTGCACGGATATTTAGCACACAAACAGAGAAAAGTAAACATCAAGATTTTACATGAAAAATCCTATAAAAGGGAAAAATTGCGGGACCACCCCCAGTTGAAATGATTCCACTAAATTTGAGTGAATTACAAATGATTGATTCACCCTTGAAGTTGAGGATAATCAAATTACAATAGTTAACCTTCGGGTTGAAATCTAGTGACGAATAGGGGTCGGATGGAAGTCCGATGACGGTCGGTGCTCTAGTGTAAATCTGACATTGGTTGGTGGCCGGGAAGAGGTCCGGCGATAGCTGGTGGTTGGGCGGAAGTCCGACGACAGTCGGTGGCCGGGCAGAAATCCGACGACAGTCGGTGGCCAGGCAAAAATCCGACGACAGTCGGTGGCTAGATAGTGGTCGAGGAGGAGTTTGGTGGTAAGAGAACTCTGATTTCTTTTCCTTTTGTCTCTTCCTTCTCTTCCTTTCTTGATTTCCCCTCAATGAAGAATGAGGGTTCTATTTATAATTTTTTGGGATGACATGGCCAGTAAATAGGGAGAAGATCAAGGGCATGTTAGGAGTGTTTTGAATGGACGGTCGATATCGACTTCCTTGATCATGGACCGTTATCAATATTTGAGTGTCTTAATGATATCAAATTCGACGATGTTGGGCTCGTTGGATTCATCTCATCGAGCCGCTTGATTCGACTATAAGCATGTCACGTTTGGAAACCATTTGGTCATGCAATTGATGGTTTGAATCTTCCAAATATGCTTCAGGTCTTCGATTTGGACACATTTGGGCACGGATTGGGTCGAATTTGGTATCATTGGGCTTGTCTTTTCAAGATTTTCAGTTCAACATTAAGTTTGTTAAAATCGGAGTTTGGATGGTCCCGAATTTAATTTCAGATGTTTTTGATTAAAATTTGCCACGAGATTAGTGTCCAATCATGATTAATTTTTTATGAATATTAGTTGTCCCCTTATTTTTGGATGTCGAAGCTCCAGAAGTTTAAAAATATGTGTTATAGCTTCTAAAAAATTTTTGATATTGTTCAAAACTTGAGAATAGCTGGATCGTGACTGTGGAGCTCTTGATTAGCTCAATAAGTGTCAAAATTGAGTTTGGAACATCAAAAAATGGTCCCGGGGACCAAAAAAACTTTCAAATCTCACTGTCTAAGCCAAAAATTAGGCATGGACCTGAATTGGAGGCTAAACCAACTGGTCAACTGGCTGGCCGCCGCCATCATTGTAGCTAGCGAGCCCACCGCCATTGCGACCTACCTGCACTGCTTAGCTTCCCGCAACACACGCCTGCTCACTCTATCCGCCGGCGCTGTTTCAGCAGTACACGCTGGCTGCAATTTAAAAAGGTTATATATATCTAGAAATCTTTTTTAGAGATCGTGGAGTAGTGTTGACTCCAGAGTGCTTCTCTCGAATGGCTTGATTCACTTGTGATACACAGGGTTGTATTACATTCAGATCTAAATGGTTAGATATTCATACCTAAGATTCGTCAAAGAGTTGAGCAAGTGGATTTTTCTTCATGTATTGTGTAAAATAATACTACAATTCCTTTATGCAACTTAGGGATACAAAGATTAAATAGTAGTCAATTCAAAAAATATATAAGCTACGTAACAAATAATTTTAATAACAGCTATTAATAACACTTGTGAACATTGGTTATTATTGTATGGAGGTGGAGCTCCTAGGTTCTTTTAAACCTTATAGCTCATTTTATATTCAGTCCAAGATTCAGACATCTAACGATCCTCTGCAGGAGAAGCTATTTGGGTAACATCTTCATCATAGTTTTTCATACTAAGGATAATAAATGGGTGTGGTTAAGCTTGCCTAAGATAGCATGATTGTGCTACTTGCTGATTTTCCCGTACTATACCGATCCCTGATGGGGTATGAAACTTTAGTTTAAGGTGAGGGATGGAGGCGACAATCCCAAAGATCGATTTGAGGGGCCTTCCAAAGATAGTATTAGAATTTGATTCCAACTTTACCACAATAAACTGGATTGAGTGAGTAGTCTGCCAAGTGAATTCTCCGAGTATGAAGGGGTGGCTAATCGTTCCTTCTACTCGTACAGGTCAACCATCAAATTGATATAATGGTTCTGCAGCAGGTTGAAGTTTTTCTCTAGAGAGACCCATGTTGAGAAAAGTATAGCAGAACAATAATCCACATACCTCCAGTTGTCCACTAAAATTCTTTTGATTCTTAATTACTAGTGGATCTTGATGAGGGGTTTTTACTCCCTTTAAATCAGAGTCGTCAAAAGAAATAGAGCGAATGGTAAGAGACAACTTTTTTCTCGACTCCTTGCTTACTACAATTAAGACTTGACTAGGTAATAATGGGCCCCCAATGATGGTTTCAATCTCACCAATCATTTGATTATTATTCTACGGTTGTCTTTACTATTGCTGATTATGCACCCCAGCGAGATCAGCCTCCTTTCGAGCATGTGGGTTTTGAATGAATTATTAAGAGATATCTTTGTCGGATCAACCTCTCAATTTCATCCTTGAATGGTCTACATGCTTCAGTAGTGTGTCCACAGTTATGATGGAAGTGGCAGTATTGCTTCTGATTTTTGGTATTTGGTTTTAAAAGATTCATCCACTTTACATTCTCTTGATCTCGGATGTCCATCAATACATTTGTCTGGGATACATTAAGTGATGTATATTTATTTTCTTGTCGAGGCTCACATTGCAACTGCGAGGATCGAGGGGGCAAGTCATAATTTCCTTATTTCTTTCGTTGAGAGGATGAATTATCCATTTGAGGCACACTTTTCCATTTTTCATTGATTTACTCAAACTGCTTTCTATGAGCATTGATGATCTCATATGTAGAGATTTATGCCTCCACAAGATGAATCAAGTCAGCGTATGAATGAACTACATCTTATATAAGCGCTGAGTAAAAGGGGTCAAGACAAAGCTCTAAAAAAAACTTTTCTTAACAATTTAGGATCCACCCCTAGGATTTATCGAGCTTCAATAAAAAATCTCTGAAAGTAATTTTTGAGGGACTCAATTTCATTCTAGCGAATCCCTGAGAGGTGGGAATAATCCTTAAGAATTCTCCAATTGGTAATAAATTGTTCTATGAACACTTTGGCCAACTTTACAAATATGGATATGGTTCCAGCCGGGAGTGAATAGAATAATGTTCAAGCTTGCCCTTTAGGGTGGTGGGAAAAATTTGACAGAGGAGCGCATATTAGGCTCGTTAAATATGCATAGTGATTCTACGATATACTCGTAGGGGTTGGATATTCTGTTGTAAGAATTAATGCTTGGTAATTGGAAGCCTGCCTGAATGGTGTGTTAAAGGATGGCTTTAGTTAGGAGGATGAATCCTAAAAGTCCTACTGATGAAAAGGTTGCCTTCCACCTCTTACATGGAATTCTTCTTGGACTAATCATCATAGCTCAAGACATAGGGAGTTACACGGGAGTTCAACTATATAAGGTCAGGCCAATTCATCGAGGACGTCTGGAGAAATTCGGGCTGGCCGACTGGGGCGAGAATGATGAGTAGAGCTAGCTATATCAACAAGGTCGATGTCTTGCTGTGACTTGGGGAGACCCCTTGGCTAAAGAAGAGGAATTTTTGTATGGAGATGTTCAGGTCAAAAATCCTCAGCCAGTGGTGGATCTCGAGAGAGAAGAATCTTCTCGTGTTATGATAGTGCTGTTTGTTGGGTCTCTCATAGAAGTTAAAGAATCTCATTCTGATATTCCTCCATTTTTGGGATGCGATCTTCCAGGGATGGTCCTGATATTCCTTCCCTAATAGGGTTTCACCCATTGGAGTAAAGAAAGGCCAATGCCTAGTGTCTCTAGTTCATAGATTGGTTCTTGGATTGGTGTCTGTTGGAGTAGGAGGCTCCAAGGTTATGATTGTTATGCCTGTTGACCATTGAAGCAATGCTTAGGATAGTGGGTTGAGATTGATTTCCCATAAACGATGTCAAACTATTGCATGCTAGAATATACGCGGTAATAGAGTGAGAGAATTTTTTGTCTTAGCGTTGCATGGATATTTAGCACACAAACAGAGAAGAGTAAACACCAGAATTTTTATGTGGAAAATCCTGGAAAAGGAAAAAATCATAGGGCCACGCTCAGTTGAAATGATTCCACTAAATTTGAGTGAATTACAAATGATTGATTCATCCTTGAAGTTGAGGACGATCATATTATAATAGTCAACCGTAAGGTTAAAATCTAGCGACTAATAGGGGTCGGACGGAAAGTCTGACGATGGTTGGTGGTCGAGCGTAAATCCGGCAGTTTGTGGCTGGGTGGAAGTCCGGCAACAGATTGTGGTCGGGCGGATGTCCGACGATAGTTGGTGGTCAAGTAGAAGTCCGATGATAGTCGGTGGCCGGGAGGAAGTCCGGTGATAGTCGGTGGCTGGACAGTGGTCGAGGAGGAATCTGGTGGAAAAAAAACTCTAATTTCTTTTCCTTTCCTCTTTTCCTTCTCTTCCTTGCTTGGTTCCCCTCAATGAAGAATGAGCGGTCTATTTATAGTTTTTTGGGAGTGATATGATCAGTAAATAAGGAGAAGATCAAAGGCATATTGGGAGCGTTTTAAATGGATAGATGATATCGACTCCTTGATCGTGGGTTGTTTATCAAATATTTGAGTACCTTAATGATATTAGAATTTGATAATCTTGGGCTCGCTAGATTTGTCTCGTTGAGCCGTTCGATTTGACTATAAGAGTTTCACGTTTGAAAATTGTTTGGTCATCCAATTTATGGTTTGAACCTTTCAATGCTTATGGTCTTCGATTTGGACCCATTTGGGCTTAGATTGGGTTGAATTTTGTGTCATTGGATTTGTCTTTTCGAGATGTTTAGTTCAACTATAAGTTTGCTGAAATCGGAGTTCGAATCTTGAATTTGATTTTGGAAGTTTTTAATTCAATTTTGTCTCGAGATTCGTTCCCGATCATGATTAATTTTTTATGATATATCAAGGTTTATGTGCCAATAATTCTTAGATTTCTACAACAATGTAGTAGCCACTCATTACAAGTAACATTTATAGTCTTTTCCTTCCTAATAGAATGCAAAGAAACCCAAATCAAAGGAACATCAACCAAAAAGTAAAATGGAGATTCTTGGAAAGAGCCATGAGCTTTATATTTATAAGCATCATTAAGTGACTTGCCTATCATTTATCAAAAAATTAGGTATCTTGTAGATCCAATATTGTTGATTACTTAGACCAAATTTGGCTCCAAAATTCATTTTCCTATCCTTGTCGGCTTCTTCAAGGAGACCCAATAATCAAAGAACTAATGTATACATTATACACATATTCATTTGGTTTAGGTTGATGAAGTCATCAAGCAAGCTTGAACACAACTTTATTAATTCGTTAATTGTGAATTAACTTTGTACTCGCTCTAAGGCAATTAACCCTAGCTACTTGTCTTAAAGCTCGACTTCATATCCAAGTAATTGACATCAACTAGCAGTTCTTGCTTGAATAACTCATCGATGGTTCTCACATTAAATTGGAAATGCACTGGATAAATAACTATCATCTATAACCCATCTATCATATAACATGCCACATAAAGCTAAAAAAATATACTATATCACATTATGCACATCTTTCTATACCATCAATCTTGGACACTACACCTATATATAAGATCTTAATGATTAAGATGGGGGTCAACTTTTATATTTTTTGTGTGTAAATTTTGTCCAATCAAAATATCAAATTCTCTCTCTCTCTCTCTTTGTTTGATTAGACTCTCCCCTTCTCTTAGGGGTGTTAATAAATGACCTAATACAACAACTTGACATGAACTTGACTAGAAATTTTTTAGTATGATTTGCTCGATTGCTATTCGGGTTGAGTTTATAGACTTGATTAGTATTCATGTTAGATTCAAGTTAACTCGAATAACCCAAAATCAACTTAAAACTAACCCAATTACTATTCATGTTTTAATTATAAAAAAACTAAAAATACTTTGTTAAAATAAGCATGCATATCATTAGATTAAATTTGAATTAATTGGACATATTGATCCAAAAAAAATCACATGACAAATATAACAAATATGTTAGTCAGGCCAAGTTTGGTTAGGTAGGTTCTTAATCACTAGGATGAAAATGAAGCTAAGCATTGTGGAGAACTTGTTAAACTAATATTTTGATCACTATTTAAGACTTTATAATACATTATTAAGTTTGTAAACTTTATCAGGGTTATAAAAAAAATAGAATGGGGAATTATATAAACCCTAGGTCAAACCAGTTTTGATCAAATCAACTTTGGCCTAGACCCAAACGCAAATTAATATCCCTACTTTCTGATCATCTATTAGATCATCTAGAAATCCAAATCAATCATAGAGAATAACTTAGGCTTTGTTTGTGATGGCTTTCTTACTGCTTCTTAAAGCAGCTTTTCAATACAAAAATTTAATAGGAAAATCATCCCAAACGAAGTCTTAATCTCTCGTTTTTTTTTAAAGATCAATTCTATTCTATAGTAAATAGGATCTCAATGTCCCGGACAACCTTGATGCAACCCAACGCCAATGCCAACAACTCAGGTCTCGTTTGTTTGTTCGTTTCTACCGGCTTCTTCCGTCTGCCAATATTAATCTGCTATTTGGGTGCATAATTTTTGTAAAATTATGTTTTTTAAATCTCCATTTTCTTCTTCATTAGAAAAAGATAGTTTTTTAAATCTCCATTTTCTTCTTCATTAGCAACAGATAGTTTTTGAATAAATGATTTCTCATCAAAATTTTATAGAAGGATTTCTACAACCAAACGAAGCCTCATTCTCCCTTGATGAATGCTGACCGTACGTCCAGGCGTCCACATGTCTCTTCATCTCCTTCTTAGATAGTATATGCATATACTTCCCAGTGTTTTTGGGCGGGCCCTGTAAAGTACGACCTATGAGAAAAAATAAATAAAAAACTAAGTAAAAAATTTATTCGGCAAGCACCGAATGGCGCCAATAATTCAGCGTTGCACAGCGCAGCTATACGTCATTCCATTGTGCATTGGATCGAGACGCTTGCGCAAAGGCTTTCCACCCTTCCTCGATTCTCTTAATTAAAATCATAGGATTCCTACCCCGTCGTAAGCTTCGGAGAAGGTGGCAGATTAAGGATGTTAATTAAGATCAAATCAACTAATTATTTTAATTAATGACGCAAAGCAGCCACTAGCGTGGCTTATAAATTAATGCATTGCCAGTGTCACATGGGATGATGCTTTTGAACTTTGCCTGTTCCCATGGAGAGTAGTCACAGAATCCCAGTGCAAGTTTGTTCTCTTCGTAGCTTGTGGGATTTTTTTGTTAATTTTCATGGAAGAACGTGCATGGAAGGACTTTAGTGTGTTTATTTGTGGACATTAATTAAACGTTGTGAGTTGGATTATGTTCACATAAAATTTATGAAGGCCAAGTGGGCACTTCAATATTCATGTGATTCATAGCTAGGCATGCAATGCATCATCCTAAGCTTACTTGGGAATTATTGAGAATTGCATCGTGGCATCACATAGGGCTTAGCTCATGAATGCTTCTTATCGTTTTAGTTAGATGCAGCTATCCATCGATGCTTAGTTTGGTTGGTGGGCGAGTATGGTTGGGAACCCCCCAATCCATGTTCGATTTCCCTCGAGCGGCAGCGCCTCTTAAATAGAGTCTCAATAAGTGCGGGACAAGATGTTATATAGGAGTGGGTGTCTCTTCTAGGTCAGCCGAGGGATTAGTTCGCTGTCAAGCGTCTCACAAGCTGAGGTGGCAACGAGTAGATACTCCCGTTCCAAAAAAATAATAAAGAGTTCAAAATTCTACTAAGACTTTTTCTCTTTGATATTTTTATTATTTTAATTAGGAGGAATATAAAGAAAATCGTCGAAGATATTGAATGGATGACGTGTGGTATGATATTTAAGTGTCATTCATTCAGCTGTTCAAGAGATTTTGGTTTTGTAAGAATTTATTAATAATATATTTTTTGTTTAAGAGATGTTTTATTATGTAACTCTAATTTTTTTAAAAAAAGTTTTGTTGTGACTGCTGCAGCATTTTATATAAAATTGATTGTGAAGACGCTATAGAGAGAATAACTTTTCTATTATAATTATTTCATCCCATAATTTTTTTAAAAATAATGAAAATAAAAAAAATAGTAGCCAAACAAAATTATTATTAATGTCTGAAAAGCAAAGCAACCAAAAAGCTATCCCAAATAGACCCTAAGAGAGTTATAGAGAGAAAGGGAAAGAAAAAATTTCATGCTCTTATGTGGTTGTGCACTTTTAAGATTTTTGAGGCTATGATTTAAATTTATGTGGAATTAATTTTTTTTTATTAAATTTTATTATTGTCATGATATGATAGTTTAAAATAGTTTTACAATATCTTCAGATACCAAATATATAATTATGCAATAAAAAATGTTAGAATTTATTCAGAAGAACTAATTAAAAGTTGTTTTGTAGCTTCTATAAAAAAATTACATTTGAGTGAATGACAAATACTTAAAATAGTATTATATTTTATAAAAATTTCAATACATACAAAATTTATCATATAAAAAAATGAGTTTGAGTAGCACTATATTAAAAATATATTTTATTCCTTTTAATATTTCAAATATTATATAATTTTAAATATAATAACCTTGAGATTATTTCATTTAAATTAAAACTTAATTAAACAAAAAATGAAAAATAAAAATTTAAATTAAGTCTTAAAATTTAATTTTTATTACAATTTATATTCATTTTCTCATATTAAAATTTATATTCGGTTGCACACAGCACATCAAAATATTGAACGAAACTATCTACATAAAAAGGACAACATTTCGTAATGTCTCAAGCTATTATTCTAAAGAATATAAATTTAAATGTAATTAAAACTTATTAAAATATAAATTTAATCTATGATAAATATATTTAATTTCTTATTTTTGTCGCACATAAACCAAAATAAAATAAAATTTATTTTAAGAAAATCTCCATTTTAATAATATTACCACTGTGGCAAATCATATGACCCCTATGAGAGGATATAGAGTCGGAAGGAAGATGAGGAGAACGGAGGAATGAACAGAAGAAAATAATAGTTGTGTATTGACAATAGAGAAATACATGAGGTATATATAGAGACCATAAGTATAAGAATAAGAACAAGAAGATAGCTGACGTGTAATGGTGTGCTAACAGTCCCCCTCAAATTAAGCATTCATAGGTTGAATGGTTAATTTGAGGCGGAGATCGATAAATCGACTAACCGAAAATGACTTCGTGAAAATATCTACTATTTGATCCTTCAAGCTGAGATGAACAATCTGGATGGCGCCTAAGTTGAGGTGCTCGCGGATGAAGTGGAAATCAATTTTGATGTGTTTGGTTCTTGCGTGAAAGATCAGGTTGTGAGCTAAGGCTATGGTCGAGGTGTTGTCACATTATATAATGGTCGGAGCATGTTGTGGAATCTGAAATTCAGCAACAAGACGACGTAGCCAGAGTACATCCGAGGTGGCAGCATATAAGGATCAGCACTCAGCTTCTATTGACGATTTGGCAACGGTTGTTTGCTTTTTGACGGACCATGAGATGAGATTATTTCCAAGAAAAGTGCAGAAGCCTGAGATTGATTTCCTATCTGTGGAATCGGCGGCCCAGTCGGCATCTGCATAGGTGCGAAGCTGAAGATCCCCGATGGTGAGAGGAAGACCATAATGCAAAGTGCCTTTGATGTATCTGAGAAGACGTTTGAGAGCTGAGAAGTCATGGAGTGTTGGCTCGTGCATATGTTGGCAGATCAAGTTAGTAGTGAAGGCGATGTCCGGCCAAGTAATGAAAATATATTGGAGGGAGCCGATGAGTTTGTCGTAGAACTGTGGATCTGGATATGGTTGATCAAGAGAGGAGCTGAAGGTAGATTTCGGAGAGAGTGGGGTGGGGGCTGGTTTGCATTCCACGAACCCAGTAGTTTGAAGAAGTTTTGTAGTATAGTGATGTTGATTGAGAAAGAAGTCATGAGGAATTTTGACAACGTGAATGCCAAGGAACAAGGAGACTTGGCCCAGTTTTTTAATTTTGAAGTTCGAGTGTAGCTGAGCGAGGAGCTGTTGGATGGTTGGATCATCGTTGCCTGTAATTAAGATGTCATCGACATAAATTAAAATGTAGAGATGAATATGCTTGTGATGATATAAAAGAAGTGAGGGATCGAAATGACTAAACCCGAAGCCGAATTGTTAAAGAAAGGTTGTGAGCTTTAGAAACCACTGTCGAGGGGCCTGCTTGAGCCCGTAGAGGGATTTGTGAAGTTTGCAGATGAAGTGTGGGTGCTGAGTGTCATTAAATCCTGGAGGCTGGTTTATATAGATATCGTCGTGAAGATCACCATGAAGTAAGGCATTCGAGACATCTAACTGGGTGATGGATTAGTTGTGATGAAGGGCTAAGGTGAGAAGAATGTGAATGGTAGGCATCTTGGCTACAGGACTGAAGGTGTTTGTGTAATTGACACCAAATTGCTGAGTATAGCCTTGAGCCACTAGGCAGGCTTTGTAACGATCTACTTGACCGTTGGAGAGGAGTTTTGTTTTGAAAGTCCATTTGCATCCAAGAATGGGCTTGTTGATGGACGGAGGCACTAGTGACCAGGTGCCCTGCTGCTGGAGAGCTAAGAATTCAGTAGACATGGCAGATCGCCAGTGCGGTTCTTTAACAACTTGAGAGTACGTAGAAGGTGTTGGGCGAGAAGATATGAGAGTGGATAAGTTGAGAATTTTCCTAGGGCGAGAGATACCAGATTTGAGTCTAGTCTGCATAGGATGACATGGTAGTTAAGACGAGGGAACCATAGAAATGTCACCATAGTGGGGGAAGCAAGAGGAAGGGTGATAGAAGTTTTAGTAGCAGGAATGGAGGAAGGTTTGTAAGAGATAGATGTGGGGAGGAGTAGAGAGGGAGAGATGGCTGGCGAGGTAGGATTCTTGGAAACCTAAGAGGCAGTGGCTTTATACGGGAATATTTGTTCGTGGAAAACCATATGCCTGGAAATATGAATTTTGTGTGAGTGAATGTTGAAACAGCGATAGTCCTTGTGGAAAGAAGAATACCCAAGAAAGATACATTCTTTTGATCAAGGGAATAGTTTTTTTGGAGTGTAGGGTTGTAACCAACGAAAACAAAGACAACCAAAAATGCGAAGATGATTATAGGCAGGATTAGTTCCATGGAGCCTATAAAAAGAAGTGTGAAGGGAAAGAGCTTTTAATGGAAGTCAATTAATAAGATAATTAGCAGTGCTTAAGGCTTCAGCCCAAAAGGAGTGAGGTAATGAGAGGCCTAAAAAGGGTCCTGGTGAGGTCTAACAGATGACGATGTTTGCGCTCAGCTAGACCATTTTGCTCAGGAGTGTGCGGGCAACTAATTTGGTGAGTAATACCCTGTTTAAGAAGAAATTCCTTAAAGGAATTTCTTGTGAATTTGCCACCACCGTCAGAGCGAAAGGTTTAAGGTTTAGTTTGAAAATGGTTATTGATGAGAGAACATAAGTGCTTAAATTTAGTGAAAGTTTCATGTTTAGAATGCATGAGATAGAGCCACAAAAATCACGTGAAATCATCGATAAATATTACGTAGTATGTATAACCATTGAAGGATTGTTGTGGGGCTAGACCCCAAACATCTGAATGAATGAGTTGAAACAGTTTAGATGAGACCATATAATTTTTATTAAACGGTAATTTGTGGCTTTTAGCCATTAGCCATATTACAAGAAGTGCAAACATATAAAGAATTCAAATTACAAAGTTCTGGAATGTGCTGAGCTAGAGAAGAGAGAATGTGATGGTGTGGATGGCCAAGACGAGCATGTTAGCGAGCAGTAGATGTAATGGTTGCTTGAAGAGCAATAGTGGATGTAGATGGTTGTAGCCAGATTTGATAGAGGTCATTACAAAGATGACCATGCAGAAGAGGGTAATTGTCCTGCGAGTCCTCAATAACAAACCCATTAGCATCGAAGCAAATAGAGACTTGATTATCAGATGTCAATTTAGAGATGGAAATTAGATTATGTGTAAGGTAGGAATGCGAATGATATTATGCAAATGTAACTTACGAGCCGTATCAGGTAGAGGAAGAAGGCCCTGGCCGGAGTTATGGATCAAAAGCGAGGTGCTGTTGGCTATTGAGACCGTGTCGGTGCCCTGGTAAGGCGCGGATTGCTGAAGATGGGTGAAGTCAGGGGTTAGGTGATTTGAGGCACCAGAATCAAGAACCCAGTCATTGGGTGGAGCCACCGAATGTTGCGTGAGAAAGGCTTTAGAAGGCCAAGAAGTGGTGGGGGAATATTTAAAGTTGGTTTGATGCCAACAGTTAAGAGCAGAATGGCTATTTTTACCGTAAATATAACATGTCTAGCGATCGAAATTGTGGGTGGAAGGCTACGGAGACGAGGTTAAAGAGGAGGTTTGTCGAGTAGAGGAGTTACGACCTTTGTAATAATGAGACTGGTGTTTACCCCGAGCAGAGTTAGTTCGGTTTGTGAAAAGAGCTGTGTTGTCTGGGTGAGAAGCATTGACTTTTAGTTGTTCATTTTAAAGATTTATTTCTTCGCTGCACAAGAGAGAGTAAAGAACGTCTAGATCTATCAGATTGAGAGAGGTGCGAATAGCCGTTTTGAAAGAATTGTAGGTAGAGGGAAGCCCATTTAGAATGTAGAGGATGATGTCTTTGGTGTCGATCTTAGATCCAGACGCAACGATGTTGTCAACTAGATTCTTGATTTGAGCAAGATATTATTGCATCGAGCAATTCTTGATTTGAGCAAGATATTATTGCATCGAGCAATTTTTTATTTGGATGTGGTGGAGCTCATTTTTGAGTTGGATCACATGGGAACGATTAGTTGATTGAAATCTTCGTTCAAGAATTATCTAGACTTCTTGAGCCGTGGAGGAGGAGAGAACATACGGAAGGATCGAGGGGGATAACGTGGATAGTAAAGAAGAGATCAAATTACAGTCGATTAAGTGCCAGAGGTTGTGATCGGAGCTAGAAATGTCAGACGAACAGGGATTTGCTCCGGTGAGATGGCCAGCAAATCCATTGGTAGAAAAGTGTTGAAGGAGCTAATGCGCCATATAGCATAAGTATCAGTCGTGAGTTGAATTGGAACGAGATTCTGAGATTAGAAATCAGGAATTTTAATGGAGCTGGAACAGTAAACTCTGAGAGAGAATTAGAGATTAGATACAGTTGGAAGAGAAGCTACCAAGTCTTGATCAGCCATGGCTGCTTTCATACCATGAGAGGATATAGAGCCTGAAGGAAGATGAGGAGAACGGAGGAATGAACAGAAGGAAATAATAGTTGTGTATTGACAATAGAGAAATACATGAGGTAGATATAGAGACCATAAGTACAAGAACAAGAAGATAGCTGACGTGTAATGGTGTGCTAACACCCTAAAGAGGTGAATGGATCTCTTCTCAATTTGTTTAGGTAAAAATGCCTTTTTTTAAATGCATGATTCGAAGACCTTACCTTAGTGAAGTGAAGAATTAGAAAAAGCCGCAACAAAGAAAATCTTTGGATGCTAGGGAGAAATTGGTAGTTGTGGGGCATTTATAGCAACCAGTTCTAAGCTGTAGGGGTGCCTTGATCCTACATGTGACAAAATATTTGATTTGATTAGCCAACATGGTGAGGCTTTCTATAAATTTGAATGATTTATACAACCCATCTTACTATGTTGGTTGAGAGCTTAGTGTCACGCCCAATATCTAGAACAAGAGATTTGGCTAAACCCCTTGGGCTTGACATGCTGAGCGGAGGCCAAGGAGTCCTCTAGAACCTTTCCTAAATAGGGTCACATGACATTGGAAGGTTTTGGAATACTCTAGATAGGACAAGAATTTCCTAGAAGATTCTAGATGCTCTGCAATGTTCTAGATGGTGTAGATATTTGAAGAATAATCTAGGACATTCTAGAACTCTCTAGAATATTATAGAATAATGTAAAAGTGTGAGGAATAATGTGGAGTATTTTAAGGAACTCTATGCTCATGAATAATGGATGAAACTTCGGATTGTTCTTAGGCATAGGAGGAGGGATATAAATAGGACCCTCCACTTCAATTTCAATCAACTCCCAAAACTCCTCAAAACCTTCAACCCCTCTTGTAAAAGTTCTCTTCAAATAGTCAAGTCTTTCCCATTTACTTTTTCTCTCCCTAGTATTGTATGCTCACTAGTTAAGTATTGTTTGAGTTTAAGACTGACTTAGCATAAGGAAGGAGTGCTAAGGCCGCATGGATGACTTGTGCATGATTTTTCTGTGACATTAGACTACCAATTAAGAGGTCTTAAATTTAAAGCTTCTATATATAATGTGTGTGAATTCGTATTTAATTTACTCAAAAATTTCAAAAAGTAAATTTGAATGATTTTCCAAAGTTGTGAAAGATAATATTGTCATTCAAAAAAAAAAAAATTTTTTTGGGAAAATTGTGGGCATGGCCCGTATATTGATAAAAGAAAGAAATTACAAGTGTAAAATGTGAAGACAAAAATGAGAAAGCTCAAAACAAAGTAGAGCTTACTCCCAATGCTATACCAAAATCATTAAACACCTATTATCTCAGCTGTAACCAAAACAGAAAGAAAATCAGAAGATGCGGAAGAAAGCCCACAAAAATAGGACTCAGAAATTTGAGATCGCTGCACACATTATAACTCCCTTGGTTTCCATAAGGCCGTCCAAAGGGAGAGCCATAGAAGGCATTCATCATTGTCTTGTAGTATTATACTCGAGAGCAAGCAGCACACAAGAATGAGTGGGGCCAAAAGTCGATGCTCCAATAGCTACAGAATATCCAGCAGATCATACCCATGCTTCCATTTACAAATTTTGGAGAATACAGCTCTCCTAATAATGTGACATACAGTTTTCTTGCTATTCATAGTATTGCTGAAATGCCTTCCATTTCTTTCACGCCAAAGAAAGTAGATAGTGCAGCAGGTGATAAGATGATAAAGATTCCTAACAATCTTAGAAGTGTTCGGCTTATCATTGATCCATTCTAGTAATTGTATAACGTTTGGCCTAAGAAGCCAGTCAGATGTGCCTGGGATTAAATTAGTGAGAATGGAGAAGGAATAACTGCAATCAAAATATAAGTGGCTAATGCTCTCTCTACAAGTAAGGCAGAAAGGGCAAGAAGCATCAATATAAATGTTACGTCTTAACAAGGCGTCTGTAGTTTTAAGGCCACCCACAATAGACATCTAGGCAAAAACCAAAAATTTGAGGACATGCTACTTGTGCCAGATAAGAGGACCCCAAACCATAGGGGGAATATTAGCATAGAATTCATTTACATATAGACTGAGGCAGCCTATGCTAGCATTTTTCCACATTAAACAAGGATCATAACAGTCGTGAATAGCAACTTGTCTAATAGAAGTATCCAGGGTGGCAGGTAACTGGATAGGTATACACCAACTATTTCCAGAAATCAGAGATTTAACATTAGCATTCAGCTGAAAGTATTGCAGTAAAATAGTAGCATCTAATCTAGCAAACAGTTGGCTCTCTTCCCACCAAGCATCCCAGAAAAGTGAGATGCAAGCCTTAGGAGTGACCCTAAAGCTAAAACAACATTTCACAACAGCAGCTGTGTCGCAAATAGATTTCCAAAAAATAGAGGCGTTAGCAGCAGGAGGTTTCCAAGGAGAACAATAACAATTAATTAGCCAATTGGAAAGAAGGCTGTTGGTGTTGTACATCCTACTAATAATAGAGCAATTATTCCCAAATTGAAGAGCAGCAATGGATGGCACACCAAGTCCTCCTTTAAATTTCGGCTTACATACATTTTCCCATGAAACCATCTTTAGTTTTTTTACCTTCTCAGTATCTCCAAAGAACAAAAAGCAAGAGCACAATTTCTTCACCGATTTAATAATTGTTTTAGGTATAATGGCTCCTCTTATCCAATAGGCAATTGAATTCAGAATTGTGTATTTGAGATATTGCAGTCTACCGGCAAAGGAAAGAAGATTGGCCTTCCAACCAGCTAGCTTCTTAGTGATACTCTCAAGCAATGGGAAAAAGTGGGCAACCTTCCTTCTAGAGAAGGTGATAGGAATTCCCAAGTATGTAATATAATTGCTGAAATTGTTAATGGAAAGAGAATTGCAGATGGAGTCATGAGAGCTGGAACCACCCCAAATCATAATAGAGCTTTTATCAAAATTCACCTGAAGACCATAGAAGTTAGCAAAGGTCTGAATATGAGTATGCAACTTGGAGTAGTTAGGAAGGTTTGAGGAACCAAAGATGAGAAGGTCATCAGCGTAGAGGAGGTGAGATAATTTGAAGCCCTCAATAGATATACCCTCAAAGCCACCATCATCTATAAGACATGAGAAAGCATCCATAACCAAACAAAATAGATAAGGGCTAATAGGGCATCCTTGACGTAAACCAGCAGATGAAGAGAAGCATCCTTCCAGTTGCCCGTTAATGGCAATAGAGAAATTAACATCATAGATGCAAGTTTTGACCCATAGTATGAAAATCTGAGGGAAGCCTTTTTGTTCCATTCTAGCAAGTAGGAATTCTCTAGAAACCATATCAAAATCTTTCTTTATATCCAGTTTGGCACAAAAAAAATTTATCTCTACCCTTGCGACTAGCATAGTTAAGAGTATCTTGCGCAAGATTTATATTGTCGGTGGATATTCTCGACTTAATAAAACCAGCTTGATTCTCTTTCACAATAGAAGGCATAAAATTTTTCAACCTGCCTGCAAGAATCTTAGAGATAATTTTGTAAAGTGTATTACAAAGAGCAATGGGTCTTAAATCACCAAAGTTAGTCACATGATTTTTTTTAGGAATCATAGCAAGAGCAGTGGCTTTAACACCACTCGGCAAGTATCCTTTAAGAAAAAAAGATCTTACAGCATTGCAAACTGTGGGGCCAATTATGTGCCAGCTGGTTTTATAAAAGTTAAAATAAAGCCATCCGGACCCGGAGCAGAACTAGAAGAACCAGAGAAAACAGCCGACTTGATCTCATAATCCGACACATGAGCAATTAAGGAAGAGGCAAGGATAGGATCAATAATGCTACCTGCTGGGAAACTGTCGGTAGATGGGTTGGAGGGGGGAACTGGATTATATAAATTTTGAAAATGGCTAATAAGATTGCAAATGGCATCAGCCCTAGAAGAATTTGAGTTGACAAAGAGGATGACAGCAGCATTATTTGAACACTTCCTTCTTTTTATACTGGAGTATAGAAACTTGAGGTCATCCTCACCTTTAGACAACCAATTAGATTTCGCTCTCTGAATAATCCAAGAAGCATGCATAGCAATAAATTCAGCAATTTTCACATTAACAGCTTTAAGATTAGAGTTATATTCAGCATTCAAAGGATCCAGAGAGATCCTATCTAGGCAATCCTCTTGAACTCGATGGAGGTTGGCAATATGAGAGTCTAAGGTGTTAGAATTGGCCCAAGGTTGCCGTTTGATAATGCCTTTCAGATTTTTTGAGCTTGCCACAAAGATCCAGCATCGGATTTCCAGAACATGGGACAGAAAAGACCTCCAATAAAGCATCCCAATAGCTATCAAGATTGGACCAATAATTCTTAAATAGAAACCTGTGTTTCACAGCATCAGAGAAACCAGAGTGAAGAACAAGGGGGTAGTGATCAGAGCTTAAAGGGTTTTCAATAGAATAATAAGAGTAGGGGAAGGAGGTCAACCAAGCCTCATTCACTAAAGCACGATCCAGCTTAATATGGATGGAATTATCAACTTGCTGATTAAACCAAGTGTAAGAGTGACCAACAGAATGTAGATCTTTTAAGTTAACATCAAAAATCATAGAATTAAAATCCCAAAGCCTGTTTTGAGAAAGAGCAATACCACCAACTTTCTCAGAAGGGAATCTACAACTGTTGAAATCCCCAAGGATGATCCAGGGATTAGTATGAATGCCTTCCAGATTCCTGATATCGTTCCAGAGGGTAGCACGCTCCGAAACAGAATTGGAAGCATACACAATAGAAAGAATGCATGATGAGTTATTTCCCAAAGATAAATGACCAGAAATCAACTGTGTAGTGATAACCACAGGGGAAAATTATATTTTCTGTGAGTTCCACTTGAGCCAGATCCGACCAGACTTAGAGAGCCCAAAATTGTTGCAACTAGCTTCCGAAGGGGGAAGAGTGTGAGAAGAATAAAAGAAAGGGTCCTGAAGAGAGGAGGCTTGAATTCTATTCTCAAGAAGACATATCATATCAAGCTTGGAGGATTTTATAAAACTTTTGCAACTAACCACTTTATCAGGGTTGTTAAAGCCCCTGATGTTCCAAACCGCTATATTGGGTAAGGACATTAAGATTTCTGAGGATGTGGGGTTTTTTTCTTCCCCCTGGTGGACTTAGCAATGTGGGATTGGTTAATGGACTGGTTCACAACCGCCCTTTTATTTCCAGAAGGAGGCAGAAGCTGTGTAGGAGCTACAAAAGGGGGTTCAGGAAGCTGGAGAACATTATATTTATTGGGTGAAATAGTAATGGGTTTCGATTCCAGATAAGGAATCAAGTTGGAATTAGAGCTAGGACCATCTTCAGTGGGAGAATTAAGGTTTGGGATGACTGGGATGTCTGGGATCAGAGAAGTTGGGGGTAGAGTTGGAACAGCAATGGTGTGTTGATGTGCTTCTTGAACCTCACAATCCTCTACAACTACAAGGGGATCATTCAAGATTTGCTGATTAGCTGAGTTAGAGACAGTGGGGTCTGTGCTGGGGGCGGCTGGGAGATCAGAGGGAGAAATCTGATGTCTGGGCGGTGGAGCATTATGATTCTGAGAGCTCCTGTTATCACGCGAGACAGAAGGCCTATGAGACTTTGACCTCCGGGTTGAACTTCTACCTCGGAATGGAGGGTTGAGAGAAGTGGATTCATTGCCATCAGTAACTTCAGACGGTTTGGAGGGACAAAATGAGGAATAGTGAACTAGGGACTTGCAATGCTCACAGGGAGAGGTTTCCATTCGTATTGCACCTTCAGACTGAATACATCCCCATCTAGAGAGATAGGTATCTCTTCCGGATAAGAGGCTGAGTTGTTAACTTGTACACAAACACAAGCATATGTAAGTCGGGTTTTTTGTGCCGTGAGGTTGTCCACAGCCAATGGAATGCCTACCTTACTTGCTATTCTGGAAATACCCTCCGAGTTCCAGCATACCAACGGCAAATTGTGTATTTTGATCCAGATTGGTACAGAGGAAAAGTTTTCTCGCCTAGGTCTAAATTTAGGGTTCCATTTTTGAAGAATGAAAGGTTTACCCATAAAAAACCAAACACCCCTAAACAATGCCATTTCATAATCTTCAACCGTAGAGAAACAGAGCAGAAAGAAGCCATCAATAAGTGTGAGTAATTGAAACGAACCTTTAAGGGACCAAGTTTTCCGAATAGCTTTAAGCAAAGCTTCGTAAAAAGGCCTTCGGCCAATGGAGTAACCTACCAAGCAGAGCTTCCAGTCTTTAGCTCCAAAGGTTAACTTTTCTCCAGAAAAAGGAATAATATCTGGTTCATCAGGGAAGAAAGAAAGTGGAAGGTCGACCGAAGAGGGTTCGGGGGTTTCAACTATATTTTTCCAGTTCTGCTGGGGAGGGGGGCTATTAGCTAGAGAAGAAGAAGGCAGAGGGGGGAAGTCGGAGGATGAGAGAGGAAAAACCATGGGAGTGAGGCAGAGCCCTCCGGCAAGGCCGGAGGAAGAGGAACGGGGCGAGGCAGCTAGGGTGAAGGGAAAACCCTAGCAGAGCGCATTTCAAGTTTACTTCTTTATGCCGATTGTTGTTCTGATGTCATTCAAAATTTGAACGTTAAGATAATCATCCGAACTCATGAACTGTTAGAATCATTCACCCACACCAATATATATAAAGGACGAAATGGCAGCAAGGAACTCCCCTCTTCTAAATTTTATTTTAGTTTAGAAGAGTCCCTTTTATTAATTAAATAAATAAATGAACTTTAAAAAATTGCCCTTTTGCCAATGCTCATTATTATATTTATAATGGATATTTTCAATATATCACTACCTTAAGATTTCGTTTGAAACAATTTTTTTATTATTTTTTAAAGTAATTTTTTAATATAAAAATTTTTAATTTAAAAATTATATTAAAAAGCAATAAAAAAACAATTTCGAATGTTAGGACGGTTTTTTTATTGCTTCTTAAAACAAACTTTTAGTTTAAAAATTAAATTTTTTTATACTAAAAAGTTATTTTAAGAAGCAGTAAAAAGTTCGTCCTAAAAAAAACCCAAGATGTATGGACCTGCAGGCTCAAAATCATCGAGAGAATACTATTTCAGACTTTTCAATGAAAATATCAGCAAGAAAGAGCGAGGTTCACGTTCTTTTTTATTTATATCTCGTCAATGATAGAGACTTTAAGCATAAATCTCAATATAAAAGAAAAGGTGATGCAGAATTTTTTATGGGATTTTGAGGAATTATTTGTATGGCAGTTCTTGAAAAATGATTCCATCGACCAACCGATCAAAGGGATCGGCGATTGTTTCAATGATCAATGGCCGGTCCACTGAAAACTTCAACCCCACAGCAACTGAAGAAAATATGAAATCCTCCAGCTCATTTGCAGTCCCAATACACGATAACAATAAAAAAAAAAGGCAAAATACAAAATTAAGAAAATCTTAAATCCTTGAATAATTAAAAGGACAAGCCCATATATGTAATTTAGTTTTTGAATATCTTAAAAAATATAATCAAAATTCTAAATTCGAATGCCATTGTAAATTCAGTGAATGATATTAAATTTAGTTGATAAAAATTCTGAAAGTTGTTGCCAAGATCCAACAATCGAATCCCATCAACGCCAAAAATGAGCTTCGATGCTCAACTTGAAAGTTGTTGGTTTGGGGCGGCTTTCTTACTGCTTTATAAAGCTGCTTTTTAGTATAAAATATCTTAAAAGCAGAGAAAAAATAATAATATAAAGCTGTTCCAAACAAAACTTTAGTTGGTAAAACCTTCGACGTTATTGTCATGATACCGAAATCGCCTCTACTAAAATTACTCTTATGCACAAAGCAAAAAAAAAGTACATGCACCTTCATAATTCATAAATTTTAAGTAAAAAGCTAAATTTTCAATTGCTACTATTGAATTAAATAACATATTGATACAATAGTGTCTATATATAAGTATTAAAAAAATTAGAAATATAATAAATAAAATAATGAAAATATACTATAATAATAATAATAATAATAATTCTTATTATAAAAAATAGACACATATTATAATATTTATATGATAATAAATAATTTTAATAATTCTAATAATAGCTACTCCCATTGTCTATAGTCGCCTCAAACAAAACTTCATAAAATAAATAAATAAAAAGACAAAATTGTATCACCATACAACTTATGATAAATTTGCATTAGGACCATATCTTCCTTCAGTTTGTTTTTTTTTTTCTGGCAGCTCTATACTCGTTTAGCCTAACAAAATTAGAAGAGCAAGTCAAACTCTTAACCTTTCCAGTATTGTGAATAATTAGTAAAGCAAGCAAGATCTTGCAAATCTCACCAAGATTTTTGGCTTGAAAGCGGCCTAATTAACTTATTCGAGGAGGAAAGCTAACAATCAGAATTTTTCTTAACGCGTCTGTTTTGTCATATAATAGTATATATTATACTGAATGCATGTAAGAGAAGAATATACAAGTCCGTGTAGAAAGCTGTAAATTAACGATATTTTTTACTGGAACAGTCAAAGACAGTGGAAAACAATAACTTTTTTAACGTTATATATGATTTTTAAATGTGTAAGAGAGGATTTTAATATAATTTATTGTATGCTAAAAAACTTTTCAATGCTATGGAAATAGATGAAATAGTTTTGCATCCTAATTTTACAGGAGGATTCAATATGGACAGATAAAAAAGAAGAAATGCGGAAGATATTAGAATTTTTATGAGAATAACTCTGGAAAGAGAAAACACATGGTATAATTTAGTTGAAATAATTTAGTATGTACTTGAAGTTGTACAGTATGGTTAATTCTCTACAACAGGAGAAGAGAGGATTGTAAAATTTGGAGCACTTGTTTGATCTCTTATCGTTATATTGTAGATTGTTAGAGAAATTGTGGAGGGGTGATAACAACAAATGATAATGTGAGTTACCTAATGATGGTCAGATAATGGGGGTTGAATGATGGTGGTCGAATGATGATAGTTAAATGATAATAAATTGACTATGCCAGTTGCGTGGTGCTGATCAAATGGTGACGGATGGGAGACGTCGATAAGACTATAACAATTGCTGATGATGATCGTCATCATTGAATGTCAGGCAGAGCTTAAGAGTTTTTCAAATCTTCAAGCTCTCTCGAATATCAAGTTTAGGCCACCCTTCATAGTGAGACTAAGGGTTATTTATATTATTTCGGGAGTGATATTGTTATGGAATCAAATTAGGATTTGTGACGGAATTGATTCTACCGTTAAAACCCACGTCCGCCGCAAATACTTCGCAAAAGTATTTGCGACGGAACAGATCAGTTGCAAATAATTTGAGGTGGATTTGTAGTGGATGTGCGATGGAAACTCCGCCACAAATATCCGTCATACATTGTGACTGAAAATCCATCGCAAAGCAGCCGCCATTTGTGACAGATATTTCCGTCACAAACAACGATGCTAAATTGTTGTATCAACATTTGCGACGAAAATTTCACCACAAATCCATCGAAAACTTGTAGCATAAATTTAAAAAAAAATATCTCCTGATATCTGTTATTGAGCTTTCCAATAGTACAAATCCAAACAGTTTAAAAGCAATAATTAAATGCAGTAATAAAAAGTAATAATAATCCAACAATAATATTCCAATAGCTCAAATAGACAACCACATTCCACAAAATTCTATAATTGTTATAACACTATAAAAGTTTTAGTAGTTCTTATGCATCAAAAGGAATAAAATGCATCAAAAAAATTTTACAGACACTCTAGGTGGAATCTGTATACTCACTCTCATGCTCGGCCGAGATTGATTTCAGTTAATCAACTCTCTGAATCTCCTAAGCTTATATAGTATCTGAATGTTTACGTCTGCTTGTATTTTTCGGATATTTTCTAACCCACTGTCAAGTTGGCCACATTTTAGCTAGTATCTGAATGTTCATGTCTGCCTCCGGAGTAGCTGGTAGCAAAAGAGGACTGCCCCTCATACTCGTAGGCTTGCGAGCCTAATCCATAAATATGTCCTTTCTTTATTCCACCTATCGCTTGCAACCAAGTGTGGTAATCAGAAACATCAGTAGATTCCCTGGAGAAACCCTCACATGCTACATCTTGGATCTCTCGAAGTCGAGTATACTCATCCTACAAAATATAACATAAGTGACTACCATATAATCGTCACTCATAATATTTATGTAAGTATAATATCCTTATATACTTATATATGCCCTCCTAGCTCGCTCATCCACCCACTGTTGATCCTTCTGACTCTTATGAGTGTGACTGTTTAACTCAACTAAAGTATGTTCTCTACCAAGCATCTCCTTTTGCAATATACTTAGATTAGCATGCATAAATAAAAAATTATTAAAATATATTAAAATTCTTATCAATGGTCATCTATGCTCAGTGTATAGAACTGAGCCCCCAGTATAGAGGGAGCTAGCCAGGCCCCCGACATCAGAAGCTTGGTTCTATATATTCTGTTTCCTCCTCACTGTAAATCTAGGCTGCCCCAAACACTATTGAGCTCTGCCCATACACCCTCTCCAATCCAAAGTGGTCGCTCATCTATCCTCTTAATGCGAGTCAACATGTCTCGCAGGCGAGTTGCACTACATTTATCAAAATTTATTTTGATTCGAGTATCACGCTCGGACAATTAATAGAAATCTCGTTGTATACAACAAATTAGAAAAAAATTAATTCTTTATTAGCGTAATAAAATATGAAGAGATGTTAATAATATTATAACTTACTAATCTCAAACTCTCTAAACCACATGTTGTGCACTTCCTTCGAGATTTTCTTCCAAGAGATATATGGAGCATCAAACATGCTCCATATGATATCCGGTATCTTGTGCATGGCTGCTTTGATGGATAAAATCTATACAAAATATTTAGTTGAAGAATGTTATTCCTCAAATATATGTGTAATATAAAACATACACATTTACGTACATGTTACCCTCATGTTGAATCAGCATGCGCCCCTCTTCAGTCGGTGCTGCGACAGCCTGCGTGGATGGTCCAGCTGCAATTGGGGTGAAAGGTCTAGCTACATAAGGCTAAGGGGGTGATGGCTAGTAAAATGGAGGTACGTATGGTGGATAAGAATAAGTAACAGGGAATCCCTGAGAAGATGGTGGGGGTAGTATGGGTAAAAGGGAGTTATCAGCGTAGGGTCTGGTGACGGAAAGCAGGGGTCTGCAGAGTAAAATGAAGGACTCCCTACAGGAGGTGTAGATAAATGGGGCTAGGCTAAGTATGAGTGGCAAGCTATAAAAAGGAGGTCCCCTCAGTACCTCTATCTCTAATGGATCCTTCACTGGCATTCTTTCTGCGCCTAAAAAAATTTTTGTGATCGATCGCCTATGGGGCTCATCACCTCCAAAAGACATCTGCAAAAAAATAAAAGAAATAATTTGCTATAATTTATATATTTAAAAAAATACAAAAAATAAGTAAATTAAATGCAAGAAAAGGAATTACTATATGTATGCTAACATGTAAAAAAAAATCTACTGTATGTATGCTAACATGTAAAAAAATCTCTATTATATATATGTTAACATATAAAAAAATCAAATTTATGTATACTAACATGTAAAAAAAGAACTATTGTATGTATACTAACATATAAAAAAAATTACTAGGTGATTCACATTTACCTCCTAACTATTAATCACTCTGTGATTCACTTTCATCTGCCAAGACCACATTCTCATTACTAACATCTTCAATGTTCTCCTCAATGTCTAAGTCTACCTCCTCTAACTACAACTCGATTTTATTAGCTACAATTTATCATCTACTTCATTAGTATGCTCTTTAAAGTTTAATATACACTCTTCTTGATATGTTACTGGTATTGTTGCAATATTCTCAATAATCCCCTAAGTTTAGTATTGATGACTACAAGCCAATATTGCTTACCCCGCAGTCTACCTGGATAGTTAGTAAAGAATACTTGGGTAGCTTGGCTAGCAAAGACAAATGAGTCATATTTTTCATATATTTTATCTCGCTTTACTTCTGTAATATCATAAAGCGGATGCACCCTTGTTCTTCTATTTATACTAGATCAAACTAGGGGTGCAACTGAGCCAAGCCGGCTCGAACTCGACTCGGTAACAGGCTCAACGAGTCAAGCTTAACGAGCTCGAGCTCGAACATACGTAGCATTCGACTCGTTGGCTCAACAAGCAGCTCGACTGGGACGACAGCGAACGTGACGACGACGTACCTCGGCTCGACAGCGGATGCGACGACATTTTGAGCTCAGATTGAGCTCGACGAGCCGCTCGACAGTGAACGCGACGACGACGACAGACAGGACCTCGATAGCCAACGCGACGACGACGACGGACGCGACCTCGACAGTGAACGCAACGACAAACCGTGAGACAGCGAACACGACGACGATGATGATGGACCTTGGCACGATAGCAGACGCGACGATGACGGACCTCAGCACGACAGCGGACGCGAGTATGCGACGACATTTTGGGCTCAGATTGAGCTCAACGAGCCGCTCGACAGAGAAACGAGTCGAGCTCGAGCTCGGATTTTGAGCTCGACTCAAACAACCGCTAGCTTAAGCTCGATTCGACTTGTTTGCACCCCTAGATCAAACCAATCACAACTAAAAAGATACAGGTTATTCTCTTCACCAAAATATTCCAACTGTGGTACTTCCTATAAGACCCCATAATACTCATAATCATCGCCTGTATAATTATTCTCTTTCACACATACACTGCATTTTTCTATTTTTCGACCTTCACAGTAAGCTTTGGTATGAAATCTGTAATTTTTTACAATAAAATTTGGCCAACAATTAAATTGTTCAAATAATTTTATTTTTTAAATTCAAATAATCTTATTTTTTAAATTATGAGAATAATTTTTTATTTTTAATCTGTATCAAATAATATATTTCGTAATTAAAAACCATGTTCTTTACTTCTTTGCGATCAAGACAAACTAATATAATCCGCAAAAGACAACCATTACAGGTTTGTCCATTTCCAATAACCTACCTTATAATTTGAGAGAGACGTACAAATGATTAAACTAATTTTTGGCACATATGTTATGGCTTTTTTAACAAATTAAATAAAACTTTATGTTATTCTCTTTGTGAACTTAGAAATACATATTTGATCGTTAAAAATTACTCTTTTGATCTGCATCTAAGATTTTTTGTTAGGATAATTTTTTTATTGTTTTTTAAAGTAATTTTTTTATTAAAATTTTTTGAATTAAATTTTTTTTATTAAAAAATTGTTTTAACCTATCGAGTTTAGCTTGGTTGGTGGGATATCTCAAACCCACGTTAGATTCCTCTCTCGACTGGCTCGCCTCCTTCAAGGGGAGCAAACAAGTGTGAGTTCGGATGCCTGTGGGTTGGCTGTCGTTATACGCTACCAAGCGTCTCCTAAAGGGATGGCAGTGGGTAGATATCCCGTTCTAAAAAAAAAACCCGTTTTTTTTTTTTTTTTGAGGGGGGGGGGGGGGGGGGGGGGGGGGGGGGAATTAGAGGGCATAAAGCCCAAATTTAAATGATCAAAAGCTGGTTACATGTGTAGAAAGTAAAAACAAAACCTGTAGTAGAAAAATTACTTCCATAAGGAAGTAAAATACAGGATAAAAACAGAGAAATGAAAGTGGACGGAGCCAAAAATAGGGCTTAGGGAATTGCCAAAGTGTAAGCGAAAACCCCTTGGTTGCAGAGGATGATTCACAAAGAGATCATGAAAGGCACCCGGTAAGAGACCCACTGCCATCCAAAGGGGTAGATAATGCAATTCTGACATCATAGCCCACAAAATCACCAAAAAAATAACCCGCAGCCAAAAAGAGATCAATTGAGCATCTCAAAACGGTCTTTAAGATCTTCAAAATGTTTCCATTTCCTAACTTTATGGAGGATGGCTTGTCTAATACTGAAACAGATTTTTGTTGGGTTGTTCCAAACATTTTCAAACCTCCTAGAATTTCTCTCTCTCCATAGAAAGTAAATAGAGCTGCAAATTATAAGATAACAGAAATTCTTCTCCCAACTTGTAAACTCATGAGAACCATCAATGAAGTCAAAAGTTTGCATCAGATTTGGCCTCAGAAGAAAACCACCCAAAGCCGGCAAAAAAGTAGTAATCATAGCAAAAGAAAAGTCACAGCCAAAAAACAGATGGAAGTGGCATTCACTGCCACCATCACAAAATGAACAGCCTTGGTAAATCTCTATATTTCTCATTAAAAGTAAATCTGCAGTTTTCAATCTACCTAACACAGCCATTCAGGCATAGCAAGAATATCGAAGTGAGAACTTTTTATGCCATATAAAGTTATACTAATGCACCTCATCAAAATGAATAAAATAACTGTTATAAAATGTAGAGAAGGTGGGATTTTGTGAGCCATTCCAAGTGATAACTGGTTGCTCACAAAAAGGTATACCCGAAATAGCAAAGAGCAGTTGATCCGGAACACAATGTGGAAGTGCCCAGCTAATGTTGTTAGTGTAGCAATGAACAAAAGGCTGCACAAATCTAAAGGAAGGTAAAATATCATGCAGAGACTTCCCGGAGCACCAATGATCCCATTCCATAGAATAATTGCAATTGGTGGAAACTTTTAAGGAAATGAAACCCTTAATAAGGTGAGCTGTGGCACAAATTTTCTTCCAGAATTTTGAAGCATTGTTATTAATAGGCTTCCAAGGAGATAAATACTTATGTTTAAACCAATAAATGGACACATTATCCTGAGTAAAAAACCTCCACAAGAAAGAGCAAAAGTTGGCATGATACAGACCATCAGTAGAAGGGATATCGAGACCACCCAGCCGCCTAGGCAAGGTAGTATTAACCCAAGCAATTAAGTGAAGTTTCTTATCGGCAATCCTACCATGAAATAGGAATTTAGAGCAAAGCCTGGAGATAGATTTACAGCATGATTTTGGAATAATAGAACCTCTAATCCAGTAAGCAATGGTCTTGGTAATAGTAAACTTTAAGAATTGAACCCTACCTACAAAAGAGAGAAATTTAACTTTCCAACCATCAAGTAGAGTAAGAAGTTTACTCAGTAGTGGTTGGAAGTGAGAAGAGTTGAGGCGGGTGGAGGCAATAAGAATGCCCAGGTAATTGAGGAAGGAGCTCTTATGAGATATGCCCAAAGCTTCACAAATGAGATCCTGATAGGTGACATTCTTAGAAAAAATTATAGAGCTCTTAGAAGAATTGATAAAAAGACCTGAAGCATTTGCAAAGTAAGAAATAGAATTGGCCAGGTTTGAGGCATTAGCAGGAGTGGCATTCCCAAAGACCAAGACATCATCCGCGTAGAGAAGATGATTAACAGAGTAGCCATTAACCTTTGGGCCAATAAAAGGCGGATTCGAATTTACCAAACAACAAGAGAAACCGTCCATGACAATACAGAAAAGCAGTGGGGATAAAGGGCATCCCTGTTGCAAACCCGAGGAGGAACTGAAAACCCCTTTAAGGGAGCCATTGATGCAAATGGAAAAAAATACATTGGAAATGCATCCTTTCACCCATTTAATAAATCTCTCAAGAAAGCCTTTCTTACTCAACCTAACATATAGAAAATCATGAGACACAGAATCAAAGGCCTTAACGATGTCCAGCTTGGCACAGAAAGAATTGTTGGAAGTATTGAAACCTTTAAGAATCTCAGAAGCCAAAAGAATATTGTCAGAGGAATAATGATTTGTAATAAACTCAGCTTGACTTTCATGAATAATATTGGGAAGCACAGTTTTCATCCTATTAGCAACCAGCTTAGCAATAATTTTATATGAAACATTGCACAAAGAAATGGGCCTATAATCCAAAATGGAAGAAACATGATTCCCTTTAGGGATTAAAGCCAGTGTTGTTGCCTTAACATCTCTATGTAAGTAACCAGAGGAATAAAAATCCATTACAGCTTTGCAAATGTGAGGGCCAGTAATGTGCCAAGTTTTCTTGTAGAAGGCGAAAGAAAAACTGTCAGGACCCGGAGTGGAGGAATTATTCCTTTTTAATTTCTTCAAAGGTGAAAGGAACAACTAGGGAGGCAACCAAATTCGGGGGAATGCAATTACCAGGGTTGATAGAGAAATTAGTAGCATTAATCGGTTTAGGAGAGTTGAAGAGACCTTTGAAGTGCTGAATGAAAGCAGATGCAATATCTTGGTGAGAGGTAAGAGGACCGTTAGCATCTGAAATTTCATAAAAATTGTTATGATTCCTCCTGGATCGAATTTTAGCATATAAAAAGCCAAGATCATCTTCACCCTGAGATAACCATCTCTCTTTGGCTCTTTGAGAAATCCAGGAAGCCCAAGAGGCTTGTAGGCTAGCAAGTTGAGTATTGATCTCTTTGAGAGAAGAGTTTAAGTTAATATCCAAAGGTGAGTATTGAATATTATCTAAGCAAACCAGCTGCCTATTCTTAAACTCCAAGATGGAATTGGAGATGAAATTAGAGGAAGCCCAATTCATCCACTTCAGGACACCTTTGAGCTTCTGTAAGCAATTTTGGAGGTGGCAAATGGGACTTCTGGAAGAGGGTTGACAGAAAGCCGATAAGACGTCATCCCAGAAACCATCCATGTAGGTCTAGTAATTTTTGAAAAGAAAACGATGAGGAAGATTATGGGGCATAGAGGTATAGGCAATGAGGGGAGAGTGGTCCGAGCACAAAGGGGGAATAACCTTGTAATGTGCATTAGGGTAGTGGTCTAAGAATTGAGAGTTAACCAACACTCTGTCAAGTTTTACATGAATTGGTTGGTCATTCCTCTGATTGAACCAAGTGTAAGAAAGGCCAACAGAAGCAAGGTCGAGAAGCCCGCAATCAAAAATGAGACCATTAAGCTCAGAAAGCCTGTTGGCAGGAACAGGAGATCCACCTGCCTTTTCATTTGCAAATCTGATGCAATTAAGATCCCCCATAACCATCCAAGGGAGAGGAGAGGTGGGTGTCAGCTCTCTAATGTTGTCACATAAAGGTTTCCTTTCATCAAAGGTGTTAGCAGCGTAAATGACCGACAAGTGGAAAAGAGGTAAGAAGGCCACAGAGATAATACCATGTATGAGTTGAGAGGAGATGAACGTAGGAGAAAAGGATATGTGGGAAGGATTCTATTTAATCCAGATCCTACCCGAGTTAGAAGAACCAAAATTATGACAATGATGATCATTATCAAAAACACGATGAGCATTTAAAAACCAATCATCCTCAGTTGAAGAGGAAACAATCTTAGCTTCCAGTAGACACAAAAATTTCAGATTATGGGCTCGAACAAGATCCCTGCATAACATCACCTTGTCGGGTCTGTTGAACCCCGTAATATTCCAACTTGCAAGATTGGGAAAAGGGATTATGATTTGGATTTAGAAGGTTTGGCTTTTTTAGCCGATTTCCCTTTAGTAGGCTTAGAGGTAGAGGGAGATTTGTTAGTTGAGGAGGAGGGTTTGGAGGAGGGGGGGACATTAACAGAGGTGTTAATATCATTGGCTAAAGGTGTTGGATTGTCATCAATTGGCGAGATACAGTTAACAGAAATAGGAGGATATACCACTAGAAGAGCTTTGAATTGTTTGGAGGTGGTGAGGTTTGGAGGAGAGTGAGAGGTAGGAATGACATAGGGTGGAAGAAAAGGGTTTTCCGAAGAGGAAGAAGTTTCATTAGCAGAGTCTTCATTCGGAGAGTTTAAGTTTGGAATAAGAGGGGTCTTCTCAGGAAGGGGCAATGAAGAACTAGATTCAACATATGTCTGTAGCGGGACCAAAGAAGGAGGTGGAGTTGGGTCTGAAGGAAGATTGGGGATTGAGGGAGCAGCAGGTGCGGGAGGAGGTTTAGAGGTATTCCTTATAGTCGGCCGAGGAGGTCGGCTAGAACTTCTACCTCGTGGTCGGGGAGGTATGATGGCTACATTTTTGGGGTTGGGATTAGAAGGACAAAGGGAGAAGGGATGAATTAGAGAACGCCAGCCTTCACAGGGGATGGGTTTCCAATCGTAAACCACCTTAAGAGACATATCTTCACCGTCAATTTCCAAAGGAATCTCATCGGAAAGAGGAGAATCCTTTGAGATTTGAACACAGACACGAGCAAAGGTAAGTCTGGAGCATTTAGCGGTTAGGGAGTCAACAGACAGAGGAATACCGATATAGCTAGCAATCTTGGAGATTCCATTAGGGGTCCAAAGAGCAAGAGGTAGGTCTACAATTTTAATCCAAATGGGGATGGAAGCATTCTTGTCTCTCTTTGGTTTAAATTTGGGAGACCATTTCTGTAAGATGAATGGTTTCCCAAGGAGAAACCAAGGACCACCCGACCAAATAGCATCATAGTCTTTTTGTGAAGTAAACTTGATGAGAAAAAATCCATCGGCAAGAGATAGGAGGGAGATCTCACCTTTTAAAGGCCAAACCTTTTTCATTGTAGCGAGGAGTCGCTCATAATACGGACGTTGTCCAATCGAGTATCTGATGAGAGAGAGGGTCCAGAGCGTAGATCCTTCAGAGAGATCATCAGCAGCAAAGGAGAGCTTGGGTTTTGGGGGAAAAAAGTCACCGGGAAAGGTTCGGGGATAGAAGGGGGGGAAGCGATGGTATCGGCATAAGAGATAACTTGAATAGCTGCGGGTGCAGGCCCAAGCAGAGAACGGCCAGGAAGGGGGGGAAAATCCTTCGGATCTAGAGCCATCCGAAGGGGGGAGAGGCCGGACCTCTCCCAATGCCGAGAGCTTTCGCAGCGGCGGAGAGAAAGAAAAAACTAGGGTTTTCGTGCGAGTATTGGAGTGGTACTGGGGAGAGGTGACCAGAACTCATGAACAAAAAAAAACTATTTTAAAAATTAATAAAAAAGCTGTCACATAGGAAGCCTGAATGATTTACCAATGATTTGATTTGATAGGTTTCATCGATTTAGAGTGGATTTGCATAATTCTCAATAATTGAAGCTACATAAAGACATAAAAGGAAAATAAAAATTTAACAAATAATTAATCAAACATTGTGCCATTATCCGGAGAGCAATGCACAGTTTTACCTAAATTATATATATATATATATATATATAATGATCGGAGTAAGATATAAATTTAAACAAGATTATAGTTATATTTGTCATGATAAATGATGGAATAAAAAATGGATTGGAGGAGTCCGGTGACTCAAACCCTTCTATATTTATGAAAATTTGTATAAAATTATATATAATTTATTTTTTTTAATTCTTCTTAATTTTTTTATGTAGTTCCAAAAGATAATTTTCATTAATGAAAATAAAAATTACCAAAAAAAAAAGGGGGTTAAACTCCATCTGGAATGAGAATTTGCCGATGTATCTCTCAAAGGTGTTGGGAAGTAAACTAACAAATAAACAAATAAGTGAACATTCGGATTTAAGGTGAAAAAAAATCTCAAAACGGAAAAAATCACAAAGCCACACCACACTAAGTAATCCACCATGAAAAATAGGAGAAATTGTTTAGATTTTTACACTCACACTATCTTCTTCACTTCACAATCACGCCCACTATCTCCAGATGCGAATATAGGACTTTCACACTTGTTACATACTTTCAATTGAATACAACTCTTAAAAACTAAAATAAAATTGACTCAACCGACCCATGTTAGAACTACAATATTGTAGTGTTATGTTCTCTATCTGAGAGGGGGTTCATAGCTTCGTGTCACTGTACGGACAAGAAAAAATTTAATAACATGAAAAGGAATAAATAACCATTTGATCTTACATCCACCTTATCTTAAATAAAGCAGAATAGATTTATATCCTTGAAAATTTCAAAAAAAAAAAAAAGGAACACCTAACTTGAAAGAATTATAAAGTGTCCTATATAAAATTGATCTCATATAATTGAAATAATCAAATAAGGCTGTTAGTATTTAAAATATGGTGGTTGTTATTGTCGAAGAAATTTTCTTAGATTATATAATTGTCATGTTAAATTTTAAAATAGTCCATCGACTATTTGTATATGATCATTTTTGTCTCAGAGTATAATGTTATTCTAATTTAGTCACTCGACTATACAAAATTGATCTAAAATGATCCCTTTGAAAATAAATTGGGATCAATTTCATATCATAATTACAATATGATAGAATATTTTCGATCAATTTTGTTTCGTCGTGGGACTCAATTGAGGCAATACTTTAGGACTAAATTAGTCAAATACGAATAAATTGGGGACTATTTGGAGTTTTTCTGTATATTTATCTTCTTAACCTCAAATTGAGAGCATTTTAGTGCATTTTGTAGGTATCCTTAACAAACTATTTTGTAGTGATAAAATCTTTAATATTTCCAAGCACGCAAAATAAAATAAAATAATTAAAATTGAATAAAATTGAATTAAAATGTTAATACTACATGCATATAAATGCATATAAATGAATAAATTTGAACATTGGATTATTTATTTATTATATTTGTGAACTAAGAACTTAAAAAAAAATACTTATTTTATGATTATTTAATTTTTTTAAATAATTTATTCTGTATTAAATTTTAAGTATTTTAGAAACTTTAAAAGCTATTTATGTTACAAAAAAGTATTAATATGATAAAACAAATGACTAGATAGCTATCTACATAAATTTAAATCTATTTTTTTATATTAGTATTTAATAAAAAAATATTAAATAAATACTAGATGGATATATTAAATCCTAATTTTATTTGTAAGAAATGTTTGATAATAAAAGATATTAAACAAATACTCGGATGAGTGGATTAAAATATTATTTATTATTCATAAAATATTAAAAACAATATTATTTAAATTATTGTTATTATTTATAAGAGAATTATAAAAGCATTTATAACTATTAATAATATTATTATTTGTTTAATTAAATTATTAGTATCTTTGATATAATTAGATAGTCTCGGTTAAACTCAATTTAAATTTGATACAATAAATTTCTTTAAAATAGTTCAAATTTAGCCTATCAAAAAATAAACAATATTATTTTATAGTGAAAAAAAATTTAATTTAATTAACCAAAAAAACCTTATAAAATGGATAAGATATTAAAATGCTTTATGTATAAAAACAAATTACGTTCAGCTAAAAATCTTTTGAATGTATTAATTAATTATTATCGATCAAAATAAAATTTACTGCATATAATATGATTATAATTTTAAAGAACATGCCAAATATTTTTTAACATGAAAAATCAAATTAAAATTAGACTGAAAGTTTTGGACTGTATAAAATTATTGGTAGCTAAGAGGTTTTTTTTTAGTATTTTGCCGGCGCCTTCCTCTTAGCCATTTCCTCTTTGTTGCGTCTGAAGTCCACATGGTATATGAAAAAGTCAGCGTCAGGTATATAAAAAAATCTCTCTCTCTCTCAATTCCTCTTCTCATCATCTTCAAATTAATCTTCTAGTTCGATTTTACAAGGATTTTTCACCCACTGTGTCCACTTATCGCCATCCTGTTCTTCCCCTCGATGTAGGAGAGAGAAAGCCAGCAAAAGAAGAACAGAAAGGAGTTTACTAGCAAGCTAGTCAGATGCTTGTTTCCACTACTGCTCAAGTGCAATTCCATAAGCCAAGGTCAAAAGGAAGATCTTATAAAAGAAGCTAATTTCTTAATTTGATAGATTAACTTCTCAAACATTTCCCACTCCTCCTCAGCTTGATCAGTACTGAGCAAGATCATGTGTGACTACTTCAATCAAAGGATGGAGAATAGCCAAGGAGACCTCGCTGACATCGTCCGAAACCGTGGCCTCATCGGCCCAACGGAGTCTGCCAACGAACTACCCGGCGCTGCCAACAGTTGGCAGTTTCTTCCTGAGCCAGCTGCCGTCTTCCCGAGGTTGGAGGACAAAGTTTTAGGAGACTCCTTGGCTGATGCGGCAGACCCACTGCTTCATGAATTGGCTCGAACAAGCTTCTTCGACTCAACAGAGGCCAGCGGCGTGCAGAAGAAGATGCTTTGGGAGGAAGGGAATAGGCCAAACGGAAGTTTGCTCGCAAGAATGCCTCAGATTTCTCTGGGGAAAGGAAAGGGGTCACCGGTGATTGGACCGCCGCAACTGTTAGCAGCCGTTGGTGGTGGCGGCCCGGTCGAGATCTCATCACCAAGATTAATTGCAGGGATTAAGAGAAGGTTGGTTCATCAATCCTTAGTAGCTAAGCTAATTATATCAGTTAATCGTTAGTTAGAAAGTGTGTTATATGGACTTATAAGTTCATGATGATTATTCTTATTCCAATTAGTTAGCGTTGGTATATATTATATGAATCCTCGTTTTTTTCTCAGTAACTCCAACTTGATGGGATTCTTAGTCTATCAGTTGAATTGAAATGTTTGAATTTTAGTTTGATTTGGTTTGATGAGAAAAAAGAAGTATGTGGGGAAAGTAGTTTTGACGGAAATTTTAGTCTTTAGAGTGCTCATTCCAAGGAACTCTCACATTGAGGTGGAAAGAAGAAGTGGGCTTTGATGGTATATTGATGTAATAGGACTAAATCTTGTCTGAAATGACAGGCAGAAGAACGTAAAATTGACTGGGAAAGAAGAGGTATCCATTTTCCCTTTTGTAAGATAAGCCAACCTCAATTGTTTTCATGTGGTCACAAATCTTAGCTGAAATAAAGGTTAGATACTCTACCCGTTTTCATGTGGTCACAAATCTTAGCTGATACAAAGTTTAGATACTACACACAAGAGGAAAAAACGACTCAACTTTTGCTGCCAAACTCTATCATCTAAGGAAATCAATCTCTTTCAACTAAAATTGGATTATTCTCTTTATGACACCATTTGTTATAGCTTATAAGATCTGCAACCATTTAAAGTAGAAATATTTACAAAAATATTCGGATATCTGTCTCTACTTTCTTTTTTTTTCTCTTGTTTATGAGGGAAATAACATGTATGTTTGATTGATATGATATATTATAGGAAAAGTCAAGCAAAGAAGGTGGTTTGCATCCCAGCTCCAGCTGCAGCAAGTGGTAGGCCAAGTGGAGAGGTTGTCCCTTCTGATCTTTGGGCTTGGAGGAAATATGGCCAAAAGCCAATCAAAGGGTCTCCTTACCCAAGGTAATTGATTTATTTCATCAAATAAATTGATGGCAATCATATCTTTCTTGATAGAGCTGAAAAAAAAAAAAAGAATTTCCCTCTTCTTTCTCTTCTTCTACTCTTTCTTTACTTTGTTTGATTAGGGTAGAAGCACATGACTGCTAAAACTTAAGTCAACTAGCTAGATAAGAATAGAGATGGAATATAGTGAAGAGGGGATCACCTCTCTCTCTCTCTCTCTCTCGCCCCAGCTTAACTGTTTTTAATTAATTAACAGTAATCTAGATCTCCTGATATTAGCCTGACGATTATTAATCAACTATATAATCCCTCTCTCTCTCTCTCTCTCTCTCTCTCTCTCTCTCTCTCTCTCTCTCTCTCTCTCTCTCTCTCTCTCTCGCCCTAGCTTAACTGTTTTAATTAATTAACAGTACTCTAGATCTCATGATATAGCCCCGAAGATTATTAATCAACTATATAATCTCTCTCTCTCTCTCTCTTACTCCAATGTTGAAGATAATAACTAATTAATCAGAATTGGAGACAGGTTTTGGTATACAAAAGCATCATTTTTTAGTAGAGATTAATTAATTACTGAGAAGATTTGGGCAGTTAATCTTCCAATTAGAACACTGAAGCTAAATTCTTGCCTTGAAGAAATTAATGTTATTTCAAAAATAACAATAACCTTCTTATTTTATTGATATTGCTCTAAGAACTCAATTAATCTTTGCTACACCTAACTAATATTTTTCTAAAATTATTCTATATTCCTTAAACGTTTCTTCATTTCTAATTTTCACATGTAGGGCTACTTATTATCAAAAAACTATTAATCAAGCTTCATGATAAGTATTTTAAAAAAATAAAAGCTTCTTGTTTGGTATTTGACTAATACAAGAGGATGTAACGTTAATAAACTATGATAAGCCTCAATAATGTATATAAGAGAGATACTTTGACACGCATAAACTTAATGCACTTCTAATATATTTTTCATATTGGAAGCATAAGAGGAGCATACTTCAAGAAGATATATTTGTTTAGTTAATAACATTTTCATAATATATACCATCTAAACAAAACCCAACCGGAATAATCAATCCTAGCCATTGATTTTTTCTCTATTATTTTATCATATTTTAGCGTAAAATTAGTGATTAATTAGTAGGCTAAGAACAAGCATATTCTACTTGCATCTCCGGCCATACAATAACTAGAGATGATAAATATGTTAATTTAAGCAAGCATATAATTAGGAATCTAAATGGGAAATACTATAAAATTATAGGAAAATTGTACTCTCATTTTACTGGAGTTTTTTTTTTTTTTTGGACATTTAGGTCAATTAAAGCAGACTCATACATATATCCCATACACAAGACTCGAATCCAACACCTCTTAGTTGATAGCCTAAACTCCCAACACAGACCAAGGTGAGCTGTGTATTTTATTAGAGTTTCGTTGTGCTCTTTGAGAGGAGAAATTATTACGTGTAGAGTCTTGATGCGTCTGGACTTCAATGAGATTGTGCCACATCACTTGTACTCAATAGTGCATACAACTTGTACATTGTCCGGACTCCGCACATAATAATTTTTCTTTTGAGAGACCATTTGAATCGGAAACTGACCTGGATTTTTTTTAATGGGCATGTGTTTGCCGCTTGGTATTGTATTTTGATATTGTTCTCGACATTTTTTTTTCTTTCTTTTGCTTTGGGAATTCGAATCCTTTGTTGTTGAATTATGCTTGATTTGATCATCTTATGAGTAAATATTTTTTTTTTTTTGTTTGATAATATAAACCATGAGATTTCAATTTAACGTTAATTAATAAGTAATGATATACAATTAAAAAAGTTGGTAAACAAAAAACAAATCAATCACAAGGAACTGTATGCCCCCCTTGGTTAATTAAGCTATTCGTTTATTTCGATTCTTATTTGCCATATTATTTCAGAGGCTATTACAGATGTAGTAGCTCAAAAGGATGTTCAGCGAGGAAACAAGTGGAAAGAAGCCGGACAGATCCTAACATGCTGGTCATCACCTACACTTCAGAGCACAACCATCCATGGCCAACTCAGAGGAATGCTCTTGCTGGATCTACGAGATCTCAGCCTTCAAAAGCCAACAACGCTTCTTCAACTTCCAGGAGTTCTCTTCACAACCATAAGCAATTTACAAACATGAAGGAAGAACCTAAAGAGTGTTCAAGCTCAAACACTTCATTACATGTAAAAGAAGAAGCACATGATCAGGAAATGGAAAAGGCTTTGACTGATCACCAAGATCATAATGATTTCAACACTGTGTTCGACGAGAGCTTCAATGAGCAGATGATGTCAAATTTGAATCAACCTGACAACTTCTTCGCCGATTTGGCAGAGCTTGATCCCGATCCAATGAACATTATCTTCCCTAAGGGATTCATGAAAGATAAATTAGATGAGGAGAGGGATAACAACAATAACAATAAGGCAATGGATCCTTTCATTATGTTTGATTGGGGAGAAGGGAACATATTTGGAGAAGCAAAGAGAGGTTTATAACAAGACCTTGGAACAAACACCTTTTTCTACATAAGGTTATAGATTTGTTTAAGGTCTGTCTATAAACCTTTTCCATATATATTTTCAAGCAATGTTTCTCACATCGATAAAATTAATATATTTTTCTATATAGCATGCTATGTATAAGAGTATTGTAGTGAATGAGAACATGCCGCGGTTCAACATCACAGTTTTTATGTCTTGGTATAGATTAAGGTTTCATTTGGGACGGTTTTTTTACTATTTCTTAAAGCAACTTTTTAGTAAAAAAATTTTAATTTTTTAACTGAAAAGTTGCTTTAAGAAGAAGTAAAAAAGCAGTCCCAAACGAAGCCTTAGGCTTCTTTTGGGACAGCTTTTTAACTGCTTTCTATAGTTTTTTTAGTAAAAAAAAATTTGTGTTAGAAATTATCTGCTTCAGAAAGTAGTAAAAAAGGCATCCCAAACTAAGCTTAAGATAGTGTTATAATGATGAGTGAGCTCATTTGATAGGAGAAATAATTTTTTATTAATGGGGAGAATTCTAATCTATTACAAATTCCTTGTGGTTAGTAAGTGTTATAAAAAGGTTCTGATCATCATCAGTATTTATTTTATGTTGAGATGTATATTCTTCTGCATAACCATAGTTAAGGAAATTTCCACAAGAAAGTTTTGGAAATGTTGCTTAACGGAAGAGCATGTAAATTAGGGATAAAAGAAGGTTTTCTTTTTGGTTTGTTGATTTGTAATTGCATTGAGGCCTACAAAATTAATTAGAATATTGGAGGATGAGACGATGGGACAGAAAGCTGAGAAATAGATGCTTTCTGCAGTAATGGAAAGTAGACCTATGATATGTCACTAGAAAAAGCATTACAAGGAAGTACTGTAATGGTGTTCATATTTCTTACACTAATTATTATTTTCCATCTATCATTTTACCTCCTTTCCTTCAGATACTATGACAATTCAACGAGGAATAAAGCCATTCCTCTCTTGCTTTAGAAAAAAAAGGCTTGAAGTCGAAGGAGAGAAATGGTGGAAATTAAAGAGTATTTTAAAATGTTAAGTTTTATTTGGGATAATTTTCTTAGTATTTTTTAAAATAATTTTTTATTAAGTAGTAAGAAAGCTGTCCCAAACAAGCCTTATTTGCTTTGTTCTTCAGCTTCCTAACTTCATGTCTTATCTTTTGTATAATAGAGATATATATATACTTCAAGAGTATGATCGTTACTATTTGAGTTTGCTTTTGGGAATAAAAATTATGAATATTTTGAACATCTCTATTAGCTATGCTACATGCTCCCTCAATTTTCTAGTAATAAGGGATGCCAAATTTTAGAACTCTATAAATGGATGCAAATAAAATTTCACATATGCTACTCGTTTTTTCTGTAAGTTGAGTGGCACTTCAAAGTTAAGAGTAAATATCTTAACAAAAAAAGTTCTAACTAAAAAATAAAAGGAAATCTATATGTCCAAGCAAGATAAGTAAATTGAGCACATGATTACTTATGTGTGCATGCTTACAGGCTAAAACAAAATATGTGAGATTTACTTGCATTTGAAGAATTCTAATACTTAGGCTTCATTTAGGGACGGTTTTCTTATTGTTTTTTAAATTAATTTTTAGTACAAAAAGTTTTTAAGATAAAATTTTGTAATAAAAAATTGCTTTAGAAAGCAATAAGAAAGTTGTCACAAACGAGGAAGGCTTCGTTTAGGACGGGTTTCTTTTGCTTCTTAAAGCAGGATTTTACTTAAAAAATTAAAATTTTAGTATTAAAAAGCTACTTTAAGAAGCAGTAAAAAAGTCGTCTAGGAATCTTTAAGCCCAAATAGCAATTAAATTTTTATGCTACGGGTATAATTATATATGTGACAAAATTTGTTGCAAATATGTCATTAACCTGCTATCTTCTTTTATTCGTTGGGTTATAAATCTACAAATTAGGTGCAGATTTTAATGTTGCGGCAAAATATGTAGTAAATTCGGTACAAACTTTCTTTTAAAAGTAACCCATCCATTTTTTTTTATTATTTGGCTAATTTATTAGCCACAACATTGCTGTAGCAAGTTCCTTCAAAATTTGAACCGAATAAGGAGTTTGGTCTAGAAGAATGAGGGTTTCGTGGTTTTTTTGGACTCTTCATGGTGACTCCTAAGACAATTCTTAATATCTTTCGCTGGCATGCTATTATTTTTTTGTTTCTGGTGATGGTGGTTCGAAGGATAGTAGCAGGCAATGATGATCAGAAAGATTATAGTCGAGCGACGGTTGACCGAGAATAGTAATTGGTGGGCGACAGAGATCAGCATGATCATAGGCGGGCGACAGTGGTCAAAGAGCTATAGTCGGCCGATGGTGGTTCAAGGATAGTGGTTCATGAGCAACCGAGGTCGGAAGAACCGTAGTTGGGCAACGGTGTTGAGAGGATCAATGTCATGTGATAAAAGTTAGAAGGACCATAATCAGGCAATAGTGGTCAAAGAACCGAAGTCAAGCGATGGTAGTCTGAAGATCGTAATCCATAGATAATGGAGGTCAGAATGATCATAATTAAGCGACAATGGTCTGAGGACTATGGTTTGAGGGCAATAGAGGTTCGAAGAACCGTAGTTGAGTGATAATGATTAGAAGGCCGAAGTCGACGGGCAATAATGGTTGGAAGGGCCTAGTTAGGCGATGGTGGTCTAATGACCATTGTCGACGGGTAATAAAGGTCTGACGGTGGTGGTCAGCAGGCAAAGGTCAGTCGGGTCTAGGCCTGGCGGAGACGGTCGGATTGCGAGGGTTTGCTGTCAATAGTGCTCGAGTGGAGCTTCGAAATTCTTCAAGTCTCGATGCTCTCTTGAGTCTCTAGCCAAGGTTTCCCCTCATATAGAGAATGGGGACATATTTATAGATTTTGAGAACGGCAAACCCCATAAATATTGAGAAATTTCGGAGCACTCCATTGAACGGCCCATATTGATTCTCTCAATCATAGATCATTTTGTTAGCATTTATGTGCCCTAATGATGTCAAAATTAAGTGATCTTGGTTTGTTGGATTCATCTCGTCAAGCCGCTTGATTCGACTATAAGTATGTCAAATTTGGAGACCATTTGGTCATCTAAATGTCTTGAAGTTTTCAACTATACTTTGGATTGTTGATTTGTCACATTTGAGTTCGGATTGGACCACTCTTGGTGTCATTAGTTTGTCTTATTGAGACGTTCAACTTAACTATATTTTTGTTCAAATCTAAGTTCGAATGGTCCTGGTTTTAATTCTAGAAGATCAAACGTCTCGGGATTCATGTCCAATCAAGATGATTTTTGATGACATATCATACATAATGTTTGTTCTATTATTGAGATGTTTTGTTTCTCGACTAACTCTGTTGATAATATTTCTATGGGGCATGCTAAATTTTTGTTTCTAATTTGTGTGGTTTATTTGGATGGAGAGAAATAATTATAAGTTTAATAGCTTGCGCTTTAGTGTTAAGGTTATTGTATTGTCAATTTGCTTTCTTCTTAATTTTTACTTGGTGAATCTAAGATAATTAACCCTTATGATTGGATTAGAACTGAAATTCATATTCGAAAATCTCTCCACTGTTTATCGTGGTGGCAAGCCACACGTTGGCAAAGCAACAAGTAATTCAAATTAATACTTTATCAATTCTTCTATAGGAGGTGGTGGTCATCACATTAGAGATTCTAATAATTTTGACTTCATTTGGGACAGCTTTATTATTGCTTTAAAAAATTACTATAAAAAAAGTAATTTTTAAAGTTATTGTAGAAAGTAATTTTTTAGTACAACATTTTTTCGAAAGCAGCGAAAAAACAGTGGTTAAACAAAAATTTTGGCTGCAATTTGAAAAACAAAATTGAAAGAAAGTTGTCCCAAACGAAATCTTAGGCTTCATTTGGCACAAATTTCTTACTGCTTTATAAAGCAATTTTCTAGTACAAAAATTTTTTGTTCAAAACAAATTTTGTACTAAAAAGCTGCTTTTAAAAACAATAATAAAATTGTCTCAAACGAAATCTTTGCTTATACATCTTCTGTTAAAGTTTCTAATGCTTTTCAATCTCAATTAAAAGCTTCATTAATTGTTTTAGTATTTTGTATTTCTAAATATTTTCTTAGAGTTTGGATTGAACTTGATGCATTTGCCTTGGTCTACTTCATTGTTCTAACAAGGTATTTGTTATAAAAATTCATATGATCTCAGAAAAATTGAACATCTTCTTTCACCTATGAAATTCAGAATCAATAACATTTTTAGGAAACGAAATAAATCTATCGATTGGCTTGCTAGATTTGATTCCATGTTGATGGAACTAAAAATTTTAGAGAATCTCGATTGCTACAGCAAATTCTCTCAATGTATTCCAGTAGATTATTAGAAGTTACCTAATATGTGGGCATTTTTATTATTCTGGGAGATTGTTAATGATGATCACATTTTCATTTTGTGAGATATTAGTCAGTATTCTTTTCTGAAGATTGATTGATTATTGTTGCATTTCTCATTGTGAGTTGTTGGTAGCTATTTTTTAGTGATTCTTCTTCCATTTAGCTTGGGTTGCCGCTATTTACTAATTTTCTCATGCCTAAGTTATCTCCCCCTTTTTTTTAAGCAAAATTTTTTTGATTTTTCATTAAAACAAAAAGGGGTACAAAAAAGTACAAACTGAACAAAAATCAACTATACCTCCCCAATACAAAATGGGAGAAGAGCAGCCTGAAAAAGAAAACCAAAGAACAACCAAAAGGGAAAAGAGCAAAGAGAAGAAAAACCCCTCAACTGACAATGAGAGGTCCCCCATGGTCTTGTAGAGGGCACCAACAAAGCAAATAAAGGATCACTCCAGACAACAGCAATCCCATATGATTGCGGCAGCCAATACAATACGAACAAGAAGACCTCAACATTAATCAATTGAGGGGACCAAAACCCCACCCAAGGACTCCTCATATGCTATTTTCCCCTTCCTTGGGGCAGTGGAAACAGACCCCAGTTGCTGCAGTTCTTCTTGTAATGGAGCCTGAGACACTGTAAGTCTTTACTTGGAGAGATTCAAGCTTTTGTTGGAGACAGGCCTAAGTTATCTCCCATAGTTACTTTAAAAATCTTTGGAGAGGGTTAGTGATTGCTGGTGTATTCTTGATGATTTTGATTGAAAAATCTGTGTTGCTTCTCTTGTTCTCAGATATGCAATAATTTTAGTTGGAGATATCCAGCATCAAGTGGTTGATATGATGGATTTTAGTGGAAATCAAGATTGCTTCTCTTGTTGTAAGCTAAGGTTTCGTTTGGGACTGTTTTCTCACTGCTTCGTAAAACAGCTTTCTAGTACAAAAATTTTATTTTTTGTGCTAGAAAATTGCTTTAAGAAGTAGTAAGAAATCGTTCCCAAACGAAGCCTAAGTTTATATTTTAATTGTTGCTGCTTAAATTAGTATTTTGATTTGTTTTTAGTTATTACATATTCTATCTGTGGATTCAATCACATGTGGTGCTTGTTGATTTTGTTTTGAGTTTGCAGTAGATGTCTTTCCTATTGTTGATCTCCTCATCTCCTGGAGCTACTTCAGTTGGAATTGGTACGAAATTTTGAAGGATTTTGAATCCTTCAAGCATGACTCTTTATCTTGATAAAGACATGTCGTTTTCTTGTAATTGGCTTCATTTGAACTCTTCACATTTCCTTTGTGCTTGATTCTTCACTAGAGTTTGTCTTGGAGCTTCATTTGCTCTTCAGCTTACTTCATTTTTAATGGAGCATTGCACTATTTAGTATTGATCCTAAGTGATATGGAGCTTGAGATTTTATGTTCTTTTCTTTGTTATTATTCACATTTTGCTCTAAGGGATACAAATTTATCTGAAATATTTTATATGACTAAGAAAACCTTAAAAAAAACTACCAAAGAAGCATCCAAGGCTCAACAATTAAATAAGATTGCTACAATATATTTAACAAAACGACTACATCATTAATATTTCTTGGAAACTCCTAATACTGAAACAGCCAAATCAAATAATGCTAAGTTTGAAAGCTGTGCAGGAGAATTCAAATAACTAGCAATAGTACAACTCAAGCTTCTTTGCACCATCATAAGCTTTATTAATGGGAAGCCTGCAGATTCTAGCTTGTTAAAATATTGAGGCCGGCAATACAAATGATTTTGGCATCTTATGTTAGGTCCAAAATAATTATTAAAGTAATAAGCTCTGCAGATTCATTAATTAAGAGGTGATTAAGAAAGAGATCTCACTTGGTTTTTCTACATCTGTCCATCATCTATGATTTCATTTGGGATAACTTTCATATTATTATTATTATTATTATTAGAGAATTTTTTTGTTGAAAAATTATTTTTTTATAATAACTTTTTAAAAAGTTATTTTTTTTGTAATAATTTTATAATCATTTTTATAAAAAAATTATAATCATCTTAAATTGATTACAAAATTATTTAAAGCAGCACCAGCTGAGCCATGACATATAGCTCTATAGGGTAGAAGGCCTAAAAAATTAATAATAAGAGCAATGCTTCAAGGACTTGCAGCTTCGCTTCCACCGTAGAGGAAGAGGTATTACCTTCTGGCAATCAAAATTTTCTTAAAATTAAGCTGAACCATGTAATGCTTGGTCATGGCTTATGTCAGCTATACTGTCTCTACTGATGCAGAAACCGCAGGTCAATTTTTTATCTCTCTTATATATAATAGTAAAAATGAGGAGAAGCCGGCTAATTCAATAAAGGTGGCGACCACAAAATAGAAAATGTAATCTGAGAAAATAAATTAAGTTCCTAAGCATATTTGATTAATTGTCGAATTGCAAGTAATGTATCTTTCAAAGACTACATCCACTACTCTTTATGTCTCTCACACAATATAATTATGGATTAGCTGTTTGTAATCTCCTTTGATCTGCTTAACCTCCTTTGAACCAGTCTGGAAGTTGAGCTTAGTTCTTGTACTTACTGAGACTGAGAATGAAGGATATGTGTGAACTCTACCATTGAAGCTTGTTGAGTCCACTAAATCAATCTATCTTTTTATTAGCCTTACTGAGCTTAAGCGTTTTTCTTGTCAAGCCTTAGGCTTCATTTGGGACAATTATCTTGCAAGTTCATAAAACAATTTTCCAAAAAAATTTGTACTGAAAATTTGCTATAAAAATAATAAGAAAGTCATCCCAAACGAAGCCTTAGATAGAATAAAATGACCAATTAGAGATTGATTCATGTATGCTATATATAAGCAAATAAAAATAATTAGATATTAATTTTATAAATAATCAAATTTGTTGACCTCTGAAATAAAAAAAATCAAAATGATGAAACCTGCGCCAAATCCCTGTACACAGCTGCAAATCCTGCAGACGGCGCCGTTTCAGAGATGCCCATACCTCGCGTGCCTAATCTCCTGCCCTCTTCGCGTCGTTAAAATGAGGGCGAGACTCTTCTTGTTCGCTCATTCCACGCACACGACACTTACTCCTCCCACAGCTTCCTCTCCTTCCACGACCTCCTTCTCCACTTCGACTCCCTCAGCCCGATCGAAGCCCCCAGTTGGTCGTGAGATCCCTGCAAGCCATCCCGATCTCCAACCAAACTCCCATTCGCAAACCTTTGGCCTCCGACTTCGCCTGTTCGCAAACTCCGATCCAAGCCACAACCCACGGCCAAACTCCAACCAGAAGAGAGAGAGAGAGAGAGAGAGAGAGAGAGAGAGAGAGAGAGAGAGAGAGAGAGAGACCAAAGCCAACCTACCTCAAGCCCTAGCCGACCCCGCGAGCCTTCCTCCTCTGCTCTTTGCGATCGGATCCCCAGCCGACTCCCCTCCTCCGAAGACGTTCCTTCCAGTCGGATCGGAAGTTTGCACGAGTCACCTCTCCGCCTCCTTTGTTATTCGACTCCGTCCCTTCTGCGACTTTCCCTTCCAGCGGGATCGGAAGTTACACATTTTAATTGAAAGCAACGGCGAGAGCTCACTGGCCGTGAGGGTAACTTTCTCCTATCGCGCATTTCTTCGGTCAAATCCTGTAATTATGTCGAATTTGAGAGAGGAGGGAGAGAGAGATTAATTAACATTAATCAAAATTAATGTTAATTAATTTTAATTAATGATAATTAATTTTAGTTATACTTATTTTAATTAATTATTATCATCATAATTAATTAAAGTTATTTAATTAAATTACTATGATTAATTTTAATTAATTATAATTAGTTTTAATTAAAGTTAAACTTTAGTTAATTACATATATATTTTTAATTAATTGTAATTAATTATTATTAATTAATTTATTAAAGGTTAATTAATATTAATCAGTTATAATTAATTAAATATATATTTTTCTTAATTAATTATAATTAAATATAATTAATTAAAGATAGTTATTATAAATTATTATTAATTATAATGGGTTAAAAAAAGAGAAAATGTAAAGAAAATCCATCTCTTACCTCGACATGCGTGTCGGGCCGGCAAACCACCCATACACGCTTTCTTAAGTGTGGTGGGAAGGGAACCCGACGCGACACCTACGACGAGGTAGGTGAGCGATCCCTTAACCCCAAAATCCTATTCTCGGCGTTCATGTCGAGCCGGCAAACCGCCTATACACGTTTTTTTAAGCGTTGTGGGAAGGGAACCCGGTGCGACACCTACGACGAGGCGGGTAGGCCCTATACACGCTTTTCTTAGCATGGTGGGGACGATCTTAAGTACCCGTACGCGGCTCTGTACCTGCGGGGAAACAACTGATCTCTTTTTCAGGTACATTTGAAGACACATACACGCTTTCTTAAGCGTGGTGGGGGATTGAAGACTTTACACGGCCGCGGTGTCCTCGAAAGAGGGCACCTACCATACACGCTTTCTTAAGCGTGGTGGGAAAGGCCCAGTTTTCCGTAATTTCCCCTAAACAGGGGAGATGCCGGAATGCTGCCGAAATTTCGGGTGAACAAAAGACTGTACTTGGACTTGTTTGAACTCAAAAGAGGAGAACTTGGACTTTACTTGGACATTAAATGAACTAAAATGAAACTTGTATATTTAACTAAAACTTGAACTATACAACATCAAGTGAAATTGGAATTTGAATTCAAACAAAATGAAAAGAATAGTTTGAACTTGCAAAGGACAACAGGGGACCAATCTGAATTTTCATAGTGGACTTGTGAACCTTTGGACATTGGATTTGAGCAAAATGTAAATAACATAGAATTTAAATGATTAATAAAGGCAATGACTTGAATCAAAGTTCAACAAAGAGCAATTTGATTTTGGACCAAATGACACGAACTTGAACATCAGGAGACTTGAACTTGGATGATTTGAACAATATGGAACTTGAATTCGATTTGAATCGAATTCAATCAAGAAGAACCTGATCTAAACTTAAACTCAAACTAAATCCAGAACTTGAACTTGATTTGAATATCAAGTGGACAAAGCTTGGACTCAATTTGAATATCAAACGAATATGACTTGGACTCAAGCTCGGACTTGGACTCAAATGTGACATGAGAACTCGAACGGAACTCAGACTTGAATCAATGTTGGACCGCGGGGAATTCATTCCAAGTAAACTTGAAATGAATGTTGAACTCAAATTCGAGCAAAAATGATATAAGACTTGAACACAAATGAACCCGAATTCAAGTGGGACTTGATTTGAATATTAAGCATGACTTGAACATTTGAACTCAAGCGAAAACTTGAGTTGAACCACAAAGGACTTGAATCAAAATTCAATCAAAAGCAACTTGATTTCGACATTGAATTTGAACAAAAGCAAAGATTTGCAATCACTGTCTACTTGAAAATAGTGATGACTTGTAAGCAACATAATCAGACTTCTTGCTGTGATGCCTTTAGTGGATAGTAAATAAAGGAGACATGCAACAAGAGTTCAAATTGGAGTGCGACCTTCCCACAAGCCATACAAATCAACATGCAAGCATATGTAGAAGCATGTAGCAGATGCTAAAATATCTCTACAATCTATAATAGTTCTGTGACAAGTGCGTATAAACAACGTACAACGAATATTGAGGATATTCGTACATCCAACAACAACTTAGTCGTAAGCACACACATCTATCTTTTAGAAGTGGAAAGACTCAACATACAATAGATGCGACAATGTTCTACAATCAAGACATCAACAAAAATATTCAAGTCTGCAAGCAATGTAATAGATATAGTGATTCGCTAGTTATCATACACTATGAACACAGTAAGTCTACAAGCAAAGCAAGAGAAATGAGGAAGATATAACTCCCTTTCAACCGATGATAACTAATTTGCAAATGAATACACAGTATTCTATCCATGAGCAATCATGCCTGATGTAGTCTATTGGAAAATAGCAACCACTAATTGCTATGAATACGAAAGGTCACTAGCAAAACATAGAGGAGATTGTGACAAATGAAAGCATTTGCAAACTACGTAGCAAGGGGAAGTGAGTATGGTAGGATCCTACAGTCAACATTTATCAAATCATAGATGAACGCATCAGTCTTCTACGATACGAGGCCAATGTACATCAAGTGTAATAGTGTTCTATGACTGGCTTCAAAGCACAAGTGGATACATCCCAAAAGCAGCAAAGTCAGAGTTGATGACATTCTTCGTAACAGTCGTGCAAGAAGATGAAATAGTTCATATTGCATTCATATGAGAATATTGGTGAAAGGGTTATAAATGCCTGAAGATACTACAACTTGCCCACAAATGAATGTGGAGAGATTATCCAACATCAGTCGAATACACCGATCCCCAGCAAGTAAAGGCAGGTGGGAGGCGACGAATGTAAGTACCTATGAGCTTCTTTAGGAAATCAGCTACATACTTAACATGCTGTCTACAAGGATGCAAAAGGACTACAGTAGATAGTAACATCTACAATCAAAGCAGGAGATTCGTTAGTGCACTACGATCTCCCTGCAGTAAGCAACTAGTGCACGACAGTCTACCTGTACAATGCAGCAAACAGTTCAATCCCCAAGCTGCTACAATACGCCACCGGATCTGCAACACCCATGCGAGTAGACAGAAGGCGTACAAATCCCCAAATGAAACCCGTATGACGCCACACCACCGGATCCGCAACATTCATGCAAGCGGACAGAAGGCGTTTACAAATATTCTAAAAGTACCCCCGCACATGCACTGTAACTTGTATACACATAGGTATACAAAGGGGGTATGCAATCAAGAACCCGCATGGGCCCCGGCGAGCATGTTATTGGTACACACGTGACGTCTAGGGATGCTGCGCGGGTCAATAAGTGAATTCCAGTTCGAGCCCGATCCTCCTATACTGGTAGATAGGAGTCGACACGGCTCGAACCACTAAATAAATATACGATCGCGAGATCGACCGGGATATTTATTTTATAGTTCATATTAGGCCTTCAAGGCCTATAATTAAGAGAATTCACTAACAAAGGTCCAAAGCCTACGAAACCCGATCCTCTATCAATTGCTGACAGAGTCGACAAGGTTCAAAACATAAAAAAATATGAATGACCCCACACCCCGATGATGGCCGTATTGAATGTATATCTCAATCGGAGGGGTTCACAAACACTTTCAAAATATCACCCAAATACCCAAAATTCAAATCTCCAAAATTTCTAAAATCCAAATATATCTAAAACTGAAATCTAACCATCAAAACACTTAAAGAAAAACACATCCACCCTCCGCAACAATTTGCCGAGGTGGACAAATCAAAATTTACTTCAGCTCACATAGAGCTAATGCCTAGTCGAAAATATCACTAGGATCCATTCTCAAACAATCTCCTGCCAGCAAGGACGTGGTACGAGTCCTCTAACCGGCAGTTTCACCGTCAAATGACACTGCAGGATAAATGGTTATGACTCGGGGCCCTCTGAACCAGGTGGTCGCCGCCAAATGGCACCATTATATTATGGTTATGGCCAGAGCCCGTATGCTCCCCAACGGCATCAAATCCTTGAGATATGAATCAATAGGATATGATTGATAGGGCACAAAGCCCTCTGTTCGCTAAGGTGGATTCAAATTTATCCCCTTAGACAAACACTCCCCCCAGGTCTATAAGGTACCCTTGGACGAAGCAACCCATGGCTGCCGACAAGGATCCTTCTGTCAGGTTGGGTCGACTACCTCCTCTAACTAAGTAGACCAGGGATCACGATGGCCCGGGACGACGGAACCATGGGATCTTGATCGGGTCCATCATCCATTCCCCCACCATCTGCTTTAAGTGCAAGATGGTGAAATTTCTATTTTTAAATATCAAACCTTCCAAACTCTCCAATTTATGAACCCATGCTGCTACTATATGCCAGACTCACGTATTTCTACGTATCTGATTGACGACTAGCCTTAATCGAAAGTTCTCTCTCGTGACCGGGAGGGGTAATTAACTATAGGGGCTTGCGCCTATAGGAAACCAGAACTCAGATAATAAAGTCCTCACAAAATGAGGACGAAATCTCTGGGTAGTGTCTCATCTACAAACCCATCTGTCTTCCAAAATTTACCCCGGAACTTAGCTCGTTAAAACTCCCCCCGAAGAAAGCAAAAAGCGGGCGGAGGCCGGGGCCGAATTTTCGGAGCCCACAAAATTTCAAGAGATCTGCAAAAAAAATTCACCCAAAAATTAGTCACCATTGACACCGACCATCATCAACACATCATACAATATTCAGTAAAAAATAACACGTTTAAATTATTAAATATATTTTTATTTCATATTAAAACTTAAATAAAATAAAAAATAGTTAAAAATAGAAAATGATCCCAATCAAACCCCACTAATAATAACAATGATGAGATTAAACAGTTATGAGTACTGTATAATTTTCCACTAGAGTATTAGTGCAGGTGCTTCACCTCATCTATAAGGCCGTAAATCTAATTTCCTGGAGAAAGACAACTTAAATCTCCCAAAAACTGGGGAAAAGAAAAGAAGAGAAGAGTTAACAAAGTGAGAACATCAGTTGTTGAGATATGTTATGCAAAACACAAAGTATCTAAATCTCTCTTGACTGAGAGATACTGCTGTTAATCATAAATCAGGCAAACAATAGCAATTCTCACGCAGGAAGCTTCAACTCGTCTCGGTTTTTCCAACTAGCAAGACAGACAACAGAGTGTTATTACACTACAATGATATTAAGACAAGAACTGTGAAGATGATAATGAGAAGTGTCTTATGTACCTTTTTATGTAGTAATAGAAGAAATCAGTGTAGATGACTGTTTGAATAAGGCCAGACAACCAAGCTGCAAGATAAATATCAAGTAGTGCTTACCTTAAAATCATTAGATGCTCTGTCATTGAAATAGAGGATCTCAAATCTCAAATGATTTTCATAGACCATTGAACATATAATACTCTTGCTACAACTTCATACAATCATAGAGAAGCCCAACATACATATTTAAAGGAGACCAGCTTTGCAGTTATGAAATTTCATTTATTATAATCGACTATGAAAGAGCCTATGCCTATTGCCTAGCGAAATATTTTGTTATAAGAATGAAGTGGCACTCAAATAGGAGTGAAGTTGCCTCGAAAGTGTAGATCTTCATATTCAAGGTGAGGTGGGGAAGCAATACACCAGCAATCCATAAACAAATCTATAACTACCAGGTGATATATTTCGTTAGAAGATAGAATACTAAACGTCAATGAAGGACTTTTATTTTCACATTGCTGTGGATGGCAGAAGAAACCGCACTAATTTCAATCGGTGATTATTCTAATTTTTACATAATCCCATCACTGATGTTTGAAAATATTGATACATCAAACATCTGCTAACACCATAAATGAATTGATGAAAGTTCTAGTTGTTTGCTTCCACTTGGATTACATTTTCTAGAAAATTTATAAAAAAAAAGGAATTTGCTGTATATGCATTCACTCGACATTAATCTAATCAAGTCATCATACAGTTCATAAGCTAATTCATCTAAATCTTTTCAATATGTTCACACTGTTTTCCATGCATTCATGCACCCTTTCAATGATGCTGGTGATTTCCATGGTTACCAAGCAAATGATTTCTTTCAATAACAAGCACCCACAATTTCTAACAGCATAACTGATTTCGTATGAATCGTAGAAAAGGAGCTTACGTATCCAGCGAACCCTATGGTTCTCTGTGAAGAACCGGTAAACCCAGTTAAACAGATATAATCCCCTGTAAGCCCTGCAAAGAGAACCAACAAATTTCCTAATATTCCTGTGTATGTTGGAGACTGAAAGTACATAACATGAAAGGGAAGGAATCAGGGATATGTCAGCTATAGGAATAAAATAGAAAACAGCGGCATGACAGAAAGCCTACTGAAGAAATTGCCATAAAAACAATTAGATAAACAGAAGTATAATTTAATTGGTCTAAGTATATTCAGAACTGCTAAAAAGCTAAACCATGCCCATGTTTTAACATGGCTAACTGAAGAACTTAATAGATGCCATTTCAGTTTCATAGTATCAGTCATTTCCTTGGAATCCAGCTTACCCCATCTGGTTTTACTTTCACAGATTGACTTTTTAGCTGGACATAATGAAATTTGGGACAATTTGGGGCGGCTACAGATATTTGCAAAAGCTGTTGCAGACTGTTGTGAGGAAAGCATATTTTTTTAAAATTGTTATCGAGATAATAATTTTTTTCACTTTCGAAAAAGTCAACCGTACCTTTCTTGCAATTGTCATATCCTAATAGATTTGAGTATAAAAAAATTATTTTTCATTACAGAAATTTATAAAAAGCAAAAAAAAATTATAGCCAAACAATAGTTGCTTTTCACAAAATAAAAGTGTAAGAAAATTACTCCAAATGAACCCTCAGGGCTGAGAGCAACAGCTCATCTAGTAAAATGCTACAATGCTACGACGAACATAGGCAGGTATATCCACTGACAGTCACAAAGATGCTGAATAAAAAGCAGTCATAACTGAGCATTATGACCTTATGTGAATGCACAACTGCAACGTGCATCTGCAGAGAATTTTTTTTTTTTATTGGAAAGTAAAATAAGAACACGGCTTGTAGAACTTGCAATGAAGTCCGTGAAATAAGATGATGATGATGATGTTATTTAAGAAATGTATCAAATCCCATAACTTTTGAAGCACATTTATATTTCAAATAGAAAGGTGTGGGCTCCGAAAATTCGGCCCCAGCCTCCGCCCGCATTTTTTCTTTTTGAGGGGGGAGTTTTAACGAACTAAGTTCCGAGGTAAATTTTGGAAGGCAGATGGGTTTGTAGATTAGACACTACCCAGAGATTTCGCCCTCATTTTGCGAGGACTTTATGATCTGAGTTCTGGTTTCCTATAGGCGCAAGCCCCTATAGTTAATTACCCCTCCCGATAACGAGAGAGAACTTTCGATTAAGGCTAGTCGTCAATCAGATACGTAAGGATACGTGCATCTGTCATATAGTAGCAGCATGAGTTAGGAATTTGAGGATTTCAGAATTTAGAAGATTGGAAGATTTGGAGATTTGAAGATTTGATATTTAAAATAGAAATTTTTACCACCTTGCACTTAAAGCGGATGGTGGGGGAATGGATGATAGACCCGATCAAGATCCCATGGTTCCGTCGTCCCGGGCCATCGTGGTCCCTGGTCTACTAGTCAGAGGAGGTAGTCGACCCAACCTGACAGAAGGATCCTTGTCGGCAGCCATGGGTTGCTTCGTCCAAGGGTACCTTGTAGACCCGGGGTGGGTATTTGTCTAAGGGGACAAATTTGAATCCACCTTAACTAACAAAGGGCTTTATGCCCTATCAATCATATCCTATTGATTCATGTCTCAAGGATTTGATGCCATTGGGGAGCATACGGGCTCTGGCCATAACCATAATATAATGGTGCCATTTGGCGGCGACCACCTGGTTCAGAGGGCCCCGAGTCATAACCGTTTATCCTGCAGTGCCATTTGGCGGCGAAACTGCCAGTTAGAGGACTCGTACCACGTCCTTGCTGGCAGGAGATTGTTTGAGAATGGATCCTAGTGATATTTTCGACTAGGCATTAGCTCTATGTGAGCTGAAGTAGTTTTCATATTTATCCACCTCGGCAAACTGTTGCGGAGGGTGGATGAATTTGCTTTAAGCGGTTTGATAGTTGGATTTCAATTTTTTTTTTAAATATCTGGAGTTGGAAAGATTTTTTGGATTTTGGGATTTTTCAGAAAATTGAATTTTGTAGGGAGTTTGGGTGGTATTTGGAATGATCTGTGTGGAGACCCCTCCGGTTGAGATTTACATTCAACACGGCCATCATCGGGGTGTATGGGGTCATTTACATTTTATTGATTGGACCCTGTCGACTCTATCTACTGGTCGATAGAGGATCGGGTTTCGTAGGCTTTGAGCCTTTTGTAAGTGAATTCACTTGATTATAGACCTTGAAGGCCTAATATGAATGTATAAGATAAATATCTCAGTCGATCTCACGACTGCATATTTATTTAATGGTTCGAGCCGTGTCGACTCCTATCTACCTGTATAGGAGGATCGGGCTCGAACTTGAATTCACTTATTAACCCGCGCAGCATCCCTAGACGTCACGTGTGTACCAATAACACGCTCGCCGGGGCCCATGCAGGTGTTTGGGGGCATTTTATAATTATTTATTGAACCTTGTCTACTCCTATCTGCTTGCATAGGAGGATCGGGTTCAAATCTATTGACCCGCGCAACATCCCTAGACGTCACGTGTGCCGGGGCCCATGCGGGTTATGATTATATTTTCCCCTTTTAGTGTACCTATGTGTATACAAATTAAAGTGCACACGTGCAGGGGTATTCTTGGAATATTTGTACATGCCTTCTGTCCGCTTGCATGAAAGTTTCGGATCCGGTGGCGTTGCGTGATCTCCCCCACTACTGTTTGTAGGCAGGTAGATATTTTCATTCATGGATTGGAATTGACTTCAGGATACTGCATTTACTGAAGTCTTTCTGCATCTACCCATAGATGATATATGGTGCGTACATCTGTATTCATAAAAGACTGGCATGTATTGCAGATCTTCTAACGCTGCTTGTAGGATATCAATGTACTCATTGTATGAACATCCTAGCATTCACTGTATGTCGCATTTGTATGTTTGTAGGGGACTTTGTTGTTAGCAGGCAAATTGATACATTCATTTGTGTGTGATATTTGATTATCAGATAATCAACGTATGCACTTGATTATTGAATGATTGTTGATTGTAAGGAGGATCTAATATCCGTTGCACATTATTTGTCATCATCGTGGATGAACTATTGTGCATAATATATCTCTCATAGTTGCTTGTAGGCGTCGTATATACTTATGTCCCTAGGGGATTCACCATATTCTGTTGTTGACTTAAATAAGGATTGGTCATTTCAACCTTGGATGACTGCGTCCTTACCGGTATCTTGTACTTCGAAATCAGTGGTACTGTCTTGAACTGACAACTCTCATATATGCTTCAAGATTCATCACACACATCTAATCGTCTTGTATATTGTGTATCTAGCTTCTCTTCTTGTAGGGGACATACATCTATACTGTCTATAATATCATTGCCGGTTATGTGGATAATTATCCTTAACTTCTACATTCATCATACTTTGTAGGGATCTTAGATCTTCAAACTTTACTCACGATCATATCAATGCATCACTGACGGATAAGTCATTGTATGTCTATTTATCCTCGCAGATCATTTGTATTCGGCCCTATTACATTCTTGCATATATTTCAATGTTTATGGGTACCATTGCAAATACGTATATCTTTCGGCATTCAGAAGGACCACAGTATATTGGTGAAATAATCGATGTCGATCTGAGGGAGATTTTCAGGTTTGTGACTTGTTTATCACTGTTATTCAAGAGGGAAACTATTGCACTTATTTGTCAGTCGATGATTGCCACCTATAAATATACTGCTTTCATGCAAAGGGGGCTTTTACCACTACTCACAGATATCCACATTTATCACTATTCTTCTATATCCGTGTATGGCAAGCTTCCCACAACAACTCATAGGCAATTACATTCATTATAGTCATTTGGTGTTGATTGCGAATAAGTCATTCATTACACTCTTCTCCAAGCATATTCTTTTGGCAAATTATTGTCTTCTTTGTATGATATGTGGTCACATCAGCTAACGGCTCCCCTTGTAATGCTCCCAACCTTCTTTATATAGACTTGCTGGTTAACTGATACGAGTACTGCAAGTTCCACAGTGGCTATGTACAAGTCGAAGGTTCTGCAGCATTGCATGACATCAAGCTATGTATTCATCTTTCTCTTTGTTAGTGAGTGAGATGTGGGCTTCTTGTTTGTTTATTTGCAAGTAATCATGTTTCTTATTGGAGATATGCATTCATGCATTGTGTTCTCATTTAATATGAGTGGATGATACTATACGAATCCCTTAGTCCACAAGTTCTCTCTTTAGTTTAAATGTTCAAATGACTCCCTCTTAATGTTCAAATGAAGTTCAAGTTCTTGTCCAAAATGGATCTTTCTCATTCGCTCAAGTCCCATGTGTCCTTGCAAGCTCAAGTTCCACTTGATGTTATACAGTTTGAGTTCAAATCAGACTCTTAGTCCAAGCTTGAGTCCAAGTTCAACGCATTAGTCCACAATGCAAGTCCAAGTTCTTGTTCAAAGTCTTCTGAGGTCTAACTCAAGTTCAGGTTCATTTATGTTTGGTTCAACCCAGGTCCTTGTCATATGAATTAAGTTCAAGCTCAATCTGGGTCCTCTTTCTATTGTCCAATGCTTAAGTCATTTGGGTTCGAACTTTCATTCAAATTCACTTAGGTTCAACTTGAGTTCTCAATTCAGTTCAAGTTTATGTTGAAATTAGGTTCATTTGAGTTCATTCAAGTTCAAAGCACAAGTTCTGGTCCTCTTCCTTTGAGCTCAAATAGGTCCAAGTACAGTCATATGATCACCCGAAATTTCGGCAGCATTCCGACATCTCCCCCGTTTAGGGGAAATAACGGAAAACTGGGCCTTTCCCACCACGCTTAAGAAAGCGTGTATGGTAGATGCCCTCTTTCGAGGACACCGCGGCCGTATAAAATCTTCAATCCCCCACCACGCTTAAGAAAGCGTGTATGGGTCTTCGACGCACCTGAAAAAGAAAAGCATTTTGTTTCCCCGTAGGTACGGCTACTTAAGATCGTCCCTACCATGCTTAAGAAAGCGTGCATAGGGCCTACCTGCCTCGCCGTAGGTGTCGCACCGGGTTCCCTTCCCACCACGCTTAAGAAAGCGTGTATAGGCGGTTTGCCGGCTCGACACGAACGCCGAGGATAGGATTTTGAGGTGATTACCCGCCTCGTTGTAGGCGCCGCACCGGGGTCCCATCCCACCACGCTTATGAAAGCGTGTATAGGCGGTTTTCCGGTCCGCCGCGAACTTTGAGAGCGAGAATCTGAGTTAGAAAATTATACCTTTGCAAGCGTCGAGGTTGGCACGTGGATCGAGGCGAGAGAGAGCTTTTGCTTATAATCAATTATAAACTAAGTACAATTAATTATATATAATATACAATTAATTATATTTAATTCATAACTAATTACAAATCAAATATTTCTAATTTATAATTAATTATAAATTAATTGTGATTAATTACATGTTGTTCATAATTAATTACAATTAATCTAGAATTAATTACCAATTAAATATACTTAATTCATGATTAATTATAAACTAACAATAATTAATTATATTTGAATATATAATTAATTATATTTAATTTAAAATTAATTACAAATTAATGTAATTAACTAATTATAATTTATTTTAATTAATCATAATTTGTCACTGTTAAGTGTTAACAATAACTAAATATGATTAAATATAATATATTATATTAAGTTAATAAAATAAGGGTTAAGATATAATACGAGCAGGATTAGGATAGGATTAAATCTCACAGCAATTAAATCCCTCTGTTTCCTCTCTGTTGGTCGCGATTAAGGGTTAATTAAACCCTTCAGCTTAGCAGGCTACGGGATTCGGCCGAAGAACAGAAGAAGCACATGAAAGGGCGAAAGTTACCTTCACAATGGCGAGCTCCCGTCGTTTCTTCCGATTTGGCAAGAGGGGATGTCGGCTAGGGTAAAGTCGACTACAGGAAGGAGGGAGGAGGTCCGGCTGAAGCTTGCGTGTGAGGTAGGAGATCTCTCTCTCCCTCTCTCTCTCTCTCTCTCTCTCTCTCTCTCTCTCTCTCTCTCTCTCTCTCTCTCTCTCGGCGGAACAGAGAGCGACGGAAAGAGGCGACGGGAGGCGTGGGGGTCTCGGCTGGAAGAGGTGAGGTCGGGATGCTTGCTGTGGAGTCGAGTGGGAGAGGCGTCGGGGTGCTTCCGATCGGAGTGCAGGCGAATGAGTTGGAGGAGGCTTGCGGGAGTTTCTTGCGAGAGGAGGAAGTTTCGGTAGTGCCGGAGAAATGAGCGAGAGAGGGTGGTATTTAACGACGGGAATGGAGAGGAACCGAGGCGGGATTTGAGGAGGATTCGCGGCTGTAGTCGCGGGATATCCGGGAAATGATCGCGAATCAGAGCAGCTCGCAGGATTTCTGGCGGGATTTGCGGGTTGGACAGGTACGAGGTAAGCAGATCTTCTCCTTTTTTTGTCCTACATCCGTTGGTCAACAAAAGGAAAATAAAATGTAATTGCAATGTGACATACATATATGAGTGAAATTATTAAATAATGAAAAAAAATCATGTAAAAATAATTATTTATGTAGTAGTCAATTTTTTTTTAATTTTTTTCACAGACATTGTCACATAGGTGCAGCGTCCTAGGAAATTATCTCAATACTCTATAAAATTATCAAAATGGCAAAATATAATCTAATTTATAATATATTAGAGTTGGCAATGCTTAATTGAACCCTTTGGCCTGTGTATCAATTGCATGTCATGCGGGTCCATTCTTAGAAACTACATATTGTTGCATAGTATACCTTACATTTGTAGTTATTAAATTGGCTAAAGCATTAAATCATGAATAACTAATGGTTATTTCATTTGTGATCATTCAGTAATAGTTAAATTAACACCAAAAGCAACAATATTTTAAGTTGTTTAAGCCATATAAACATTTCTAGATTTGTTTTAAAATTTTAGGTTGAAATGATATATATTTTCATGTGAATGTGCTTTCTGCATGTAAAAAACGGCAAATCACTTCATGTAAAATTGAGAATGAACCCTCCATATAAATCAACCATTTAAAACGGCAAATCACTTCAAGAAAAAAAAAATTTATATCAACAAACTGTGCTTGTAAGAACCTACCCAAGTAGGAATACATAGGTCCCTGTCAGGTTGTCAATGTTGCTAGACTTCTGCAACAATACTAACTGGGGTAGGATTGCAACAGACTCGAGATAGAGAGAGAAGGTCCATAAAATCTGTTACGTGAATAGTGTTTGTCAATGACAATCATCTGAAACTAAAAAAAAATAGAAAGAAAAGAGGCCGAAGACTCTATAATAGCAAAATGTGCTGTGATTAAGAAATATATGATGCCTTCGAGCAAACATTGTAAGTAGGACTACCACTGGATGATAATTAATAACAACAAACGAGATTGCTACTTCAATGTAGAGGTGGATAACTATTTCCCGTACTCATCGTTGTGAAACATAATTGCATCAGAGAAATGCATTTTCACTTATCCCATTTGCATGAACATTTATTTTTCTTCAGGTGAGCATCATTCCAACTATAAACTTAAACAACAACAACAACATCAAGCCTTTATCCCACTACGTGGGGTCCGCTACATGAATCTTTTTTCTCCATTGTGTCTTATTAAAAGTCAAATTCTTGTTTAAATCTAATAAAGAAAGATCATTTCTAATATTTTCTAACCAAATCTTTTAGGTCTACCTCTACCTTTCTTAACATAAGTCAAATCTAATACCTCTATTTTCCTAACCGGGTCATCGGGAGGCCGCCGTTTTATGTGACCAAACCATCTAAGGCGACTCTCTCTAATCTTATATTCCACTGGAGCTACTCCAACCTTTTCACGTATATGCTCATTTCGTATCCTATCTCTAAGGGTAAAGCCACTCATCCACCTGAGCATCCTCATCTCTGCAACACTTAACTCAGTATTATGCTTCTCTTTTAATGACCAACATTCGGCATCATAAAGCATTGCAGGTCTCACCACCATCTTATAGAATTTTCCCTTAAATTTGAGGGGTACTTTTCTATCACACAACAAGCCCGATGCATTCCTCCACTTCAACCATCCAACTATAAACTTAAGCAAATATCCTAATTAGAATGTCAAAAAGAAATTTGAAGATTAAATAATTTAAATGACACCCACCCATTTCTAAATAATAGTGTTTCCATAGAAGAGCAGAAAAGATTTCATAAGCGCACTTGCTGTGAATACCCAAAGAAACCTCTGATGTAAAGTTATGACATTAATGCTTTGAGCAAGATCCAACAAATGCTAATTTGCTAGAAATTCTTACTTTAGAGCAATAACAAAATATCAATATAATTGATATATGCAACTTGAACTAGTAAATTGAAAATAAAAACTATATAAATATAAAATATACCAATTTTCGTGTATGGCACTCCATAAGATGAAATTGTTGGTAGAGAGGAAAAGAAAAAAATCAGTTTGTTGTTGAGAATTGATTCAACTTTGCAACACAAAGATCTTGAGTGGACTTGATTTTGTTAAAACAATAAAATATAAATAAAGAGCACAAGTGATGTGAAACCAATTGGGAATTGCATGTAGAAATTTATAAAGATTGAATTAGGCGTTGTAACGTCAACCAATGTTTCACTTAGAAAAGATTTAACGAATTGAAAGTTGTTTAAATTGATACGGCAAGCAATTAAAGAATAGAGGAACAAGATCTCAAACATCAATTATAAAATGGAAACGCAAGTGCAATAAACTAACAATCCACCACGTAACAAAGGGAAAAGTCACCTCGAGTTTCCCTCACTCAAGCTCTTTATGGGTTTTAGAGGAAGAAGAACGGCCACAATCCGGAAGATGCCACCACAAGGGAAAGGATGCCTAGGGTAGAGATCCAAGGAAAGCTAGCCGGAGGAGGAGTTGTGTGAAGATGACCGGTGATCCGCCAATGTCCGATTGGAAGATGCTCTTCGATGGAAGGTACCAATGTGAAGATGATGCGATCCACATAATCGCCCACGGTATCGTCAACGTTCAAGTTTAATTCAAAGAAAGGGGATCAGAGAAGATTCGTTTGTCCTTGATCATCATACACGAATCCGTGATCGCATTCCAGATCGGCCATGCATGGAGGCGACGTCGGCTTGAAGATAATCCTTGTATGTGTAAGGATTGAGGGAGGAGAGAGGTGGGGGAGAGTTGGAGAGGATGAGAATTTCGGCTAGGGTTAAGGTGGGTTGTATTGGGATGAAGGGTGGTGAATTAGAAAGGCTTAGGTTGAAAGAAATCTGAAGTTAATTCTCAGATTTTTTATGGAGGAAAAGATTAATTTGAAATCCAAATTAATCCTAACTGAGGCTTTCGGTGGGGCGGCAGCTTAGGGGAAGATTAAGGGGCATTTAATGAGAGTCTAGGTGGTAAATTGGAGAGAGAAAGGGACTATAGAGGGGCCGGCCATATGGGGAGGGACTTGATGTGTCTAGGTTCGATGTATGGGCCCGGGGAGGATTCAATTAGTGATTATCATTAAATCTGAATTTGATTTCAGATTTAAAATAATTAGAAGGTTTCCTAATTTAAGTTTATTAATAGGGAAAGCTTTGAAATTCAAATATAAATTTGAATTCAAATGAGGCAACTTTCCAAATTAATAGTGGGGTAAATTAGGAAAGTAATAAAGGTTGATTTGAATTTTGAAATTCAAAATTCAAGGGTAAGTGAATGGAGGGCCGGGGGCTAGTAGAGGCTAGGGGAGGCCGGCGGTGAGGGAGCCTTGGAGAAGACCGGCGGTGGGAAGGGTTAGGGGAGGCCGGCAGCTTAGGGAGGTGGTGAGGGGTTGGTGGGTTAGGGTAAGGAAAGAAAAGGGTTAGGGAAATTCGGCCGGCGGCAAGGGGAAGAAAATAGGGATGGTGGCGGGTAGGGAAGAAAGGAGAAGAAAGAAGAAAAGGTAGAAAACCAAGAGCTCACCTGAAGGGGCTGTTGAGTACTTTGTTTGAGCCTCTCCTAGGCTTCACCGCTCTCTCACAACTCGCAAGAAAGTAGGGAACAAAATCTGAAATTTTATTAATCATCATTATCCCAAATACAAGACCAAGGACCTAATATATAGGCCTCATAGAAGAAGAAAAGAAAGGACTAAAATGCCCATAGGCTACAACTTACATCAACACACAAGCAAGGGTACAAACATAAATAAAATAAATCTGAACTAATACATAAAATATATTAAATACATAAACTCCTCATCGTAGCCGTCAATCTACGATGCTTCCGGCGGTAAACATTTCGGAATCTCCTACTGATGTCCACATCAACAAGAAAAAGGGGACTTCATATGTTTTTAATCTTAAGTAGGCACCGATCGAACACAATGAGAATCTGGTGCTGATCAGAGAAAATATTTTGTGTATGTTGAAAGTTATCAAATATCTTTAATAGCTTCAATGTACCTTAACACACAAACATCTTTAAGCAAAAAAAAAAATTTGTTAAGTAAAAGATATTTTTCAATAGGTAAAAATATATAAAACATATGCACATCAATATATATATATATATATATATATATATATATATATATATATATATATATATATCAATATAACACGGTGATTTTCGAAAGTGAAAGAGCGCGACATTGTGAGTAACTCACCCGACGCATCTTGACCAAAAAACCTAAATCGCCGAAGTGGCCTCTATTTGCGAAACGAACAACACTGATGCGTCCAGAGCAACAGAAAAAGCCAAAATCGACACCCATATTGATTGGAATCGTCGATTTACGAAAAATTAAATTTTGTGCACGCGGGAATTGAAGCGGCATTAACGTGTGCGAACGACGATGACAATGTGGCAACCGAATCGATGCATGATTATTTTTTAAAATAATTATTATCTATTTTATTTATAAAACTAATTACAAATAACAATTAAAAAAAGGAGGGAGAGAGATAGAGAAAAGGATTAAAAAAACAAAACACCTAAAATACCACTCACTCCCTCATATTCTCACCCAACCGACAGCTCACGGTTCACTCCTCATGCACAAACGCATGCACGGCTCTCTCCCTCACACTCTCGGGTCTCTTTCTCTCGTGTGTGCCCAAGTCGACGGCCACCACTCCAACGTCCACCAAGGTTTCGTGCGTCGTGTCGTCTCGCCGTCGTCGATGCTTCCGCCGCACACCTAAGCTGGTGAAATGCTATGTTTTATAAACAGGTACTTAAAGAGGACTCGTCATTGCCTTCTTTGGCAAGAGAAAATTGAAATTTTGATCGCGGTGTCATTTGACACCTACCGTAATTGTCTTTCTTGACATGCGGGAAGGCTTAGTACAACGATGCAACCTCTAAACGGGGACGACGCCGGGGTGTTGCCTAAATTTACAATAAAATGCATGACTTAGAAGAAAAAAAATGAAATCTAGCTTAACTCCTAAGTCAATAAAATTAAAAATGCATAACATTCTAGGTTTCAAACACTGAAGATAAAGATGAACTAAAATCAAAGCATGACAAAAAGAGCTTACAGCAAACTTGTAGGAGAACTAGTCACCAACAAGCAGGAACCAAATTTCTCTCTCTTAGCTCCTAACTCGTGCACATTCAAACCCCTTAGCAATGCACGCTCTGTGAACAAAAATGTGCAAAGGAATGAACTAAGGTCGGGTTCCGTACTTATAACCCATAAAATTAATCCCCTTGTGGGGCCCGCTGAGCCAAACTCCAAACACAAAATGACAAGGGAGGAGTCATGGGTGCACAGTTACCCTAGGTAGCGTACACGTCAGCTGTTAAAGTCAGGAGACTCGTATGTGTCCCGTGAATGTCGTACACCTCGTGAATATTTGTCTTTGAAAAGAAACAAAGTGTGTCACGAGTTGTATGACCCTTCATTAAAGTGCGCATGACGCGTCAAATCACTAAAAGGTGTCGCCTACGAGTCCTCTATTATATAATATGTGCATACTAAAAGCGCACAAATACGCATAAACACAGTAAGTGCCATATATCTGTATCTCTAATCATATGAATGCATTGTACGAGCGCGCTAAGTAGCATGCACACATATCGTTGATCATGCAATTCACTTTGTACATACGCTAATGATCATGTCATTATGCAGGTGCATTGAGATTCATATGTGTGCATCGTACAAATGCATTAAGTAAAATGTACGAGTGCACTGCATGGGTGTATTATACAAATGTAAGTGTATTTTGCACACAAGCCAAATAACATACAAATGCATATGCAAATACACAAGTATGCATACAAACATGCAAATGCATATGCAAGCAAATATACAAACACGCGTGCAAATGTGTATGTACATACCTACCCATTGTGTCGCATGCATACATATCATGTAATGTGTAACATTGTTGACCTCCACAACAAAATTTAAAAAAAAAATGAATAAAAATGCTTGAAATGATTACTTACTGCAGCCAAATCCTGCTCAAATCACTGCTCTAACCGCATCTAAAGTCCTCATAACCTGTAATCGGCGCAGTTCAAAGCCAAACACGTGCTCATTTGCCTCAATCCACTCTTGTTGGCGTTAAAATGGGGTCGAACAAGGCCTTCGGCCTATCTCTTCAACACAAGCGAAACTCCTGCTCAAGAGCTATCTATTCTTCGATTCTTCTTCCACGCTCAACTCAACCTCCCAGCTCTATTCTTCCTCACAACCCAAGCTAGCATCCTCTCACATCGACCCTTCTTCTCTTGTCGCAAGAATCCTTCAACCCTACCTCTCTTCTTCCTCCTCAAGCCAACTCAACATAAAAGCCCTAAACCTCTCCACCTTCCCCAATCCTTCGATCCAGAGAGAGAGATTTCTCTCTACCTAGCCTCCATCCGACGAAGCCCTTGCCGATCGCCCCAATCCTGACGCCTCCATCTCTTCAACGACGTTCCCTTCTCTGTTTGATCGGAAGTAACGATTGGAGCTCACCTGCTGTGAAGGTAGCCATCTATCTTCCTTTCGCATGCTTATTCGGCCAAATCTCGTGGATTTGCCGAGCCAAAAGAGGGGAATAGAGGATTTAGCCCACTATGAGATTTAACAGTCCCTATATCCTGTTTAATTGGCGGCAAAATAGGGAAATTGAGGATTTAGTCTATGTGAGATTTAACCGTCCATAAATCCTGTCCAAATTATGCATTAATCCTTTTTTTAATTTAGTTTGGGATTAATTATAATGATTTATAATTAATTTTAAATTAAATATAATTAGTTATAGATTAAATATAATTACTAATTATAATTAGTTTATAATTAAGAATAAATTCAATTCAATTAATTTATAATTAATCTTAAATTAAATACAATTAGTTATAGGTTAAATATAACTAATTATAATTAGTTTATAATTAATTATAAATTAAATCCAATTAATTTGTAATTAATTTTAAATTAAATAATTAGTTATAGATTGAATATAACTAATTATAGTTAATTTGTAATTAATTATGAATTAAGTATGTGCGCCTCGACCGTCATGTACCCGACATCATCGTTGTCGTCAACATCCCCCCATTCGGCGTTTGTGGCGCACTAGAAAATTGCCTATACATGCTTTTCTCTAGCATGGTGGGAAGGGAACCCGGTGCAACTCCTACGGCAAGGCTGGTAGACCCTGTATATGCTTTTCTCTAGCATGGCAGGGATAAATTTAAGTACCCATAGGTGCTTCAGCGCCTACGGGAAAATAACTACGCATTTTAAACAGGTACTCGAAGACCCATACATGCCTTTCTCTAGTGTGGTGGGATTGAAATAACTACGCATTTTAAAGAAGTACTCGAAGACCCGTACACGTTTTCTCTAGCGTGGCCGGAGGCCCAGACTTCTATAGTTTCCCCTGAACGAAGGAGACGCCGGGAGGCTACTGAAAATTACACTAAATAGGGGACTTGATTTGAATGAAAAGGACAACAGGGGACTTGTGAGCTTGGACTTGAACATGATACAATGGACTTAAATGAACTCAAACTTAAAATGGATTTGAACTTGAAGCAAATGATAATAAATTAGACACATACATTGAACGACAAAGGACCTGAACTCAAATGAACTAATGCAATGAGCTTTAACTTGACTTGAATGTAATGATGAGGACTTGAATTGAATAAAACAATAGGGAATTGAACTCATAATGACAAGAAGATTTGAACAAAGAACACTGAAGAGCTAGAGTTGAGTGAATTTAAACCTAAATTAAAGATGAAGATGAATTTGATTTGAACTTGACTGGACCAAAAGGAATATAAAATTATGCACACAAGATGGAGATGTAATTGGCAAAATGGGACCATTTGCCATATAGTTTGAAGCCATCAGAATTATCTGAAGTTTCCATCTCTCCAAAAAGGAACTTGATGTTGTTGCTTTCATATAAATTTGAAGCATTATTACTTCCATTAACTGTCAGATTGCGGTCTTGATATTATTTAAAGGATGGCGCTGACTAGTCTTGTCATCTAGATCATTGCCTGGTCATTTGCATGGGGCCATTAAGAGGATTCATATGGTCACTTTGAGCAGTCTGATTTTAGGGGGTTTCTCCTTGTTTGCGCTGATGATTGCTTTACTTTTCATTCATTCCGTTATCCCAATAAAGGCTATCAAGTGAGCATGTTTGCCAAAGAAAGTGGGCGGAGTAGAGGCCTTCTTCTAGCATTCACACCAAAGAGTAGTATCCAGATGTCGATAGATGTAAAAATAAGTTTGGAGATGTTGAATACTATGAAACTATGTTGGAACAGAAAAGGTGGCTCCAAACGTTCCTCACAGAAGTGGATGCTTCTTGGTATGATAATAAGTACTTGACCGAAATATTAAATACAAATTAGACACACATGTCCGACACCCGTGTCTTAAAAATTTTATGAATTATTTTAAATATAATTTTTTGCATTTAAAATTTTTATTTATTTAAAATATAAAAACTAAATTTCGTATTTTCTGTCCACAACACCAAATCAATCGCCCGCACTCAACACCCCATTCATTGAATATTTTCATTTTCATTTCTCTTTGGGAGGTTATGACTTTGGTTTCACAACAATGTTCGATGTCATCTCAACATCGACATCTGACGTCGTTACAACATCGATATTTTAAAACCATCTCAACATCAAAGTCTGACATTGTCTTGACATTGATGCTTGACGCTAGCAATTTCTACACCCACAACTTGACAGCTCATCTTTGTCCGACATCTTTTTAATTTTGACGGCCAACACGCTCTTAACATCAATGACAGACGCCCTTTTAACATTGACATTCGATACTTACTGCATAGCATCGATGCCCGGCTCTCATCAACATTGTCGTCTCATCTCTCGATGCCTGATACATGGCATCGACGCCCGACTCTCGACATCTTAATATTAATTATTTTAAGCATAAATTCTAGTTAAATGACTTATTATTTTTAAATTATTTTTATATTATACTTATTCAATTTTTATACACTATTTTTTAAAATATAAAAATTATAATATCATGTCCGACTCGTGTTCGTGTCCTATATTTTCAATAATTGACGTGTCACGTGTCCATGTCGTGTTATATCCGTATCACCGTATCCGTGTCTGTGCATCATAGTATCTCATTGATTGAATATTGGTACCTACATATAACTTAATAAGAAGAACAAAAAAGAAGATAATAAGGGGAGGGGGTTATCATTAATTATGAGGATATATTATTGTAATAAAATATGTTCCTAATCTTGCAACTTTCTTATGTTAATAGTTTCCATGCTTATGGGAGTAACACTGGTTAAAAATTAAATTAAACAAAAATGACTTGGGTGCATTTATAGCAAAGGAGAAAAATGTAAAAGGAATAAGGAGGCAAGATAAAGTTTAGATCAAATAACTAGAAGTTGTTCAAATATAATTACATTAACTTAAATTTACCATATATGCAACTCTCAGCAAGATCAATAAGAATAAAAAATTGATCTGAAAGTTGGGAGAAGGCTAATATTGATGATGTTCCACAATTATGGAACCTGTATGAATTCTCTCTTTAAAGATGACTCATCTTGCATTGTAAAGAGTTAATATGATTTGCATATAAGAATGGTAGCCTCTTGTGTTTCTTAAATTGACTTTATGTTGGATAATTGTAGTTTGGTTCTAATTCTAGGTAGCACCTTCTAAAGGCAGGCCTAAAGCGGTGATTGGGTTGCCTCTAGTGGATGTTGAAAATCTCAGGTTCGAGTCATGGAATTAACCTCTATATAAATGTAGGGTAAGATTATGAACAACAAAGCTCCTAAAGCATTTCATTAACAGGAGCATCATGAGCTAGGCACACCCTTTTAGCACATTTTAGAATCAAGAATATGATATCAATTGTTGGAATCCGATACATGCCTAGTATATAAAATATGGTTATGAATATAGGATTTGTAAATCAAGATACAAACACATGGTGTAAGAAAGGTATATAGATAGGTCAGTATTAAGTTAATTAGTTTGTTCTCAAGAGGATTTTCCTAGTGGTATGTACTTTATCCATAAAAGCACTCACATGTTCTCACGAGAAAGAAATTAAGCAATGTAAATCGAGTCCAGAGCAAATGAACGATAAAAATAAGGTGCTACAAAGTAAATGAGTCATTACCAGTGACTAAGGTAGAGATGACGCCCAACAAAAGTATTTTTAAGAATATGAAAGCAAAAGGGTTGAATGAAGCAATATCGGGATCCATGGACATCAGGGCATTCATGCCAAAATATTTTTTCTTCATTTGATCGCTACTTTGAAACATATCAAGCAATAGAATGTGAAATGCAAGTGAAATGCCCAAGTCTACCTTCAATATAGCCAGTAGCTTCTTAGCTCTTAGCTACTGTTTATAAACTTCAACATGTTATAACAAGAAAGAAATATTTTTTTAATGAGATTTATTTCATTCTCTCACCTGTACTCATGTTTCCCTTACTACTGTTTCTACCAGTGAGCCATCAACATCACATTGTCATGGACACAGCTCTCATTCTAGGAAGTGAACTTTGTAAATGTTGGACTCTTGCCTAGAGCAAGAACAATCCAATTTCAAGCTAATACAATTACAGCTCAAACTAAGCTCGAAAATCAGCTCATTGATTAACTGAGTCAATTTCGAGCTAGCTTGGCTCGAATCAACCCAATTTTGAAAAGACTTGGAATCATTTATTTTTCCTTTTTCTAATTTAAAAAAATAATAATATTTACATACATGTATATTTATAAAACCATATACACACGTACACATATGTATATATTACATTTCAAATTACATGTATTATTTATATTTTGAATTTAGCTTAAGCTAACGACTCGAAGGTCGGACTGAGCCAAAAATTTAATTTGTGCATTGCCCTGTTTGACTCGATTCAAGGTCGATTCAAGCCAAAAATATATTCTATCTTCAAGTGATCTTCAATCTTCGAGCAAAGATCTCAGCCCACTCTTGTTTACATAGTTTTATGCATCTTTGGGCCACAAAAAACAGCTATTTTTCACATACTTTGGTAGTTTTAGTTTTGTGATGCTAGCTATTCAAGTGTTTTGGTGTATGCAAGCCTCTTGTCTCCATATTGATGGTGGTCTTCTAGGCAATTTTAATGTTAAAGCAGATGTATGGTTATAACTATCAAAACAACCATTTGAACAGACAACTATCATACCACTTGGACTATTAGCAGGAAGGAAATCCACACAAGACATCAACTAAAACATTCATGTTTTGAAACGCGACAGCAAAAGCTAAAACAATATGTGCTGTTTCAGGTAAGGAATAAAATGCAGTTTAGCAATAGCTAAATAGGTGCGAGTAAAAATAACTACCTCAATAAAAGTGAAATTGTGATGCACCAAAAGGGCTAACACAAAACATGGCAGGACAAGAAAAAAATGCCGGAAAGTGTCGTCATCCTTATTATAGGTCTGCCTGACAACCTTGTGTGATCTCATATACCAAACAATGCACATCGATGTTCCAAGAAAAATTATCTTCATCAGCGAGTTGTACAGAGAATAGTAGGTCCTAAACAGATCAAGATACCGGCTCATGAACACTATAACATAAAGCTCCTGTGTCTTCAACGATATTCCTGCTCATCAAAATCGGAACGATTAGAAACACAAATAATCAACAAAAAAAAGGCAGAAGTAATTTTGATTTTTAAAGGAAGAAAAAATGTGTTTTTTTCCATAGTTTAACTAAAAGAACAATCTTTCTAATAACAGAGGCTTAAGCATTAAAATTGGCATTATGCATGAACGAATAAAACCCGAAACTTCCAATGAAAATGCAACGGAAAAATTCCAAATATGTTTCATTAGATTAAAACATCAAAATTTTCACCATGAAAAAAGAAGAAACAAAGAATGCAACAAATATCAATCAATCATAACGTCGCAAATCCAATTTTTCATGAACTAAAACCAAAAAACTCAAGAGAAATTTTGAAACCCTTAGAATGTGAAAGATCGATGGACCTGCGCACGATTTCGTTGCGCGGATCTTGAGCAGTAGAAGTATGATGCTTAGCAGATGGGTCATATCCCCCGCTAACCTGAAGGCATTCATCTCTCTCTCTCTCTCTGGTTTTCTCCTCGCTTATTTTCTTTATTTTTTATTTTGCATTCTCTCCGTCAGTTCTCTTCCCCTCTTGCCCTCATTGAACAAACAGTTTATAAGCACTCGCATGCGAGGGGTAAATCTGATCGTCCACATTGTAATTAACGGCGCGACAAGCTACCGCTCTCAGGCAACATCGCCACATTGCTACCGCTCTCGCGTAACAGCAGATACCTCTGAACCGTGCGCAATTTCTTGGAAAATTTTTTATCGACTGATAAAAAAAATGATTGAATTTCAAAATTTTATTTTTTATTTTAAGATAAGAATAATATTAATTATTGATATTTTATATTTAAATTAAAGTAAATTTAAATTTTTTTATATTTATTTTAGAAAAAAATTTAATGATGATGTTCTTTTTCATTCTTTTTTTTATTAAGGGGAGATGCTGAAAAATATTAGTAAAATTAATCTAAATTAGTATACTCATCTCTTTCTTTGTTAAGTTCATGGATAATTTGAGTAATAGTTTAAAAAAGTTTGAAAGTTGTTCTAAGGATTAACTTACATTACTATAATGATATTTATTTGCAATCGCAAATAATTATTAAAAATTCTTTCACCCATTTGCCCTAATTTCATTTCGCTCGTTCATTTCAACTAATACTTGAAACCCTCTACGATTCATGATCACAACTCATATTGTCCACTCTTTTGCTTGCCCACATGCTCGTTGGCAAGTCTTATTCCCCCTAATACTATTTGAAAGACCGCCCTGTCTTCATTAATGTGGCACTCCTTTGTTGATCATTCTTATCTACTTTTACAAAAATCTAAGGAGGTCGCTCCACCCAACTCCAGCTATAAAATGTTATGGGTTTAGTAAGAAAACTTATTATTTTTTCAAACCCTAAATTCCTATTTTGATTATTTTTCCTCTCTCCATTTCTATCTATTGTAGATCCACCGTATGTTGATGTTTTCTTCATTGTTTGTCAACCATTATAAATGATCGATGTTAATATGTTTATTTCGCTTTGTATTTTGATATGTTACTTATGATTTGTAAAATGTGCTTGCTCATTAGCTTATACAAAGAGGAGTGGAATTCTAATGATTATTTGCTTGTGTGTGCTATTTATAAATCACCACCATCCAACAAAGAGGAGTGCTATCTTTACTTGTTGAGATCTAGAGCCTTGTATCTCCTTTAATTCTACCCATTTGATTTTTGGCTTTTCTGGAGATATCTCATTTGTTTCTCTGTTGGTTGTTGGCTATGGGGCAGTAAAAGTAGAAGTCAGTGTTGCGCTAGACCCTTCAATCAACCTATTTTTATTTCATTGGCCTTTGTGTTTTGTGATCTTATACTTCGGATATGCATGGGCGTATCTTAGGTCAGCCTAGGTTGGGCAAATGCCCACCCTCAAAAAAAAAAAAAAAATTGCCTAAAGAAAGGGTATATTTAGAACTTTGACCCCCCTCAAAAAAAAAATTTTGCCCTAATGCCTCGCTCAATTCCCCGCGCCCCTCACTTTTCCTTCACTTCCTTCAGTTGGGTTCGGTTCTCTTGCAAATTGCAGCTGAGGCATCTCTTCTCTGAGGATCGAAGGCACCTGGGGCGTTCCTTTTCTGAAGATCGAAGGCTTGGGTTGGGTCTCCTCTCAGAATTGGAAGCTAGGTTTGGTTTCTTTCTCTTGAGATTGAAAGAATAGCAGCTGGTTTAGGAGTTTCTTCCTTATACAAGTAAGAACAACACACTAAGGTTTGTTTTCTTGCCTCTCTTTTCTACAAATCAAATGGCCAGCATGAATGGTTGCTGTAATAAATCGTTTGCCTCTTGAAATCAATCAAAACCAGCAGCTATTTATGGTTTTTCCTTTTTTAAGATTAGAAAAAAGGACAATGGCTAGATGAGGGGAAGTAGTTTTACTTCTTGAGATGAAGGATGCAGGCTTTCTCATACATTTTTTTAACTAAAGGATAAGTAAAGAGTCTATAAGAAATTTTATAAATCCTAAATGCTAGATAATTTCATTCCCGAGTTATTGTTACCATCTCATGATTGGGCTCTTTCAGCAAACAGCTGCCCTTGCAACCCAAAACCAACCTTCCACCAGACGTGGCACAAGTCATGATCTCTACTTGGCTGCTGCCTCCATGTTTCACTATAGACAACATAATCTATCACGCCTTCTATCTGTAGAACCCCAATTTTGGTTATTGTGCGTGCAAGACGTAAAGCCGATATTTTATGTGAACAAACCATCTAAGGCAACTCTCTCTAACAATGAGTTCAGCATAACGTATATGATTATACTCAAACTTATATCATTATTAAAATCAATATTAAATTGGAAGATAAATGATAAAAATTTCCTCTTATAAATTTGATAGTATTATGTCGGTTAATTTATTTTTAAAAAAATTATTTTATTATTATTAATATTTGATGTTATTATTATTTTATTATTTTATTTTTGTTATTATCATTGTTGTTTAATTAATTAAAATTTTGCACGTCCACTCTGAAAAAAGAAGCTGGATCCGCCCCTGCAGATATATCTATTAGATGTTTGGTGCTATATTATTTGACTAATTATACACTATTATGTGAGGTTCCAAAGTATCTTTTCCATGTGCAACTTTGATTGTTTTGCTGCTTGTATTCTCGTATTGTTGTCTTCTTTCGATTGGAGCTATTATTTCTGATGTTTTATAATGGCAATTAAGGCTTAGGCTTCATTTGGGGCGGCTTTCTTAATGTTTTCTAAAGTAAATTTTTAGTACAAAATTTTTTAATTCAAATAAATTTTGTACTAAAAAGTTACTCTAAAAAACAATAAGAAAGCCTTCAGAAACGAAGTATTAGTTTATGAAAGCTTTTTTATTGCTTTCGAGAGCAACTTTCTGGCAAAAGATTTTTTTGTTCAATAATTTTTTGTACTAAAAAAATACTTTAAAAAATAGTAAAAAAATCGACCCAAACGAAGCCTAAACCTATGTGCCTTTACAGCTTTTCTATTCTATGTTTATAAGAACTTATTCTTTTGACTAATTTCTATTTTAGTGGCTTGCTGAGTCTTCCTTTCAGTTGAGGACATCAGCGTTATTATTATTATTGTTATTACAGCTGTCATTCTAGCTAAGTCAGGTTTATATTACTGTTTATTGATTTGATAATTCTAGCATTACTTGACTACATTTATTTATTGTGGCTTGTCCTTAATATTTTCTTTGAATCTATTTTTGTAAAAAAATTTCTTCGTTTGAAGGTTTGTAAGCAGCTCCTCATCTTAGTGATGTTTGGAGCTTAACAAAGAAAGAGCTTGTGAATATTTTTGTAAAAAAATATGAATATTTTTTTAATACTCAATAATTAAATAAATAAATTTAAATAACTATTTAGTCGACTTGTTTATGAACAAGCTTGATATGAATCACATTAAGAAGCTTGATTCATGTTCGAAATAGAGCTCGTGAGTAAACTCGGTAATATACTCGATTAATGTCCTATATTGAGGTTGATTAAATCTCGTTATGAAAATGATGAACAAACTAATATGAATGATTAATATTTATTATAATTTAATAACATAATATCATTATTTAATAAAATTTTAAAACTAATTATATATTATAAGATATATTAATTAGAGGTACTTGGTCATATTTGTTATAACTTAGAATGTTTGTTTCGAGTGTTCATTAAGAAACATGTTTATTAGAAATAGCATTTTCTAAGCTCAATAGTCAATTGGTTTCTAACCTCAAACGTTCTTGATAGATTAGCTGATCTATGGGTTGGAGAAAGCTCGCTCTATATGTTCATTAATGGGCTCAATAAAGCTCGATATAATTATTCAATAAGCTAATGAATAAATCGAAAGTAAAGCTTATTAATAGCTCAATAAGACTTATTTGTTCGTCTCAAAAGTATCATATAGATAGAACATGAACCAAGCACAAACTAAATTTGAAAATATACAATTTTAAACAAACTAAATATGAACATAAAACATAAAAGCTCAGACCGAGCTCGAATTGAGCTCAAACAAACTGATAACAAATGAGTTCAAATGGCCTGTTGGTTGGGAGCTTAGGCTACCAACTAAGAGGTCTTGGGTTCGAGTCTTTGTGTATGCGATGTGTGTGTGAGTCTGCCTTAATTGGCCTAAATGTCCCAAAAAAAAAAAAAAGAGCTCAAATATGAATAAATACATGTTCAACTTGACTCGGTTCATCTGCACTCTAAAGAACACTGTAGCTTCACCCCTATTTTATTCCTCAAAACTTTCCATGACATGATATTTTGAAAGAACATTGGAGATCAAGCCTTCTATTAACGGTCATGTTTTATCCCGGTTATTGATATCATTGTTTACTTTGCCCTTTTTTTATGAGAATTCACTTCATGAACCTGCCATACTTCATCGGTCATGTGGTAAAGAGAAAATTTTACAATTTTAGGATAAATTAAAGAAACGAAATTACATGTTCAGCACCAGTGGTCTAGTGGTAGAATAGTACCCTGCCACGGTACAGACCCGGGTTCGATTCCCGGCTGGTGCAGAGTGTATTTTTTGGTTTTGAAATTTATTTTATTTAAATAGTTGGTGTACTGATGAGTGAATAAACCATTTTTTACTTTTGCTTACTTCCAAAACTCTTGCATATTGGCCACTTAGACTCTCCATGTTTTCTTCTTCTCTAATGACTCTCACTTTGCGAGATGAACGTATTGAAGTAAATTGTTAATATAATATTTTTATTTCTGACTAGTTGATAATTATTGTTAAAGATTAGTGATTAATGTGTATGCCATAAATCCTAAACTTAGAAATGTATTGGATATGAGGTTACCGATTTTTTATATTAATCAAAACTTATTTGAACTTGATTTATATATGTTTGGCAAAACACGTCTCGAAGCTTATTCAAAGTATGTTTGTATTTCAAAGTCAAGAGCGAACAATAGTTGAAGATGCTTTGATCATGTCCGAATATGATTAAATTGAGGTCAAAATAAGTTTGAAGAATATATCAGGAAGTTTTGAACACTGGTTGAGTATTTGACATTGTTCGAAAAAATTTTGAGCAACATTTAAATTTATTGTGTTGCACTAATTTAAATTGGCTTGTTAAGTCAGATTGGGTTAAATATAAATATGGGGATGTGAGGGACAAAGACTATCAGGTTATTTGAGTCATTTGAAATTGATAATATTATTGTGTCGAATATAAGAAGTGAGCACACAATATTTGAATAGTTATTTCTATGGATGTGCTGTAGAAGATCAATACTAAACTTAGGTGGCTTGAATTCACAAACAAAAGTTGAAAATAAGTGTACTATTGTTTGATAAAAATGGCTTCAATTATGATGCTATTCAAGAGCACATATTATAGAGAAATAGTCACATTTTGGCACTTTACAACGATTAAGAAGTGATCATATGCGGGCACTTTATAATGATATAGATATGATCAAATTTGAATACTTTATAATGATAGAGTTGCACTATAATTATGGTGATTCTAGCAAACATGTCACTATAAAAATATTGTAACTATTTAATCTAGTTTTATGGTGCCTACTAAAATTATATCATTTGTTGTGTTTTCTTTGTCATGTTATAGTATTGGGATTTGCATTCTACTATATTATAATTTGTTATCTCATTAAGTCGTTAAACTCTCTCACTCTATCATTGAAATCACTTTTAAGGGTGTCGTCTTCATTTTGGAAAATTTCATAAGATGGTCCTTGATGATCTTCTAGTTGCTATCACATTATTCGATGAAAAGACTAAATAGAACATAACATTGTGAATAGTTCTGCAACAAGGAGAGTAGAACCAATTGCTAGCTTATCCCTCAATAGTTGCGGGAAAAACTTGGAAAAGGATGGCATAAAAAGCTTATTGAATGTCCATAATGGTCTTATAGCGGTCAATATAGTCATAAGGATCATAAAGTCCTATCATTTGGATAAATTGTAGGCAACTTAAGCCCCTTTGGAATATGGTGTTGGAGAATTGCATCAATTAGAGGTGAATATTTTTAAAAGCTTTGGCGAGGGATACATTGGTTTCTTTCCCTCAAATAGGGGTGTCAAAATAGGTTAATGGGTTAGGTTCGAGTTCAAACTGAATTGACTTGGGTCCAAAGGGTTGAGCTTAACTTGACTTGGTTTTGCAAACGGATCAGAAATTTCAGCCTGAAACCGACCTGCGCGGGTTATCGAGTTGACCTGACACGAAGCGCAAACCCGGATGCGAATGCCTGAGCTGGAACCAACTCCAACATCCATGGCAGCGGACGCCTGCCTTCGGCAATGACGTTACAGGCAAGGGATTCGTCGTATGATTCAAACTAATAATGGAGCTGGCGCTTGACCTAACTATTTGATCGAAGATTTCAACAAAGAGGTAGTGGGGTCGACCGGTCGAGCTGCGAGCTGTACTACTGCGGGCGAGCACAGGGCAGGTTACGGGTGTGAAATACTAGGCTGAGGCTGGACCGAACGTGCGGAGCACGAGGCAGAGGTAGGACAGTGTCACGACCCGGCCCGGGGGCTCGAATTAACGAGGCGGGAACGGACGGTCGGACGGTTGATTAAAATATCCAATATCTAAATCTATCACCATAACATTTGAAAGAGCCATTAAAACATCAAATTCGAAAACATACAAACATAAAATCATTAGGACTTATTTAATTACATTTCTTCTTGCGCGCCTCTCCTACGGTACATGTTTCCATCTCTTCTACTCATTATAATTAAAATAATTATACCTGAAAAATTTGAACTAATAGTAAGCCAAAGCTCAGTAACTAAAATATGTCTCTAAACTAAAGTAATTCAAGGCAGAGAAATAATATGCTAAAAGTCACGTTTCATTTAAATATATCATAAATCTTATATCTTATAAACATAATGTTAAGCATACACATAAATCATAAATCCATAACATTTTATAATCAGTTTACATTCATCATATTAGCATTTGTAACCTCATATCATTTTTCATTTATTCATATCATTTGTTTCATCAAAATATTAAATGTATAGGGTTATGCGTAAAACATAAATACATATCATATCATAATCAGTTTACTTTTGTCATAATTGTTTTCATATCTTTCTCATTTTCATATATAATACACCCGTCACAGGAGTCACCGTCTAATTTGGTACCAATAAAGGTACCCCTTTACCATTTGGCTCAAAAGAGCCCCTTTACCATTGGCTCAAAGAGCCCCTTTATCATTTCCTTTACCATTAACATGCATGAGTACGATGTCCCCAGCTAGTACCATAAGGGGGTGAGCTCCATCTATTCAGCATGCACATACAAGCTTTCAATATAATATTCATATCATAATCATAACACTTCATGTCATCTTATTTCTATAACATAAGAACTTTATCATATAATTCCATAAAATATAACATGTAATTTGCATGATCAATAATTTGATGAGAGTAAAGAAACATGATTGGTCTATCAAATCATATAACATGTGAGAAATAAGAAATATTATTGTAATTAAGCACATACAAGATTTCAATATCACATTCATATCCTATCATATCATTTCATATATCACATAAACTCTATCATATAAGGCCATAAAATATAACATATAATTTACATGATCAACCATTTGATGAGAGTAAAGAAGCATGATTGGTCTATCAAATCATATAACATGTGAGAAACAAGAAACATTACTGTAATTAAAGAACCATGCATACTTACAGAAGTTAGGAATTTGATTCCCTTGCTAGTCCTTCTTCCTTCGATGTCACCACGATTAATCACCTATAAACATTAATTTCGCATACATAGGTTATTTACAAATTCCAGACTTAGTTCTTCTTTTCTTATAAATATATCACAATCTCTCTCTCTCTCTCTTAATATATATAAAAATTTGTATAATTTCACTATTTACCCAAATTAACCTATTTCAAAAGCCTAAATTAGTTTAAAATAATTTTAATTTTTGGATTTATTCAAGATCCCTAATTCTGGAAACATGATTTTCATCATTTCCCTTATATTTTCATGCCAAAACCTTTCCATTATCAATTTAATATTTAGGGATTTCAATTTTTGGATTTAAATTAATTAGAAATTAAGAAAAATAATATTTTATGAACAACCCTAATTTTTATTATTAAAAACTCTCCTAATGTCATTTGAAATAATAACATGAAAAAGATTTTCTTAAAAATCCAAAAATGTAAAAAACCCTAACTTTCCAATCTCAAAATAATTTGGGGAAAACATCTTATTTGTGGTTAAAATATCTTCCCTATCCTTCCCTATTGATTTCGTAAAGGAATACTAAGTTTTTGTCAAACCCTAGATCCTTCTCGTCCAAAAATCTTTGAGGAAAAAGGAAGAATAGTAATTCTAATGCATACCTTAGTCTTCCCTTAGTCCCCTATATGTTTTTCCCCAAGCTTGGCCGCCGAAAGCCGCCGCCTAGGCCTTGCCCGTGCGCCTCTTCTCCTTTCCGCCTCCGCCTCCTTCTTGCGTTCGGTTCGGCCGAATGAAGAGGGGGGGTTCGGTTACCCCATTTAGGAGAGAAAATAAAAGCCTAAAGACCCTCATGCCCCCACTTAAAACATATTCGCTTTAGTACTTATGAGGGGTAAAATAGGCATTTAGAGACTTTCAAAATTTTTAACTCCAGATTTAGGCGAAATTGAATATAAGTTCTTTATATCGATTTATTCGGAATTTTGCGTAGAATTTTATAAAATTATTTTCATCGAATTCCGACAACTTTGAAAAATTCACTTAAATCTCATCGCGGCGCATCGAGATGCGTGCAACGCCTACGATTGTCGATTTCGGGTTTTACAGACAGTGGGACACCTGACGCAACTCGAAATAGGACTCAGAACACCCGACGCTCGTGAGTCAAACCTAGGTTGATTTCAGGTTTCCGAGTTAACTTGAACCCGACCTGGTTTATAAACGGGTCAGAAAATGAAACACAAACCCGACTCGTTAGTCAAACCTAGTTTATAAACGTGCCAGATATGAATTTTCCTTGTCGTCCGAGACGAGGTTCGACTTGGGTCAATATTTGACACCCATACTTCAAGCGCTCGATTTGGGTTCATTTAGACTCAAATCATATCACTTTTGGTGTTATTAGATTTTTTTTTGTCAAGGTGTTCAATTTTCTTGAAATTTGCTTGAAAGTTTTCCAAATAATGCATAAAGATTTGCACCGATCAATTGAAGTTTTTGAATACATCAATAATTATATTTAAATTTATTTAGGAAAAAGGAATTTTTAGAGCTCAGGTTGTTTTGCTGTATTTACATGATACTATTTATATGATTTAAGATTTAATCATATAGAGCCACAATGTTTATTGGATGGAAAGTAATTGATTGATATAATAAGAAGATTTGGGTGATAAATATGTAATATAGTTGTTAACATGCCCATATTTTTTTTCAAATTTCTTATATGAGTTCAACAACTCTTTTTATTTTTATCTAATACCCACAAAATTCTTATTTCTCCATGAAGGAAGTTATTTCTTAAAAGCTAATGAGCTTATATTATAAGCTTTAGTTGCATGCGATTAATTTAGTATTTATTAAGTGGCTTTTGGTTGCAAGTATTATAGAAATCATGAATAATTTAAATACAATGGAAATTAAGGTAATATTTTTAAATTTAGAATATGATTTTTTTTGTGTTTGCCTGAAATGAAGAAAAATTAAAATAAAAATATTAAAAAATAAACTAGGTTATGGGAAGATGACGAAGGTGGTTTGATGATAGGCTTCACGATGATGGCATTTTAGTGTGGATGCTTGATACTCGGCAACAACTTAACGATAATAGACTTGATGACTCATGATATCATATATAAAAAATGTAGAAGTCTTATCATAGGGGTGTAAAAAATATGTTAGTGGGTCGGATTCAGGCCCAACCCTAAATTGACCCAACCTGAATCCGATCAACACAAGCATAACTTGTTCAATAATCAGGTAAAAAAATTGAACCTGACACCGACCCGCTAGCAATCCGATGACCTATTTTAATTATATAGTAGCATATTTATCATAAACTTTAGATTAGTTTATCAAAAACAATAAAATTATATCCATAGATAAAAGAAATTAATAAAAAAAAATATTAAAACAAGTCTACTTGAGGCCAAAAAAGGGTTGGCGGGTCAACCCAAATCCGACCCGTTTAATAAACTGGTCAGAATGCACGATCTAAATTCGACCTATTTATTAAACAGGTCAACTTGAATCTGGAATTTTTGACTTGAGTCATTTATGCCACAAAATGTTTGTCATTAAAAGAGAAGCATAACATTAAGTTAAGTGTTGCAGAGATGAGGATACTTAGGTGGATGGATGGGTGGCTTTACTCTTAGAGATAATATATGAAATAAGTATATACATGAAAAGGTTGGAGTAGCTCTAGTGGAGGATAAGATTAGAGAGTAGCCTTAGATGGGTTGGTCACATAAAAAGACGCTCTTCCGATGACCCGATTAGGAGAGTAAATATATTAGATTTGACTTATGTTAAAAAAGGTAGAGGTAGACATAAAAAGACTTGATAGAAAATGCTAAAAATGACCTTTTTTATTAGATTTGAATAAGAATTTGACTCTTAATGAAAATTTGTTCATGTAGCCGACCGCACATAGTGAGATTAAGGCTTCATATTATTGTTGCTATTGTTATTGACATGTCGGGTCATTTACTAACACCCCTAACTTAACATGCTTCGTGCAAAGAGGTTGCGGTCGTGGATCAAGAGCTAGATGTCACGCCCAAAAGCTGGAACAATAGGTTTGGCTAAACCCATTGGGTGTGACATGCTAAATGGAGGCCAAGAGTCCTTCAGAACCATTTTTAAATGGAGTCACATGGCATTGAAAGGTTTTGGAAGGATATGGAAGGTTCTAGATGATTCTAGAGGGCTTTGGAAGATCCTGGAAGGTTCCAAAAAATTATGAAAGGTTCTAGAAAGGCTTAGAAATTCCTAGAAGATTTTAGAGTGCTCCATAATATTCTAGAATGGTGTGGACACTTAGAGCGTATTATAGGATACTCTAGAACTCTCCATAATATTGTAATATAAGTATATTATAGGGAATGATGTGGAGTGTTTTAAAGAACTCCACATTCATGAATTGGGGAGGGAAATCTAGAATGTTCTTAGGCATGGGAGAAGGGCTATTAATAGGACCCCCCCCCCCCCCCCCCCCCCCCTTCATTTGTAATCAACTCCTCCAACTCCCTCCAACCCCTCTTGTAAGAATTCTCTTATAATAGTGAAGTTTACCCTATTCACCTTCTCTTTGGCATTCTTTGTTGCCTAGCCAAACATTGTATGAGTTTTAGGCTGACTTAATACACAGAAGGAATGCTAAGGTTGCACACAAGGTTTACAGAAGATCTCTCCATAACAGGGAGCTCACTAAGGCATGCATCAACTCTGTCGTAATGGAAGCTCACTATAATAGGCATTTGGTCAATCAAAAAAGGAGCTAGTTGTGGAATGCATTGATGGAAATCGTGATGAGAGCTTGGAATGAGGGAGTTTGCAACGGGGGCATCATGGATTAAGGAGATTGCAACACATTATGTTTGAAAGTCATCCAAATAAAAAAAAAAAAACTCAAAATGAGCACTATAAATATATTTAAAACTCTTTATAAAAATACATAAAAGTAAATAATCCCAAAGAGATAAGACACATAATGAAAACATAATAGATGCAGTAGTTTAGGTGGCATTTCATTGTTTGCAAGGACGAACCTTTCCTTGTGTTTACATACCCAAGGAAGAATTAATCAAGTATAATACAGAATTATGTAATTCAAATCAGGCTTTCATTCGTGGCCGTCGATCTCATCTCCTATTTCTTCCTGCTGAAATCGAACGGTTTCGATGCAATCGGACCGGACCAGGAAGCCCCGCTAGACTTCGTCGAAGGGACATAGTGGCCAATCAACAGTTGCTATTGTGGAAGACGGCAAGGTTTTAAATAGCTTAAATAAAAAGGTCGACGGCGGATCGAGGTATCCGTTTTTCTCTTCTTTGATTCCTCGGTTACCTTCACAAAAACCCGCCATGATGTCTCTAGCTTAAATTATAGATTGCGGAGCTCGGAAGAGCGGATAAGCGAGAGATCGGCCATGGGTCAAGCCTTCCGGAAGCTTTTTGATGCCTTCTTCGGCAACAAAGAAATGAGGGTTTGCTTTATTTTCAATTTATTGTTCCAATGTTATCATATTTCCTTCTAAAATTATGTTTGGTGTTACATAAAGATTCAGGTGTTATGCTTTCTGTTTTCCATCACGGGATTTGAGTCTACTGGCTTAGTTAGAATCGTTTGGTTGATATTAGAGACGGCGTGACTGATTGACTAATAACCTTATTGGTTTCGGATTAGAATGCCCTTTTACAGCTGCTTGCGGTATTGGATTGGACTAGTTTTCAAACGAAACCTACTAGTCTCATCCTGCTCAGTTGTTTGCGAAATTAGCCGTTTGATGATTTATCGAGGACACTATTTTTGTTGTTTTTATCCCGAATTGGCTCTCTATTGTAAGTCTGTGACCAAAGGAAGATCGGATTTGATCAACTGTGTAACTATTTGAGGACATCTCTTTTATTCTTGGCAAGTTTATTTATTTATGAGGACATGTGTGAAGAAATTCTTTCTGTTTTGCTACTATGATTGATCTACACGTGTTAATTTTTAATAGAAGGATAATGCTTCTGCCTAAATTTTCTCCTGTTATGAATGTTTCTGACTTTTTTTGTACTCCATTGATTGCACTGGTACTTCTGTTCTTTTAGAACGGGCAGCGCCTATAAACCTTAAATAGGCAAGCTCCTGTTGTACTAGGGTGAGCTGAGACCGCCTTGTTGTGAATAATTCTCACAGCAGAATGAAAAGGTTTCTCTCTAAAGTGTATTATGCACTTTGTGTTTGTAAGTTGTTTGAATACCGTGAAAGCTTTTGTAAGGCAACTGTCCTGTTAGATATTTATTGATGGTAAGCTGGGGGCCAGTGTGGAAATCTTCTTTGATGTTTTGTTGTGACAATAAGCGATGAAATTATGTTTTTTTGTTTCTTTGAAAAAAAAAAAGTAGGATGGGCATCTTAGCATGTTCAGATTATTCTTCTATTATTTTATTTATAATTGTTAATATTAGGATAGTTTCCTGACAAATTACAATCCAATTAGGGTTTCGGATTTGAATAAGGTTCCAATCATGCTTCTACTTGAATATCAAGAGCAAATTTCGAATGTTTGGATGAACAGAGAAAAAATACAGGCTAAAAAATAAAATTCTTATGAAACTGTGTTTTAGATTGCTTGTTGAAAAAAAAAGATTTTATCTTGTTTTTAACTAATTAATTAATTAATTGAATTTTTGAATTATACATGTTATTGTGGATCCTTAGCTCAGATGATGTTAGATTGATAATTATTCGTAAAACTTCCACCAAACTAATTAAATTATTCCAAATTTGAATTTTACTAGCTCCAGGCATTCCCCAAAAGCAGCTGGCCACAACGAACCCAATTGTGGTTAGAAGTAGGTAAAAGTTTGCTAGGATATCGCATATAAGTGATGTGATACAACTGGCAACTTTCTCATAAATTTGCTTTCCATAGAACAACCATAATTCTGTTTTCCCACAACGTTCTTGCTGCTTTTCAAAAGATTTTGTAGTAAGAAAAAACCTTTTATAATCAAGTCTACTAGAGTTTGGTAGTTGTAAGAAAGCTTATGTTTAAAATTTTCAAAAGTGAATAAGTTTATAATACTCACAATAGCTTTCAAAAAATCTACTTTCACGGTTTCACCACAATAATTTTACAACAACTTTTATAGATGGCTGCATGCGGCTCAAATGGATTGTAAGTTAATTTTGCTGATTTTCTATTTTGATTTATTTTTGCATTATTATTTGATTTGTTTTTGTATTTTTGAGCTTATATCAGAAAAAGAGAGTTTTTTTGTAGCCGGTGGTTTTTGATATTGTGATTTGTAGTATATCTTGTATGATTTACATAAAATTTATCATTTAGTTCTATTAGGAACCCTAGACTCTTAAGTGACTTGAATCAACTCAGTATTAGAGCTTATGGCTGTCATGATGTCACTGGAAGGTATGATATAGTATTATCAATTGCAATAACAATTTTTTATCAACCATCTATCTCTCTCATATTGATTTAGACAAGTTCCTTAACATTATTTTATCAATCAATAATCTACTTGACATCACAAGGTAGAAATGTCAAGCGAATGAAGTTTATGCATGTGAACATGAAATGGATTCCAATCACAAATAAATCAATTCACTTGAATGCTAATTCTAGAAGCATCAAGAAAAATGTCTTGATAGATTAATCAGGGTCTTTAATGGATATCACATATATTAAAATTTTAATATAGATTATGTCATAACTAGAAATGTTAAAATTGAAATGTTCCACTGTTTTGGTAAGATTGATTCTAAAGTTTTTGCTTATTGGTTGCTGGGTAGATATAAATAATTTCTTTGAATGACATCTTATGGTATATGAATGCCATATGTGATTCATGAAAAATGAAAGTTATTGGTCAACCTAAATTTATTGAATGTGTATGGAGAGAATAAATATAGAGGTTAGAAAGGGAACCTATACCAATTTTGTTTGAAATGAAAGAATTTTTAAAAAGACATTTACCATTGCCATATCATTATATTACTTAATGAATTTGATTCTCTAAAATAAGGCACTAAAATTATTAGTGAATAAATGAACAAATTTGAAAAACTCTTGTTGCATTCTGAGATCTTTGATTATTCTATAATCACACTCTCTAGGTTTATATTTGGTTTGAGATTTGATATCAAGTGAGAGATGGCACGTCATTACATTCTATTACTTGATTAGACTTTTGAACTTGCATTAGAGTTTGAACATACATTAAATTCTATTGTACTTAAAAATATTATACAAATTTAGGGAGTGCATCATTTAATCAAAGGAATCTAGTTCAATATTTCACCTACTATATCTAACTATGATTCAAAAATAATTGAGTGTATTCCATTTCAACATTTGTGCATTAATTTTATGTAATCCTAGGAACTTATAGTATGAAATATATAAAATCAAGGACTAGAAAGAGATAATTACAGTAGGAGAACCTCCTATATTTCCTTGTATATCCAAGTAGCTCCCATGGATTGGTGATGTGGCGACAAGGATTTGACGGATCTGTGAGGTGGTAGGGAGGAGGTTGTTGCGTGTGTTGCCAGTCTAGGAGGGTGGAGATGGATAAGAACACGGGAAGAGGCGGTGATTATTGCAATACAAACTACTGTTTTCTGGGTTTTTCCATTAGATTTGTGGATCGTCCTCGCTATTTTTGTCAAGATCATTAGGTTTTACTTGTGAACTCCAAGTATTTCCTAACAGAAGGATGGCATAGAATCAACCTTATTCTAAGCTTAAACTAATTTGAATTTAATATTACACTCCTCAAAACATATGGTTATTTATTTTGTACCCTTCAAAAATAGATGAAATCTAAATTGTAGATGACTATCGAATAGCTACTTGTGAATGCCACAAGCCCCCCAATTTCACTCGACAAGCACAAAACAGCAAACAAAAATGTGAAGTCCAAAAAAATATAGCTCGCAAAAACCTCACCATTGACATACATGGATAAGGCCTAGTATGAAGAACACAAATCCAACAACCTGCATTGCTATGTTCTTGAAAAACCCATAAGAGTATATATTTTGTATCCTACAGATATGGGATTCATACTCATGCATAGAAGTTTTTTTTGTACTTCTTTTTTCTTAAATAATACAAAACTAGATAATAGCCTCTATCAATCTACCCAGCTTGAAAAATCAACTCCGATTAAATGAAATTTGGATGCCGAACCCAATAACAATCCATCAAAACCTCTTCAACCCTTTTGGAGAAGTAACCTCAATCAAATCAAGACTTAAATCATACCAAACAAATAAGCTAACCTAAAGCTAGAAAACATCTTGCTTAGTCAGTACAACCCTTATCCTTCATTATCAGTAATATGCTCTCAGAAGGAAATAATAAACAAAATGAAGTAATAAAAATAAAATATACACCATATTTGAAATTAATGCTAAATGTGATGTTTGTGATAAGAATAAATGCAACGATTTTCAACAAATCTACTCGTATTAGACAAAATTAGCATTTGTACTCACCAGGCAAATCTTGACAAAAATTATAAGCCTTATATGAAAAAAATCACTTAATCAATATAATAAGATTTGTTTCACCAGAGCATAAGAGGTATGTTTATAATCCTTCATGAGTAATGAACACAATCATCCTCAAGAAATAGCTTCAAAAATAATCTTCATATAAGTTTCTAACTAAATATTGGATGTTGCTCAAAATCAAAGAAATTGGCAGTCAACTCATAAAATAAAGTCAAATCAGATGCATTAAAAATTGGATTTATAGAATATTTTTTTGGAATTTCTAATTTGTAGGCATTAGTTCCATTGTGTTGAACAATTTTAAATGATTTTTCCTTGTATTCTACTTCTTAAAGTTTCCAAATGGAAGCATTTATGGATTTCAATTCACGATAAACTTAAATAAAATGATGTTTTCTAAGTATTTATTCTAAACCCATTATAAAGTCCATTTTAACATCTTCCCAAGGTTTATATGAAATTAGTAAAGGGGTATAAAATCATATGCTTTGCTTCAACCCATAGCAAACTAGCAAGTCCTATATAATAAAACAATACATGATACCTCTCTTTTCAGACTTGACACTAAAAGTATCTATCATCATCATTGCAATAGCCTTATCTTTTCCAAAATGACCAGTACCATACCTAGCATGTAATTCTAAATAAAAAAATTACTCAATAATAAATCATGAAAACAAAAAAGTGTAACCTTAAATATGCTATCATCTTTAATCATGCAGTCTTTATTAAGCAAAAAATGAACATTCTCCACCATTTTCTCTTCCCCTTTCATCAGCACGCATCTATCTGTTCACAAATATGTTGGCATATATGTATGCCTTTATATTATTTGGCTTTTTTGTTTTATGTGCGTATTTATTCATCCAGATATGAATATCTATGAATGTCTTTATGCATGCACTTTTTCAAAGTCTGATTTAAATTCTAAAAATCTGATTAATTTATTGGCTTGGATTGTCACACTCTTGGATTTATATTGGAACAATTATATCTGTCTTTCATTTTAACCATTTAACTAAAACTCACCTATGAAAAGTTGAAAAAAGCATGATTGCATTTTGTCTAAAACTACAGGTAGAAAAATTATGCTTGTTGTCCGAAGCTTTATATCATAGGATCCTTATCGTTTTTTGAAAATATGTAAAATCACGTAATCAGCACATAGCCCAACAAGTAACTAAAATCAATGCAAGATAAAAGAGAACAATATACTATAAATCATATAAAGAAATAGATGCATCAATGTTTATATTGATTTTATGTATCAATTTATCATTCTATAGTTCATCACATCTCAATCCATTGCATCATCAATCATATTATCAGTAACAATTAACAGTACTAATGATTATAGCATATTAGTATCGTGATCAATAACGTTAAATAATGTTAATGACAGTAAAAAGTGTTAGTGCCAGTCACAATATTAGTACAATGTTCGTAGCAATATCGATATCAGTATTCAGATATTCAATGAGTGTATCATAAGGGTATTTTGCTCATACACTTATGACTCCCAATCAATCGCCCCTTATAACTCCCAATTAATGTACTCTTTATAACTCCCATTGAATCACGTGAATCGGTCGCCCCGATCCTTATTATTCCCAATCAATCTCCAGCTTCTTATGACTCCCAATCAGTGAATCACGTGAATCATTAAGGTATCACATGGAGTTATCATATCATGTATATGATATCATTCAGTACTTCATTTAAAATGCAATAAAATCATATCAAATCTATAGCATATCCAAACTTGCACGGTAAAAGCTTATGAAATCAGGAGATAATGCATTTTTTTCATATTTAAGAGAGATAAAATTCGTAGAAATCAAAATCATTGAAAAATAAGCAAGAGATTAGTCACTTACAACGAATAGAACAAAATCTGTAATAGGAATGACTGATAAATATGATCCAAAGATCTTTCTCTTTCCTCTCTCTTCTTCCTCTATTTCAATTTCTTCATAGCCAAACAACCAAGTGAGGGAGTCGGTGGGGTGAGGCATACTGTTCATCGCCTAGCGCCGTAGCGCTCACCAAATCAGTGCCAAAGTGCTCTACTTCAGAATTTTCATGTTTTTCAAATAAATATATTTCAATATTTGAGTTATTACATGGATCATAAATAAGTTTGCTTGAATCGAGATTAGTTCAAGCCTGCTATTGCCATATTGGGCTAATAGGAGATCATGTGGAGCATCTTTGGAATGTGCTCAGATTTGCTTGAAAATGGATCTTTCAGAATTCTAGTTCCAATATGCAATAATTACTTGGTAACATAAAATCTTGGTATCCTTGCTTTTTTATCAGCCATTTTTTGGGACAGTGGAATCGAGTTAGAAGACAAACATTTTCTCTTTTCCAACGGTTGCTTTCTTTTTCCCTTCTCACGTACTTTCAGATGCACGTTCCATTGGTAAATATTGGCCATATTCTTCTGACAACTCACCTTATTTACTGATGAACAAGTGAAAAAACTATAATTTGATTCCAACATTAGATGTTTATGTTGTAGTTCTCGTTCAAACATTTACAGTAAATGCATCCCTTTGAGACATCAATTGTTCGTAAAATTAAATAAAGTTTTGAATATGATATGCAATTCATTAAAAAAAATAAAAAAAGTTTTTTTTTAAAATTTTTTACGAATGAAAATATCTATTTGTATTGTTTACATTGCTATTTTTGTGTTCACATTTCTTTCTAAATATATGGAGTAAATGCATAAGCAAATGGTTTTAAACGGTCCAAAACTTCTTAGAAGTACTTAATCATACTTTGTTGGTATTAAGTGTTTTGCAATGCTGTATAATCTGTTATTTCGGAGGGTTGCATTAGGTAGTCGACAGCCAGTGTAAAACTTGTCGAATAATAATGACATGAATATAGTTTTATGGTGCCGAATGTTGGCCATTAAAAGAGAAGCATAATTCTAAGTTAAGTGTTGCAGAGATGAGGATGCTCAGGTGGATGAGTGGCTTTACCCTTAGAGATAGGATACGAAATGAGCATATTCGTGAAAAGGTTGGAGTAGCTCCAGTGGAAGATAAGATTAGAGAGAGTCGCCTTAGCTGATTTGGTCACGTAAAACGGCGGCCTCCCGATGACCCGGTTAGGAAAGTAGAGGTCTTAGATTTGACTTATGTTAAGAAAGGTAGAGGTAGACCTAAAAAGACTTGGTTAGAAAATATTAGAAATGATCTTTCTTTATTAGATTTAAACGAGAATTTGACTTTTAATAGAACATAATGGAGAAAAAGGATTCATGTAGCCGACCCCACGTAGTGGGATAAAGGCTTGATGTTGTTGTTGTACAATCTTGTATTTGACAGCATATGCATTTCAGGTATAGAGAACTTATTTAAATTTTTTGTGTTATGCAATGCTGAATGTTGCTGCTTATCCTTTTCATAATAAATCAGTAAATTATTATTTCAAATGTATGCTTCCCAGAGCAAGTTTATGATTTGTTTATTTCTTGTCTCACTTCATTATTTGGGCTTGAGGTTTTTTATTCTGGATTGGGCTGTGTTATTAGAGGAGCTTCATCATGTTTAAGTCATTAAAAAAAAATCTTTCTACTGATTTTCATTTCTTCTGTTGTGAAAAAGGTTTTTATGTGTTTTATTTAATGCACTTTTGTTCTTTTACCAACTTCTCATGTAGGTTGTAATGCTTGGACTGGATGCAGCGGGTAAGACAACCATATTGTATAAGCTGCACATTGGAGAAGTTCTATCAACGGTTCCAACAATTGGTATGATTACAAAATTAAATCCATATTTAGCTCTGTCGAACATTTTTCCCTATCTTACTACTTACGCTCCGCTGAAGTCTTGACGATTATGCACCATTATGCTGCATTAGAAGCTTTCATTTGTTATATCCATTAGGCTTTGTAATCATCTTCCTACAATAATCTGCTTGAACTATATAAAAGAAAGGTCTAAAAGTGATGGCGGAAAAGATGTATTTATCCAGGGTTCCAACCTCTGAAGTTTCAACTGAAATATTATGTAGCAGCTAGTGAAAAAAATCTGAAATGGCCTGTTACACATTACTTTTACTAAGGAGGGTTTTATCGCATGGTCGTAGATGGTCTTGTTAACATTCAATTATTCCAGTATTTGCTTCTTCTTAGATCTTTGGATGCTTATCTTTTGCTATTTTATGTAATTTTGAATTATCTTATCAATTTATTATTGATTGCAACTTTGTATTCAATGCGTAAAGATCGCCTTTAGTCATTATATGGTTTTAGATGATACTCCCATTCGTTTTCTTTTTCTGCTTTGAAACCAAAGTTTTGAGGGGTCATCAGCTAAAGATTTCTGCTTGTTTGATTTTGCCCTGTTGCTTTTAGATTTGAGGTAACTTAAGAGATTTTCAGTTAGGGTTTGAGGCTATTATGTTATTAATTAAATGGTAAATGTTGTTAATTAAGTTAATGTGCATACATTAAAACTATGGGAGATTGTAATTGAGCATAGGTTACGACATAGTACTATGTTTTTCAAAATCAATTTGGATTCATACCAGGTAGGTTTACTATGGAAGCTATACATTTATTGAGAGGTTTGATGGACAAGTATAGAGAGAATAAAGAGGAACTACATATGATATTTATTGATTTAGAGAAAGCACATGGTAATGTTTCAAGAGAAGCGCTCTGGAGAGTTCTAGAAAAGAAATGAGTTAATAATGCTTATATTCAAGCCATTAATAATATGTATACATGAGCTATTACTTATGTTTAAACACAAGGTGGCTTGATGAAATATTTTCCTATTTTAATTGGATTACATCAAGGATCAACTTTAAGCTTATATTTTTTTGGTTTAGTCATGGATGTTCTTACTAGACATTTGCAAGATGTACCATGTTGTATGTTTTTTGTTGATGATATGTTCTTGTTGATAAAACTAGAGAGGGAGTTGAAGGAAACTTGAATTATGGAGGTCAACCTTAGAGTCTAAAGGTTTTAATTTGAGTAGATCTAAAACTGAATACAGGGGTATTAGTAGTAATAGATCTAGTGGGTTTAGTGTGACTTCAGGCGACCAAGTCATTAAAAAGAGTACTCTTTTTAGATATGTCGGGTCTATTGTTCAAAGCGATGGTGAAATAGATGGATGTATTATTAATAGAATCCAAGTTGGCTGGTTGAAGTGGGGGAATGCATTGGGCCTATTGCGTGATAGAAAAGAACCCCTCAAAGTTAAGGAAAAACTCTATAAGATGCTGGTGAAACCTATACTGCTTTATGATGCAGAATGTTGGCCATTGAAAGAGAAGCATAAAGTTAAGTGTTGCAGAGATGAGGATGCTTAAGTGGATGAGTGGCTTTATACTTAGAGACATAATGCAAAATGAGTATATATGTGAAAAGGTTGGAGTGACTCCAGTGGTAGATAAGATTAGAGAGAGTTTCCTTAGATGGTTTGGCACATAAAACGTCAGCTCTCCTTTGACCCGGTTAGAAGAGTAGATGTATTAGATCTGGCTTATATTAAGAAAGATAGAAGTAGACCTAAAAAGGCTTGGTTAGAAAGTATAAATGATATTTTTTTTATTAAATTTAAATGAGAATTTAACTGTTAATAGGACACAATGGAGAAAAATGATTCTAGTAGCCGACTCTATGTAGTGGGATAAAGGTTTCTTGTTGTTGTTTGTTTGTTTTTTCCCCTATTTCTTTCTTCTACTTATCGTGTTAAAACCCTTTTGAAATAAGCTTAACCCTCTAAAATCGAAGGTGATGATAAGGCTAGTCTACGGGAAAATGAATCTGTATTTAGGAAGAAGTCCAAGAAAAACTGTCTTCTTTAAGTGCATGAATTATAAGATTAATTTTGTAGTAGATTTTATGCTTTTCAGGATGTCATAGGATCTATGATTTCTATGGATATAACATGTGATGCACAAAATAATTCAACAAACATCTAAAAAAATAAATTTCATGACTCAAAGTTATTAATCCAAAGCCACTATTTGTACTAGAATTTATGAAGAAAATATTACGGATTACAAAAGCTACACACAAGCATACAACTTACTTAACTGAAAGGAATTCTAATCATACAAAACTTAAATCTCCCTTACAACCAATAATGAAAAGAAAATGATTCACAATAAGTGGAAGAAAAGGAAGAAAAGGGTAAATAAATCACAAAAAAAAAACCTCACACTTAAACAAGGTGATCTCCTAGAATTTTAAGTCTTGCATTTGATCAATGAATTAGAATCCCTTCTACAATTTAAGATGATTTTTTTAGCATCCAATGTTTCTTTCACATGCATCCCACCTCTATTTGTAATAATAATAATAAAAAAACTCAGAAGCAACAACTAAGAATTATCCATCAATCTTACGCAATGAATTTACATTCACAAACGCAACAAAACATTCTCCACAATAGAAGAAGCTGCAAAAGTAGCGAAAAAACTGCCAATAAAGGATTTTGCAACATAAAAAACCCACCTTAAGAATCACATGAGATGCTAAGGTACTGTCGTTCTTTTGGGATCTCAGCTGAAGCACAACTAACATCCTGCTTGGGAAGCGCATGCACAGTGCCAGAATCTTCAACTGGAGATAATGCAGAGACCATCCCTGCTACAGTCTGGGATGGAAATAGTAGAGGGATCACTAGTCGAAGCATATAGCTAGAATCCATCGAAGTGACTGATCACTTATCCTTCTTTCAAACATCTGAAGTCCTTCCATTGTGAGTGTTGTAATTGTTGGTTAGTAAATCATAGATTCTATGGGTTTCAATACACTAGATGACTGAATTGACTTGTTAAATAGTAATTACTGCTTTGAAAAAATGGTAAGATATTTATTCCAGTTGATATGAAAGATGGTCATGAAAGTTTTATTTAGAAGCATGTCCAATGCGTACCATACTATGAAGCCTTACGCTATACCTCTCCATCATAGTTTTAATTTTCCAAAACTTTCTGACATGAATATATGCATAGATTCTTTCCTACTTATGGATTTGTTTAATAGAATAGTTATTAGGTCTTATGTTTTATTTATTATTTTTTTAATGTAGGTTTCAATGTAGAGAAAGTTCAATATAAAAATGTGATCTTCACAGTCTGGGATGTAGGTGGGCAAGAGAAGCTAAGGCCTTTGTGGAGGCATTATTTTAACAATACTGATGGATTGGTAATTAATCGCTTATTGTGGTACATTATCAGCTGTCTTGATTTTCAAAAGCAAAGTTCTACATTTTGTTTGCTATGTGGTGTTAATAAAAAGTTGAAATCTTTTTTGTACATATTATCCAGGTTTTAATTTTCTCAATATTATAAAGATTTTGGTGTTATTAAGATGTAATTGTTTGTCTCTTTGCTTGTTTCAGTTTTATTTGCCATATATTATGTTTTTTCAGTATGCAGACAACCTTACATTTGAATGTTGCCCCTTTTAGTTTACGTCTGAATATCATCAATTAGAATCTACATCATTTAAATATTATTTATTTAAGATGTTAGCAAATCAAATAATTGCCTTCTTCTAATAACATTACATTAAATAATGGAAGCAAACAAACCAAATTGGAGTATTTAATTTTAAGATGATCTTGAAGTGGCTCAAAATTAGATTCATGATCACTTACCTTTAGGACATCATATGTTAGTGATACTTTTTAACTGAACCTAATTGTGGTAAAGATTTGACAAAGTTTGACTAGGCCTGAAATTAAGATTTTCTATTTAGATTTAGGGACTTTTCAAGGGAAGACAAGATATTTAATGAACACAATCATATGAAGAGAAATTATTTTCACTCTTAAGGGTTTGGTTTAAACCAAAAAATTGAGCCAAATCAAACATAATTTGTTGATTTGGTTCACTTTAACAAAAGATGGTTTGGTTTTTTATTTGAAAGTAAGGTTGGATTACGGTTAATGGTCCAGTTTTAAAAAAAAAGAGTTCAACTGAAAATTGAAATTCTTCTTAAATATAAACTCATTTGTCTTAAATACTCTATTTTAAAATAATTTTATCTGTTAGTATTTTACTTGGATTATACTTTAGAATGTTTTAATTTATGAGGATCTTAAAATTCGCCTAAATTAAAATCGAATTGAATAAATTGAACTATATTTATTAGTATTTTTGTTTGATTCTACTTATGATTTGGTTGATTCGGTTCTATCTATAATTTGATTTGGTAAACCAATTAACCAATTCATTTGAATTAATCGAATGCACACTCCTAATTGCTTGTCTAGTTGTCTGGAAGAAGCTGAAGGGAATTGGGAGAAATGCAAGGACATCGGAGAAGGCTATAAGCTCTTATATATTGAGAGGATTAATAATAAAAATGGGCTGGTTAGTAGAAGATAAATTTGAAAATAAAATGTTGAGGTGAGCATGTTTGGTGACGGAGAGATTACTCTTAACTTAATTATTGACAATGGCATCATAATTATAGTTTGTGCGTATGCTCCGTAAGTTGGCTTAGAAGGTAGTTTGAAAAATTAATTTTTGGGAAGAGATGGATAAACTATAATATATATATATATATATATATATATATATATATTGTGTGGAAGAGATGATAATTATTGGATGTGATTTAAATTTGCATTTTTTATGGAATTTGGGAGAACAATGCAATAAAAAAATTACACTTGATTTCGTAATAGCCTGTCATTGTGATAGCGAACATTAGCTTTTAGAATTGAGAAGAGTCTTATTATATAAGTGGAGTGACCAAATCCCAAATAGACTTCTTTATCGTGGAAAGGAAAAAAAAAACATTTTGCTGAGATTGCAAAATGATTTTTGAAAATTTTTTGGTCACGAAACACAAATTAATAATTATGGATGTTTGTTTTAGGAGTCTAAATATATTGCTTGAAAGAATTAATTGACTTATAAATTAAGGTGGTGAAACTTGAAATGTGAAAGGTTTTTCATTTATAAAAAATTCAAAATATGATGTTAAGATACGCACACTGTAAGTTTATACTCGAGTCAAACTTGATGTGGAGAAGATGGTTTGTTCCATTATAAAGATTGTTTCAAATGTTAGGAGAGTTGAGAAATAGTCTATACATTACTAGGGAGATTTGTTGGTGGAGTGGGGAGTTATAAATGTTATTAAGGAAAATAAATATTCTCTAATGACTGAGAAAAAGTAAATACTAGGGAGACTCATTTTTGTTATAAGAAAGTTTACAAAGGTAGTGATTGGCAAAGAAAAAATTAAAACTTTTGATTTTACTAGGCTATTTATTTAGAAATTTGAAAATAAGATTTATATGATAGGCAAGGCAAGGGATAAAAAAGATTTTTAAGTTAAATGCATTAAAATTCATGACAATGAAAGTAATGATAATAAGATCTTAGTTAAAGCACATACATCAACGAAAGATGGAAATATTATTTTGATAAATTATAAAATAATAATTTTAAGTAAGAATTATTTTTAGAAGTGCATACTGAATAGAATAATATAGTATATCATAAATTGGTCCAAAAAAAAGAAAAAGAAGTTATTTCCATGCTTGTTAACACATGAAGAGTTATGGATGATCCCTCCACATTTTAGGGTAAACCAACCCTTATTTTTTCAATGGGAAAATTACCAAAATGGTCCTTTGACTCTTTATGAAGGACCAAAATGAGATTATTTTGATTCATTTTTAAAGGTTTGAGGGACCAAAATGATAATTTAATATAGTTGAAGACAATTTTGGTTCTTCATAAAGAGTCAATGGATTATTTTTGTTATTTTCTCTTTTTTCAATTGATGAGATTTTTTAACTAGCTTCTCCATTTTCTCTCTCTAATGCGGGTAAGCTCGATGGGGCGCTTCAAATCTTGAGATTATTCATTTTTTTTGTCAGACTTGCATTTTGTCTAGTGAATATTCTATTGGGCTTCTTGAGCATTTCTATATTATGGTCAGATTATCAGTTGAATCAGAATATTCTAAGCTTTTTCCTGGTCAAACCTACTTTGTATGTGGTTATCTGATGTGTATGTTAAGTGGTCTGCTCACTGTTATTCATCCATGGAACCTCCTATCGCTCTAGTTTGGGTTACTTTTCCTCAGTTACAACTACACTATTTCAATCAGTCTACATTATATTCTCTAGGATCTATTTTTGGTAAACTATTCCAAGTAGATGCTGCTGCCACTCGTCTTTATAGGCCTTTTGTGATTAGGGTTTTTGTTGAGATGGATGTTACTTCGCATATTGACAGGGAGGCTTGGATTCCATTCTACTGCACATCTTGCAATATTTTTAAGCATAAATATTTTGATTGCTTCAAAGTGCATCTAGAGTTAAGGAAACCATCATCTATTAATTTAGATGTCAGGTTTATGGGGGGCATATTGATATCCAAAATCTATCACCACTCATGAAGGTTTACTCTTCCCTCTTCAGCTCATACTTGCACACAATATTTGGAGCAAATTCTTGATGGTTCTATGGACTCAGATCCTTCAAAACCTCCCAATGCTGTGCATAGCCCTGAGCAGGGTATCACACTCATCTGCTTATGAGTGCGCTATTTCAGATCCTTCAACTAGGCTAGCCCTTATTCCCACTCCTATAGATAAAGGATATCACTATCACAAATTTTGAATTGCTTTCCTAGTCTGACATTTGTTTAACATCTATTGAGGATAGGAGATTTCATATCCTATTTTCTACGAGAGACAAAAAAAAAAAAGTTCTCCAATATTCACTAGACTTCATCTCAATTGAGAGCTTTGATAATATCTTAACACATTATATGGATATTTTCTACTTTGTCATCATATTTTATTGAATTTTGCTTTGTCTTTTCACTTTAATATGCCAATTCCTTGAAATTTTCTTATATATACCCATTTCCTTATTTGGCTATAATATTGTGCTTTTGAAAAAAAAAATATTGGAGTTACTTGGTTAAAATATATTTTTAGTCGAATTTTGTTGACTAAAAGGATGCTCAATGATTGGATAAGAAATATTCTAGTACTAATATTTATGAGATATTTAGGATTGTGATAATTATAGGAGAATGAAAATTATGAGAGATACAATGAGATTTTTTGAGAGAGTAATGGAATGTGAATTTAGAAAAATAACATGTATATTATAACATATAATAGTTCGCATGTATAGTAGAATCTAAGTTTCAAACTTAGTAGGTAAATCCTTGCAGGAACAAGTGTTGTTAACCTCTCCTATACTTTATTTGATAAACTTAATCATATACCTAATTGTGTATGTTGACCGTACGCACAAGCTTTGAGTCAAGTTTAGTGAGAACACATTTGGCTTGACTCAACACATCATCACCTACCAACAATAGTTATGTAGATCTCATAAGAATTTTGAGATCTTCTCATTTGTATGGTATGCTTAGTCTAAGACTTGCTTATATAAGGTTTGTCCATGAACACGTGTATTAACTAGCATGTAAATGTTGATCGAGTTTGTTCAATATTGCAAGTTTTCATTAATTGAATGAGCAATATTTCAACTAAACTTATATATTAGGCATGTACACACTTCTTTCTTTTAATACGATTAGCATCATAATGTTAGAGAGTTGAATTATGTGAAACATGCTTGAAAATGAACAAAGTAACATATTTTTTCGGTGGCAGACCGTGGAACGAGCTTCAATAGTTTTTTTTTGGAATTTTTCAAAATTGAGGAGCATGTTAACTCTCTAGGCTTTCTCTGACCACCCTTCTTCCTCTTTTCTCTCATAATCCTAACACTCTAGTATTCTCTCTCGCTCTCCGCCACTGCCTGATATCTCTTCAAGCTTGATTGTATGAACAATGAGGAGCCGAAGCCCTCTCTTTATATCCTAATTTTTTCTAAGGATTGACTTTGGCATGGCCATTTCTTTGATATGAAAGAAGGTTAAGCATGTGATGGAAGGCTGTAAGCTTAATTTCATCTTGTAATCATACATGGGAGAAGGTGGTAGTGGAAGAAGCTCACATGTAAGCTATTTTTTAGTGATTAAGCTTTCAATGGGAGGGCACGTGGGAGGGAGAGAGAGAGAGAGAGAGAGAGGGTGGGGGGGGGGGGACAAGAATAGATTACATACGCACCCCCTTGCGGGCAACATCAATCACGAGCCAACAAACATTTGCAAGGGCAGTTTTGTGGGATGCAGGTGATTGAGACGATCACATGAGAAACAACGAATGAGCAAGAAACTTCAATCATGATACCAAATAATGTCGAACTGGCAATAAAGAGAAGAAAAAAAGAACCGAAGTCTCACCAATAGAGTGATATAAAGAAAGGATAGAGGGGAAGATTTAATTTCGATCAATACAATTCATGAATCTCTTGTCTATAGAATTAGGGTTACAAGATCATATCAAGTTAACATTTGATATCAAATCTAATCCTAAACAATTGAAATTTGAATCTAAAATTATCCAACAGAATAATTCATCCTAACAAAATAATCCAAAATTCTAATCTATATGAAATAATTCATAAAATAGTAAAAAAAATATTAATGTAATTTATTGTGCTTAATTAAATAGATTGATAAATATTTATAGTAGAGAGACAATGGAAGTAACATCTAAAGAGAGAAACCATGATTTCAATTTTGTGTATGTTTTCTTGAAGGTCTTACACATTTCTTTGTACGATATGATTTTAGCTTACTTTTGGTAATATCTACATATGGAAGCTACTAATCAAGTAGTGTTTACATGAGAATTCCTAGGATATAATATGTAAAAATTAACTATGTTTCTAAATTTGTAGTCATGAAAATAAGGAAGATAGTCTACAGTTTGCTAACATTTATTCCCAATGAATTTGTGAGATATTCACCCCTTTCAAGGCTCATAGATTTCCACCTTGTCCACAATAATGGACCACCAACTTGCAATCCCACAGATTGTCTGATTGGCCTAAGATCGCCAATACTCCTCAAGCTATACAGTAGGTACTTTTTATCTAAATTGGAGGTAATATTCTAAAATTTAGGGCTCAGTAGTTATGTGGTTAGGACATTAGCCAACTGCTTGTGTCTTAGACATACAAGATATATATCAATCAACTTTTTAATTTTTTGATAAAGATCGATCAAATTTTATTTGTTTGATTCAGTCCTATTGGACTTGATTGTGTGTGATGGCTGCTTTGTTATTGTCATTTAAAATTATAGTATTTTAATTTTATTGTATTCTCCTAATTTTTTCCCAATTAATATAAAATAGTACACAGATTCCTTGAACCATTGTTTGAAATTCAGCTTTAGCAGTATATCTAGGGACTGCTGATTGCTTCTTGCTTCTCCAAGTGTGTAGACTCACACCCAAGAACGTGCAATAATTTACAAAGGCCTATCAACAAGGGATTATGTCGAATCAACATATATGTTTACTTTTAAGCTAAGTTTTTTTTTTTTAATTAAGACTCCCAGTGTTGCTCTGAGCTATTGAAGAGTTTTGTTTGTTTTGTATGCACATCTTTAGGATTATGCATAATTTAACTTGGAACACATACAACATAAGCTATATTTGATTTCGTGCGGGCAATATTATCTATAATCTTCCTAATCAGTCTTTAGTACCTCACTTCGTGTCAACTTTTTGACTATCGCCTGTATGCCCAACTTTGTGGAAATAGTCAATTGAAGCTTATAAAGGCTTGCATCACAACATATATGTTTCATTTAGTAGATCGATCATGTATTTTTATTGAGTGATGAATATCTTAGTCTTTAAGTTGATCACTTCAATTCTAATAAAATATTTGAGTTTTCCTAAATTTTTTACTTCAAATTCTTTGGATAATTGATCTTTCACTTTTTTTTTCTCTTTGATATCATCTTCTGTTACAATCATATCATCCACATAAACTATCATAATTTTGATTTTACTTTGCTTGGATTTCTTTATGAATAAAGTATGATCGCAACGAAGTTTGAAGTTCATTCTTTTATGGCTTTAGTGAACCTCCCAAACCTTGCTCTTGGTGATTATTTGAGCCCATATAGATATTTCATTAACCCATATATGTTTTGTACTAAAATCTTGATTAAAACTTTGTTGTGGGTTCATATGTGCCTATTCTTCTAATTCACCATTTAGGAATGCATTTTTTACCTAGCTGCTTGAAGGGCCAATTTAAGTTGGCTGCCAGAGGTAGAAGTATTATGATGATCTTTAGCTTTGCATCTTGTGCAAAAGTTTCTACCTAATCAACTCATAGGTCTAAGTGTATCCTTCTATAACAAGTCCAGCTTTTCACCTTTTGAGCATCCTGTTTACATTATATTGATAGTATATATCCACTTACATTCAATTTACTTCCTTTTGATAATTCTACCACATTGCAAGTTTTATTTTTTTAGGGCTTTCGTTTTTCTAATTTTAGCTTTCTTCTTCTTTATTTCCAAGTGTTTATTGGATTATTCTTGGAATCTGGATATTATTATCTCATTAAAACAATTGTGGTGGGAGGAATTGTTAAGGGAAATAAAATTGGCTATTAAGTGTTAGGTGCATGTTCGTTTTTCCCTTTTTTTAAGCAATAGGATGGCTGATAATATAATGGGTTTGAATTTCCAGGGTAGCTACCCCATTATGATTAATCTTGCACATATTTGAATGGTTGAGCATCCTTTGAATTGGTGTTGGACTCATTCCTTATTGAGTATGCTTGTATTAATAGTTTAGGTTCATTAGATAGGGTTTTATTGTTGTTAGAGGGGCCACATCTATCTGTATGGAGGTTTTAGGATTACTTGAAACTCTGTGGGTTTGTTAGGAGAAACTCTAACTCATGAAAGTTGAAATTCAAAATATATCAAAAGGTTGAATCATCATTTTTTATATACAACGCCAACTCCTGAAGTGTGAAATATATCAAAACTTGAATTATCATTTTTTATATAAAACTTCAACTTATGAAGTTTGAAATATATCGGAACTCGAATCGTCGTTTTTTTCATACTTCATGTTTCCACTCTTATTTTATTTTTTAAGAAATAAAATTATTTAATTCCCTGCAAATATGTCATCTATATTATTAGCACTTGGATTCAATCCAATATTGTGTGGTTTTCTTTGATGTCCTTGCTAGTATTACTCAAACAGTTCATTTCCGTCCTTAAGGTTTTTCCCTGATTGATATGTGGTGCTACTAAAATAGACCACTTGAACTTGACAATTCTCCCCTGCCATCTAAGCGCATGGATACCTATCCACAAAAGTAACTTATCATCTCATAGCTTCTAAAAGATATAATTCTTAATTTAGAAATGGATGATCACAATTGGAAACCATATAAAACATGCTATCTTATTATGAACAAAATATGCTTGGTAAAATAGATTTGCATAAACAAAGACATCATAATTTTTAAGTCATTGTCATCAATTACCACACATAAACAATGTTCATACTTCTAAAAATGATTCCACCATAGAGATTAGAGAGTGGAGGAACTGGTATTATTGAAGGATCAACATTTTAATACTTTTACTTTTTTTAAGCAACATGAAATAAATTTATGTGAACTCGTTAACTAATTGACATTCAATAACATCTTCTACAACAACAACAACAACAACATCTTCTAAGGTACCCATATCTTTAATGCCCTTGTCATCCTTAATTGGACTTTTACTATAGTTTCATTGGTTGACTCCAACGATTGTTTGATGTGGTACCTATGTTTTTCTTATGGTTTATATTAATCATTTGCTTCACACATATCAAATTCATGATCATGTTGGGAGCATTGTTTAAAATTGTGCAATATGAGGCTCGCCTTGAGGCCAGCCTCAGCGCAAATCCAGTAAAAAACGCCTCGAGGCTTACGCCTCAAGCTTTTTTTATGAGGCTTACGCCTCATCTTCGAAGAGGCCCGCCTTGAGTTGCGCCTCGCCTCGCTGGCATGAGGCGTACGCCTCACTCTATTTATGTATTTTTTTATTTAAACCTTACCTAAATCCTATACAAAAGCACCAAAAAAATCATGCCTTCTTGCACCCCCAAACCACAACAACTTCCTCTCAATTGCCTCGACCTCTAGGCCACCGCCTTCACCGTAGCCTCCATCATCGTAGCCGCCACAGGGGATCACTAGAAAGCCACACGTCATCACCATTTCCTCTTAAAATTTTGGAGTATTATCTTTATGTTGATGACAAACATTTATAAAAGATAAAGATGACTGAAATAAATGAAGAAGCAGATTGAGAGGTATTGGGCCCTATAGAATGAGGTAGGAAAGAGACCAATTTGTTATGACAGAGACTCAAATAAAAATCCCCTTAGTAATGATAGTACAGATGATTTCTGAGTTGTTGCCAATCATTTCAGCTTTTTTAGAAAATTAAAGGTAGATGAGTAGGCAACTAAGAAAGGAAAAAATTAGAGCTGAACTTAATGTTATATGATACTTTTATGTAATTCATATAATTTATGTTGTTTTATTCCTGTAATATTTGGATTTCAATTCTATTTCACATAATTTATCACTTAACACTTTACATCTTATATAAATATTTATTTCATATGTATGTAAATTTATTATTTCATAGTTAAAAAAAAAGTTAATGTCATTCTTTAATATATTATTTGGATATTATATAAAAAAATATTTTTAACTTTTATTTTGACTTTATGCAATTTTTAGATTTTGAGGCTTACGCCTCAAAACGCCTTGAGGCTTACGCCTTGCCTCACAAACGAAAAACGCCTCAATACCCAATTGCGCAATTTTAAACCTTAGTTGGGAGGGATGTCTACATATATGGTTGAGCAACATATTGTAGTAGCCACAATTTTTCCTTGCTTCTTCAAAGGGTTCTTAGGCATGTCTCGAAGAACAACTCTTTTCTTTTTCTACACCAAATATAAATTTTGTCGAATTCTATGTATGCATTGTACTACTTGAATACCCTTTATATAATCAAGAGTATGATATATTGTTTTTAGATGACTTTAGCAAACCACTTTGCAGTGGACACCCAAATTCAGCATGATAATATTTCCCTGTTCAATTTATTAGTCCTGTAATTATCTTTTAAATGTACTTTTACCTACTTAATTAACCATAATAATGCTTATCGAGGGTCTTGGTGGATTGGAAAATTTTTCTACGATCTTTAGTGGCATATTTGAAAATGCATCATGTGTACTTTCTGTCTATCCAACATGATAAAGGATAAGCACTTATTCAAGTTACTTGCTGACATGAAATTCTATTTTGGTGATTCGCAATGGCCTAGGCATGGTTGATGGTACATATTCCTCTTTAAAAATACGTGTATTTATGTTTGTTCCATCAATAAGACCAATGCAATCCTATTATTAGATGATAATTTTGATGTTAACATTTGAATATGTAGTAGCTAATGTGTTGCTTTATAGACTTTGAAATAACACCAAAATACCTGGAATGATCTGCCACGATGTGGATAGCCACACATGAGAGTTCAAACCTTCTAAAAATATATTTACTATCCATCCGTAGTGTTGGAATCGCTCACATGTAATCCTTATCAGTTGGTTATGTGATATTGTATAAAGCGTTATAACAAGCACATGATAAAACATGCAAACCATGATGGCATTGTTGAGTTATTAAACATATATGAAAATTGCTTGTGCCATGCAAAGCTCATTTTAGAACCTACTTAAACGAACTTCTAGTGAGTCGTTAACCCTTTTGTTGCTTGTGATGGAAGTCATGCAAGGTATTTTGTATAATATGAAACAACAATCATGACATCTTGGTAGTACACTCTATTATTGGATAGATTCAAATCCATAATTGCACTAAAAGCATTTGATATATTCTACCAATTATTAACACACATAATGCGACATAATACTACATACAAAGTCATTATAACATAAGAAAATGATTCATCTTATTTTTTGGATTGGATATAACATCAACTAACATTGTCGTTACCCGGTGCCAAGTCCTGGATGAGAAAAGTGGAGGGTTGCGTTAGGTAGTCGACAGCCAGCGTAAACTTGAGTAATCATGACATGAATCCTTTAAAAAATTTGTGTTAATGTTAGGACGTCCCCTGGAAGAGACGCACTGTATGGCCTAAATACAACGATAAGTATGCAAGGGCCGCTGCACCGGCGCTCGGGTGCAGTGTTAAATAGGCAATGGTTCCTACATCAAGGACGAATGTGGGCAAAGAAGCTAGTTCATAAAATTAAAATTAAGATAAGAACTTGGAATATAGGTTCCTTTACAGAAAAATTAATGGAATTAATAGATATTATGATTCATAGGAAGATAAATATTCTGTGCATTCAGAAAACTAAATGGGTTGGAGAGAAGGCTAAGGAGATTGATAGTTTAGGATTTAAACTATGGTATTCAGGTAGGAGTCGTACTAGAAATTATATAGGTGTGATTATAAATAAGAGTTTGAAGGATAATGTTATACAAATTAATATAATTAGAGATAGAATTATAGCTTTAAAGATTATTGTTGATGATAAGATTACTAATATTATAAGTGCTCATGCTCCTCAAGTAGGTTTGAATATGAGTTTAAAATTAAAATTTTGGGATGACTTAGAGGAATTAATATAAAATATACCTCTTGAAGAAAGAGTTTTTATTGGAGGAAATTTAAATGAATATATTGGTAGAGAGATGGATGATTTTAAAAGCATTCATGGTGGCCATGGGTTTGAAATGACAAATGAAGGTGGTAAGATCATATTAAAATTTTCTTTAGCTTATGATTTTTTAATTGCGAATACCTTAAGAAAAGAGATGAGCATCTCATCACTTATAAAAATTGATATAGTAAAACTCAGATTGATTATTTTCTTATAAGAAAATTAGATCTTTTAGATTGCAAAGATTGTAAAGTTATTCCGAGTGAAAATTTATGTACCCAACATCGATTATTAGTTTTGAACTTTAAGATAAAAGGGCCAGAAAATAAAAAAATAATGTAAAACGATATTCTAGGATTAGATGGGGGCATTTAAAGAATACTAACAAAAATATTTTTGAGAGTAAGATTTTAGATCATAAGATTTTGTCTTTGCATGAGGATGCTATTGTTATGTGGGAAAAATTGGCTAGTGATATTAAGAATATTATAAAAGATGCGCTTTGAGTATCAAAGAGAAAAGCTTCCTAATAGTAAAAATAGTTGGTGGTGAAAATCAAATGTGCAAGAAAAGATAAGAAAAATAAGAAGATTTGTTATAAAAATTGGTTTAAATGTAAAAATTCTGATAATTGGGAAAGATATAAAGAGGCACGTAAGGAATCTAAGAAAGTAATATGCGATGCAAAGATCTTAGCTTTTAATGATTTATATAATTGATCAGATACTAAAGAGGGAGAAAGATATATGTATAAGTTAGCCAAACAAAGAGATAGGAGTAGTAAGGATTTAGTTCAAGTGAAGTGTATTAAGGATGAAGATCAAAATGTATTTTTCTCAGAAGATAATATTCAACAAAGGTGGATGAGATATTTTGGTATACTTTTTAATGAAGAATGTGAAAATACGATTGACTTTAGTGACCTTAGCACCCTAAATGAAAATAAAGATTTCAATTTTTATCGACGTATTTATAAAACCAAAGTTTGAGAGGCTTTAAAGAAAATGAAGGGTGAAAAAGTTGTTGGACCTGATGATATTCCAATAGAGGTGTGGAAATGCTTAGGAGATGAAGGAATTTCTTGACTTACTAAACTTTTTAATACTGTTTTGAAGACTAAAAAGATGCAAGATGAGTGGAGAATGAGTGTGTTAATTCCTATTTTTAAGAATAAAGGTAATGTACAAGATTGTGCGAATTATAGAGGAATTAAGTTAATGTGTCATACTTTAAAACTATGGGAGCGAGTTATGGAGCGTAGGTTGCGATGTGATACTAATGGCTCAAAATCAATTTGGATTCATGCTGGGTAGGTCTACTATGGAAGCCATACATTTATTGAGAGGTTTGATGGAGAAATATAGAGAGAATAAGGAGGATCTATATATGATATTTATTGATTTAGAGAAAGCATATGATAAAGTTTCAAGAGAAGTGCTATGGAGAGTTCTTGAAAAGAAAGGAGTTAATAACGCTTATATTCAAATCATTATGATATGTATGCAGGAGCTGTTACTTGTGTTCAAACACAAGGTGGTTTGACCAAGTATTTTCTTATTTCAGTTGGATTACATCAAGGATCAGCCTTAAGCCCATATCTTTTTGCTTTAGTCATGGATGCTCTCACTAGACATTTGCAAGAGGATGTACCTTGGTGTATGCTTTTTGTTGATGATATTCTACTTGTTGATAAGACTAGAGAGAGAGTTGAAGGTAAACTTGAATTATGGAGGTCAACCTTAGAGTCTAAAGGTTTTTTGCTTGAGTAGATCTAAAATGGAATATATGGAGTGTAATTTTAGTAGTAATAGACCTAGTGAGGGGATTGTGACTTTGGGCGATCTAGTCATTAATAAGAGTACACGTTTTAGATATTTTGGATCTATTGTTCAGAGTGATGGTGAAATAGATGGAGATATTATCAGCAGAATTCAAGTTGGATGGTTGAAGTGGAGGAATGCATCCGGCTTGTTGTGTGATAGAAAATTCCCCCTCAAACTTAAGGGAAAATTCTTTAAGATGGTGGTGAGACATGCAATGCTTTATGGTGCCGAATGTTGGCCATTAAAAGAGAAGCATAATACTAAGTTAAGTGTTGCAGAGATGAGGATGCTCAGGTGGATGAGTGGCTTTACCCTTAGAGATAGGATACGAAATGAGCATATACGTAAAAATGTTGGAGTAGCTCCAGTGGAAGATAAGATTAGAGAGAGTCGCCTTAGATGGTTTGGTCACATAAAACGGCGGCCTTTCGATGACCCGATTAGGAAAATAGATGTATTAGATTTGACTTATGTTAAAAAAGTAGAGGTAGACCTAAAAAGACTTGGTTAGAAAATATTAGAAATGATCTTTCTTTATTAGAGTTAAATGAGAATTTGACTTTTAATAGGACACAATGGAGAAAAAGGATTTATGTAGCCGACCCCACGTAGTGGGACAAAGGCTTAATGTTGTTATTGTTGTTGTTGTGGATATAACATCAACCAAAGTAGCCACAAAATATAATATGAAGTTCTTCTTGAAAGATAGAATAAGGAGTAGTCACAAAGCACCATACAACTAAGCAAAACCAAAAGAAGCCCAATATTGGATCATAAAACATCACTTTTTATGGCTTTTAAAAAGGCCCCTTAGTGAATCTTTCTTTTGTCGGTAGTTGTCATGAAATTTTCTCTTTTGTTGATATCCTCAAGTAGCTTTGCAACATACAAGAATAGTCAGGCATCTTTATTGATTTTGGATTACAAACTTGTTCCATGATGGTGGCCATCTGTGTCAGAGGACCTATCACAGGTACTAACATAGCTGAATTTTCAACTCATGCTCAAACATGCATTAACCAACTATGAGATTTGATTCCTTTGGAAGCTAGACCCATAACTTCTATTCATCCCACCATATGTATCATATGTGGTTGGCCTCTTATATATAATATCAGTTGATTAATCCTTATTTCTCACAGTTCATTTTCAGATGCATTAGAACAAACTTTCTTAATGAAGTTTCTAAGTTTATTCATGTCATCTGGCAGCTTTCCCATACTTGTGGTCCATGTATTATCATATATACCAACTATGTTTCTTAAGATTATATCTAATTCCTCTTCTAAATCTGGATAAATGCCATAATTTCTAAATATCATTGGAGCTGGCAGACAAAAATACCAAATATACTTTATTAGCAACACAGAATTTAAGTTGAATTTCCACCAAACTTTAGGTGCATTAATAGTCATCACTTTGGATCCCATCCTAAACATGTAGACCCTCGCTTCCCTACTTAATTTTCAATACTTTTTAAGTTGGCTCACCTCATTCTTTAGCTGTGTTATATCATGCACTCTTCGTGTCCTCTCAGAATGGGAAAATTGCCCATTTTTGGCTGAAATTAGGTTTTTTCTACATCCATTTGCTCAAAAAATCTCACCGTAAATGTTTTTTGACAACTTTTTTTTTTTTTTTTGAAAAAATACATTTCTAGTGAATTTTTGCCATCATACTTTAATATTTTTTGCTGTGATATCTTTCTCACTTGCACATAGTAGAAGATTAAATATGGCAGTAGAAACATTGCTAAATAAGATAGGAAATGGGATTAGAAATCATTTAATGCATTAAAATTCCAAAACTAATATGGTAGGCTAGCTTAGCTAGAAGTTAGGCAACATTGGCTTTAAAATGGATTCATAACTCTATTCAAAGAACAACTAAATGAAGATAACAATAATAACAACTCAAATTAAATTTGAGGAGATGACTAGAATTGTCTTCGAAGAACAAAACTTTGAAAGCCACAATTTTTTGCTATTCTTTTCTTGTATATGCAAAATAAAAGTGGTCAATTTCCTAATTAGTTCTCAAGAAATTAAATGTGTGTTCCATGTGAAAGAAGATAATCATAAAGAGAAGCATACAAATTAACAAATCAAATTAAAAGGAAGAGAAAAAAATTTAACTCCAATGTGAAGCAGTGATAGTTGAAATAACAAGTAGATTGAAATGGAAAAAAATGGTACATTTAATTCTTTAATAGTAAAAACTTTTATGTATTGTATGCTATCATATCATTCATCTTGCATGGAAATCAGCAAACCAAATAAATTATAAATGAAACAAATTACATACTTCGATATTCATAATTACTTTTATACAGAATCTCCAATCAAATTTGTCAACTATTAATTAATTATTTATTGTTTTCAATCATTTTCACTATTTATGTGATGCAATGCAAAAGGCATGGGAGTTTATAGGTCTTTGGGACCATCCAACATTGTGATCCCACACCCCCTCCCCCCTTCTCCTTTTTCGAGGTGTGATCATAGACAAATGTTATTGTTTTGGTTATTAAATTAATACATTTAATGAGTTTTAATAGAATTTAGGTGCTAATTTTGACAAATTTTCATTAATTTCTTGTTTGCTAATATTAGGGCTTTTTTAAAAAATGTTTGTAATGCATTTATTGAGGGGTACCTGCCATCGGTTAGGCAATTTAAGAGTTTTGTTTCTCAATCTTCTTCAACTTGTCCATATTCTTTTAATAAACTTGTCATTGAACATGTGTTTTCATTTTGTTAGGGATGAATCTTTTCTACCTTTCCCTAGATTAAGGAGGAATCTTATATGAAAAACAAATTTTTCTTTAATTGTGTTATGTATGATCACAAAGGCATAATGGAGATCAGCATGGAAGATAACATTTTTGTGGCATGTTTTTAGCTTAAATTTAAATTATAATGCAAAGTTTTTATGAGATTGCTTAATATGACCATACCCCCATCAAAGCCTGGTATTCTTCCATGCATTTTAAGTCGAAAAAAAATGTGTCAAGGGGTTGTCACACTAAAATTTATTAACAAGGATGAACATTTAATTAAAATAGTCCAGTATTTTTAAAAATATAAGATAATTATATTTTTCTTAAAAAATAATAATTTTAAGTATTGGCGTGTAGTGCTTCAAAAAATATAAGTCCTAGAATTAGTAATCCTAATCCCTAAAAATTAGGGTTGCAAATGAACTTAGCGTTCGACAAAGTACTTGTGGCTAGGTTTGATAAGAGTTCGTTTATGTTCGTTTGATAGGCTAAATGAACGAGCTTGAACATTTTTGATAAATACTCGATAACTAAATTAATGAGCTTGAACAGCTCATCGTTCGGTTCGTTTATGTTCACGAACAGTATCGTTTAGAGCTCGTGAACAATCTCGTTAAGAAGCTTGATTAAGGCTCGTGTTCAAGGCTTATTTAAAGCTCTATTAGAGCTTAATTATGCCTTATTTAATTAAAAATAAATATTATATCTTATTTGACTAATAAAATGATTAAGTCTCACGTTATTTAACTATATATATATATATATAGTTTTTATACTCCCGTCAGACCTGCCCGCCTCTCTCTCTCTCCTCCGTTTCCTATTTTTCATTCTCCTGCTCGCCAAAAAATTCTCGCCTACTCCTCTCTCTCTCTCTCTCTCTCTCTCTTCTCTGTGGCATAAGCATAACTAAAAAAACGGTGGGAGTTTAGTCCCACACCGCATGGGCGGGTGTCATTTTGCTCTATAAAAGAAAAAATATGTGTCGGCCATTTGTTGAACAGCGGGTAGTTGACGGATTCGGCATGCTGGTTAGGTTTATTTGCGATTTCATTTTTTCTAGACGAGCCGAACCACCAGCTTGTTAAGGAGTGGCTCAATGAGGCTTGTTAACAAGCGGCTTAATAAGCCTAAATAATTGAGCTCAAATGTTAATATGAGCCGAGCTCGAGTAGGTGTTTTTAAATGAGCTAAAGCTCGAACAGATTCCATAAAAGCTCAATTCTTATCGAGTCGAGCTCGAATGGGATGCTGCCAGACAAGCTTGAGCTTGAAGATGCTGAAGCTCGGCTCGGCTCGGCTCGGCTCATTTGTAGCCCTACTAAAAAATTAAAATAATACCTAAATATGCGCTCAATCATGTTTTAAGAAATCTCTAAAATTTGGAATCTAAAAGTTCTAATAATCTAAAAGACTAAGCCCTATAAATCTAACCATCCAAGTGCCATTATAAAAAAAAATTAGGAACTCAAAAAATTTACAAATAAAAAGAGAATTATTCTAAATATGTAGATCTAAAGTGAAATAAAAAGGGAAGTGATTGCTTGAACTTGGAAGCTTTGTGGAAGAAGAATATCCATTGATTTCAAAAAAATACGTAAAAGAAGAAAGTAAAATTGTGAATGAATTTCAATCAAGAGCAGAAATAAAATGGAAGAGCAACGATTTATAAAGGTCCAAGGGAGGGGATGTCGACAACATCAAGAGATAGCTAGGGCTCCCAACACTGTGTAACTGAGAGAAAATGTGGGTAAGACATTAGGTTACTGTTGATTTTATTTTCTAGCAGTAAGTTTCCAAAATAGTTTTTTTTCCTTGAAACTTATCATTTCTAGCAAAAAAATCTGTTAGAAATCTATCGGTAATGAATATCGACGGATTTGTGACAAATTTCAAAATTGATTAAATTCCCGTTGGAGTTTTTAGTGAAACATTCTATCGATATTTGTTTGTTTTCCTTCAGTATCTTTTTAAATATTTAATTAAACCATCCTTTATTGAAATGAGTGTTTTGTTAGTTTCCTAGCTTGACTTCTCTCAATTGAAGAAAATTGATGAGGAAATCCGACCATGGAGAGTCTAGCAAAGAAGGGGATGACGATCTACGGCCATGATCGCACCCCTTTATTTTTGAGCTATCATTTGTATTAGGTTTATTATTATTATATGTGTATTTGATTTATTATCGCAGTTTTTCATTTTTACCCTCACTTGAGGGAGTAGTTGTGTGTGACCCTTAGGGGCACTTGTGTCTTTTATTTCTTTATTGTAACATTGGCTATTTATAACCCATCCTCTTCTTGGGAGAGGTTAATGATAATTATTATGAAATTCTGCACTTTTATTCCTTTGTGAGTTTTGAGAGTTCTTGTGAGAACCTTGGTGAAGTCCCTAGGTGAGGGCAACGCATTACCCATCAGCCGCAGGAAGCGTCCGGTCTCGTGGTTCTCCTCCCTCCCTTTCCCTAGCCGCCGGCCTCCCTTCCCTCCTCCAAGCCGCCGGCACCCAACCCCCCCTCTCCCTCTCGGCCAAACCCCAACACCCAAACCCTCGGCTGACCACCTTCTCCCTCCACCCTACAAGCTACTGGTCCCATCTCCCCCTTTTCCCTTGGCCGAAACTCCCTACACCTCCAAACCCTAGCCGACCCCAAGTCCCCCCCTTCCTCCATCCCTAACCCTAGCCGCCGGTCATCATCCCTCCCTTGCCTTCAAATTTCAAATTTCAAATTACACAATTAATACTTTTCTTTTATAAGATCCCTAAATTAGGAAGGTTTTTAATTTCAGATTTCCAATTATTTGAATTTGAATTTTTCTTCCTAAAATAGGATGATTTAATTTAGGAAAGCCTCTTTAATCAAGGCAATTTGAATTTGAATTTCAATTAGGAAGAGATTTGTTTTAAAACCTCTTTCCTAAATTAAGATTGCCAAGAGTGGAAAGGCATTCAATCCCAAACCAATCCCCCTCCCCCACTTAAGCATGCCGCCGGCCCCCTCTTTCCCCTTTGATCCCTCCAATTGATTCTCCTCAATCAATTACTCCAAATTAATTTCAGATTTAGAGATTTGTCATAAATCCTATTTCCTTAATTAGGAAGCTATGGTTGGCAACTCAAATAAAATCCCAACCTATCTCCCCACTAATTGCTAGCCGCCCCCTCCACTTTCCCTCCACTTCCCCCATTTATTTCCCTATTATTTCTCTCCCAAATTAATCTCGCTCAACCTGAATTTGTTGTCCAAGAGTAGATCAAATTGCTGTCCAAAATTTCAGAAATTCCTCTTGCTGTCCGGAAGGTTCTAGTTTGCCGTTCAGAAATTTCAGTAAGTTTCCCTTGCTGTCCTGCTGTCCGGAAGGTCCCCATCTGCTGTCCAGAAGCTCCAGCACCTTGTAATTTACTGTCCCCTCATGTATGGTTGATCCAGAACATGACCACGGCTTTGTTTTCGACGATCAAGGGCTGATTGACATCCTCCGGTCTCTGTTCGTTAACATCGACTTTGAGAACGACCAATCCGTTGAAGACTACGTAGAGAGAATCCTCTTATCCCTCGCCACCGCTATTGACCAACAACACCCTCCCGTTCAGTGGCGACTGGCTTCTGAATCCTGACAAAGGTGAACTCTCTTCCAAGTCTTATCTTTTTCTAAGTTTTCCCTCAATTATGGCGTCATAAAGATTATGTAAGCTTTTTCCGTTTTCATCAATCATCAAAGAGTTGAGTGAGGGATTTTACATAGTGACTATTTTGAATGTTAATTTAGGGATTTCTTTATGTAGAATCTGAATTGATTGGTTATTCTCCGTGTTCTAAATCTTTGTTGTGTAATCTATTGCTTGATCTAAATCATTGCTTTATTGTTTTCAATCCCCGTTTAAGGAAGTTGACTAATTGCTCTTGCTCTTTCAAAGACATCTAATTTCAAATGCAAAACATCAGCATACACATTTAGTTCTACATAAAAAATAAAACATCTTTTTCACATCTCTTTCCCGTTACAGATGCACCTCTATCTTTTGGCTTCCCCATTGTAAGATCTTATGAGAGAAAACACATGCATATAACTTCGTATCATATAATTGTAAAGCACATTCTGTGGGTACTCTACTACAAACAACTCTTTTGCTAATCTCAAAGAGACCATTAGCCAAACTCTTTTTGTGAGCCTAATCTTTTTTGGAAACGTGCATGTGCTGTTAGGTTGTTTGAAACTTAGATATTACATGTCTATGAATTGACAGAGCTTGGAACTAATTTTCTCTTGATTGCAGATCTACGTTGTTGATTCTTTGGACAGAGAAAGAATTGTAAAAGCTAAAGCTGAGTTTCAGGTTTGTTTCAATTAGATGTTTTGTCTATTCATTTGATGGTGGTGTGCAGGCATATTTTTCAAAATATCTATCTGATAATGTTTTTCGCTAACACTGATATGGTGCCATATCATTTGTTATCAGGCAATTATCAATGATCCCTTCATGCTCAATAGTGTCATACTAGTTTTTGCTAACAAGCAGGACATGGTAAGTTATGTTGCTCCTTTGCTGAGAGAAGTATGTTTTTAAACGGCTGCTGTGAATTTCTGATTTTATTGGAACTATCTACAGTATCCCTTAATCCCATTAACGCGTCTAATTCTTGAACAAGGAGGATTGTTTTGTTTTTTTTGGCTGATCTGTTTTGGTTAAGTTGAAAATTAACTGGTTTAATAACAGCATGTGGACAGAGTTTTCATTTTAAGAAATATGTTGTCTTCTTTACCCTTTTGATTCATCTGAAGGATACATTTTCCATTGAACGATTCTTAGAATTGATGATTTCTTTCTGATAGACCTATTCATTACTTCGGACCATATATGTCGTGGTTGTCGTAAAGTATCTCTTGGTGAAAGCATCCATTCTTGTTCTGGTGACCTACATCCTAATCTGCTAATTAAAAAATTCTAGAATGTTTAACTTTTATAACTGTTAAATTATCACACAGTGAACATGCATAAAAATGCACCTTATTTTTTGTATTATACTCGATATAAGATTTTGTCTTACTCCACAGTGACATAAAATGCCAGCTTTCATTAGGGTATTGATCATTTATCTTTGAGGGAGGATGAGCCTACATCATGCTTTTCCTAATTTGCTAGAGATTTCCATGTTCCTAGTTTTATTGAAAGTGTTGTATCTTCAATCTGCAGGCAAACTATATCAGTTAGTTTATATCCTTTGTTGTTCAATCGCGTCTACAAATATTAAGATTTTCTTCTATTACAAATGGTGTAATTCAAATTGCTTGCACAACCCTATCATTCCAATGGTCGTATTATATATTAGGACTCTCGCATTACCATCTTTGTTGCTTTTATAGCATTATATCTTATAATAATATTCTTCTAAATCACGCTTTCTTTACTGTATGTAATATGCTTACAATGCTATCATAACCTACTGGAGTGTCAGTTTAAATGAGTTTCTCCAGCTTTCTGTTCTTAGGCTGTCTTTTATCACACCTTTATTTCTGCCAAGTTTTATAGTTATTTGTTGGTACTATCAATCTGTTCAAATCTTAATTGCTCCACTGAAGAAACTAAATACCAGTGGCTATCTATAACCATTCATGCATGGAAAATTCAATTTAAACAAAAACAACATAGCCGAATTCAATGGCTGAGGGAATGCGTTATCATCTCTTTTAAGGATGGATTAGGTACAAAGTTGCTACATTGTTCGGCATTTGAATTCAGCTGATTTGTTTATGCTTAAATAGGATTTCCATTCATGCGTTAATAAAATTTAAGGAAACAAAGAGGGAAAGTTACGTTATTGGTCATCTTTATATTAAAACTTTCTCATTTCCATTTTCACCTCGTATGTTCAGAAAGGAGCAATGACTCCAATGGAGGTCTGCGAGGGGCTTGGTCTATATGACCTTAAGAATCGAATATGGCATATTCAAGGAACCTGTGCTCTTAAAGGTGATGGCCTATATGAAGGTTTGGACTGGTTGGCAAGTACACTGAAGGAACTACAAGCTACAGGACGAGCAACCTCAATCGGAACTTCTACATTCTGATGGCAAAAAGGTTCAGAAATCTCTCCTCTACAATCACAATGTATTCTTCAGCATTTTGCTGCATGCTCATTGCTTTTCTTAGAATCTTACAGCTTCCAGTTGCTTGCTTAGGTAGATGCTGCTGCTTGAGATCTGACTCCAGATAACACTGAAATAATGCTATTTATCTTGGGACAATGCAGGAACTGTATGGCCGTATGTATACCATGACAGATTGATGAGATTTGTGAGAACGCCCACAAGTAAATGCAATTTGTTTTTTAGTTTTTAGTTGTGTTGGAGCTAACTTTGATGAAGGCGAGTTTTTGTACATACATTTTACAGGTTTTTGGTGTAATTTTGTTTGCAAGCTCGGAAGCTCTTAGGCATCATTGCTTTAAGATTAACACAAAGAAAAACTAGCAATGTGAAGGCTAATCATATATCCATAAGCATAATTAAATATATTCTTAGAATTAACATATATTATTGATTTTCGCTTATTATGATGTTCACATATATAATGTCACAATAACGAAACTGACTCTTCATAATAAAACAGGGAGCTGAAGGTTTCAATATGCAATTACTATTAAATTTATTTCAGTAGATCTTGATAATATTTATAATAAAAATATCATGTCGTAGAGACAGCTTGCCTTTTTTCTGCTGCATAAATTCTTGAGTATCAAAATAATTCCTATAATAACAGGGTTTACTGTAATAATCGTTGACTCTATTAAACAACATAAAATATATATCTAAAAATTATATCTTATGATGAGATTGGCAATTGTCATGTTAACTAAACAATACATATTGTATACTTAAGTTATTAGAATGTGTGTGCATGTTATAACGAGTACCAAATATGTTTTTATATCCTTTCATTATGTTGATTGTTATTGTGCCATAGTGGTGTATAAACGTTTGAATTCGAGGTGTGATACCTTAAACCCAATTATTTTTTTATCTGAGCTAAAGCAGTTAACCACTAAGTCAAAGTGGGTTGTATGTCTAAACATTTAATAATATCGTTACATAAGATGTTATTTTAGTTTACAACAACAACAACAAACAACAACATCAAGCCTTTATCCTACTATGTGGGGTCAACTGCAAGAATCATTTTCCCCATTGTGTGCTGTTAATGAGAGTCAAATTCTCCTTAAAATTTAATAGAAAAAATTATTTCTAATATTTTCTAACCAAGTCTTTTTAGGTCAACCTCTACCTTTCTTAACATATGCCTAATCTAATATATTTACTTTTCTAACCGGGTCATCAGGAGGTTGCCATTTGATGTGACCAAACAATCTAAGGTGACTCTTTCTAATCTTATCTTCCACTGGAGCTCCTCTAACCTTTTCACGTATATGCTCATTTCGTATCCTGTCTTCAAGAGTAAAGCCACTCATCCATCTGAGCATCCTCATCTCTGCAACCCTTAACTTAATATTATGCTTCCCTTTTAATGGCCAATATTCTACACCATAATGCATTGCAGGTTTTTCCATCATTTTATAGAATTTTCTCTTAAGTTTGAGGGGGACTTTTCTATCAGACAACAAACTTGATGCATTCCTTCACTTCAACCATCCAGCTTGAATTCTACTAATAATATCCCCATCAATTTCACCATCACTCTGAATAATAGACCCAAGATACTCTTATTAATGATTTGATCGCCTAAAGTCACAATCCCTCCACTAGATCTATTACTATTAAAATTACACTCCATATATTTAGTTTTTGATCTACTCAAACGAAAACCTTTAGACTCTAAAGTTGACCGGCATAATTCAAGGTTACTTTCAACTCCCTCTTTAGTCTTATCAACAAGAAGAATATCATCCACAAAAAAGCATAAACCAGAGTACAACCTTTTACAAATGTCTAGTGAGAACATCAATGACTAAAGCAAAATGATATGGGCTTAAGGCTAATCCTTGATGTAATCCAACTCAAATAGGAAAATACTTGGTCAAACCACCTTGTGTTTGAACACAAGTAACAACTCCTGCATACGTATCCTTGATGACTTGAATATAAGCATTATTAACCCTTTCTTTTCTATAACTCTCCATAGCATTTCTATTGAAACTTTATTATATGATTTCTCTAAAGCAATAAATATCATATGAAGATCCTCCTTATTCTCTCTATACTTTTCCATCAAACCTCTTAATAAATGTATAGCTTCCATAGTAGACCTACTCAACCTGAATCCAAATTAATTTTAAGAAACATTAATTTCACGCTGCAACCTATGCTCCATAACTCTCTCTCATAGTTTTAAAGTATAACATATTAACTTAATTTCTCTATAATTAGCACAATCTTGTGTATCACCTTTATTTTAAACATAAGAATCAAGACATTCATCCTCCACTCATTTGACATCTTTTTAGTTCTCAAAATAATATTAAAAAGTTTATTAAGCCAAAAAAATTCCTATATTTTATGCTATTTTATTTTAAGTACAATAAAAATATTTTTTATACAAATTTAGATATTTGAAAAAAGCTTCCCTATTATTTATGTTAATAAAAATAGTGTCAAAATAGCTTGATGTAAATTACATAAAATTAGGATAATCTAAATTTTATATAATATTAATTTTAAATCAAATTTAATAAATTTCAAATTTACTTTAAAATAATTTATATCAGAATGAATATGCCGGTACAATTCTTCTCCTTTTTATATTCGTTGGGTTATCAAAAGGCAAGTTCTCATCACTCAATAACCGAATTAGATTGCCTGCTGAGCGGTGAGAGTTCTACCTAGGAGCGCTCGGCTACGCTAGAGAAGGCGCAATGGCATCAGCCAACGGATCTCTTGGCTTCGTCTCCTTGCTGCGGGCACCATCCGTCGCATCCCAGCCGTCAAACCGCCGATACGGGTCCACCATCGCCGTCTCCCGCGGGACAGGAATCTATGCGAGGTTCGAGCGGCCACTGGAAGAGATCTATAACGTGCGAGTTGAGCGCGGGGTGTCGAAGGAAAAGCTGGCCGACCTGGGCGTGGACCGGTGGTCAACTTGGAAGACTGGAAAGTGCCGGTTTCCATGGGACTGGCACGTCGATCAGCAGGTCTACGTCGTCTCCGGCGAGGTACGAGTGGTGCCTGTGGGAGCCAAGTCCGGCGAACGCTACATGCGCTTCGTTGCCGGAGATCTCGTCCGCTACCCTAAATGGTTCGAGGCCGACCTCTTCTTCGACGGACCCTACGAGGAACGGTACCGCTTCCGCGCCTATGGTGATGATTGAAAGGGTTTGGTTGCCATCCATTTCTCGAAGGTAGATAAAATGTGGCTTTTTTTTATTCTGCTTTTCATGGAATACAGTTTCTTGACTTCTATTGTTTCATGCGTTATTCTTGTGTTGGTTGTGCTAATTAATGGCTCCAGTCAAAAATACCGTTTTGATTTAATTTGGGCATTTGTTTAGAACTTTCATCTCAAATGTGAAGGAGGAATGCAATTCATTTGAGATACTGCTTTGCTAAAGAGTCTTCTCAATCTTTGAATTGCACAAAGATATTCTAGGTTGTACCTGTACTTTTCCTTCAAAAAACATGTTTTGATTGGTCGAATACGAGCTTACTTATTTATAAAATATAGATAATATAATCTAGTCTACGTGCATGTGTGCGAATATGGTTGAAAATTGATCTTATTGTGGAAAATTATTGTTGGCTTGATTCACTTTGTCGCACCCTTGGAACATTCTTGCAATGATTCAGATATAGTTGGGATCAACTCCACATGTTTAGAGCGTTGGTTATAACAAGGGATAGTTGGCTAGTTTTTTGAGGGAATTGCATAATCTTAATTCCAGGGGAAACTTTACATGATGAGGTAAAAAAAATTATTTGATTATTAATGCAGCTTCACCTTGTTTTGGCAGAGTACAATCACTCAGGGACTGCTTACAGTTTTGCCTTTGTTTCACGACCCATCACTAAATGAATTTATTTGAAATTCCAGCGATCATTAACAAGTTTTCAAGTCACAAGTGACGTAGTCCCATCAGCACTGAGCTGAGTGTTGGGAATCGTTCCATGACATATTTCTCTATGCCCAGCATCATAGCGCTAGGCATCAAAGCCAAGGTGATGTTATCGTTGTCAAATTCCATTTTGTCATCATGCACAACTCTCCATCCCCAATGCCGTGACCCAAGTGCCTTGATACCATCTCTACGTCAAAACTTCCTCAAGAGGCACCTATGCCACACTACCCCCTTCCTCTATTGTCTTCCCATTCAGTTATGCAGTATTTATTTCTGAGTACTCCTATTATCTTTTAAATTCTTGTTTTGTCATTTAACTTAGTATATATCTGTTAGATTAGAGAAGAAATGGTGTTGTATTTTGTTTTCTCTTTGAGAAGAAGAAATATTTTCCTGATTTCCACCATTTCAACTCCTCAAGCTCCGAATTGGTGCTCACTGTTCACTTGCATCTCCTGATCAACTCCAGCTTCAGGTTGGTATCAAATTCAAGAGCTCTCTTGCGATGAGCATGGGCATATACCATGACATATACACAACTCACGATTTGCATACCCTTTGGGCGTTCACCACAACTCTGGAAAGGTAGTTCGACACCCTTTCCTTGAACTTGTAGAAGATTTTCACTGTTGTGAATGGAGAAAGTAATATTGCCCAGCCTTCTTGTGAGACAACCGTTCTTGATTTGGGTACCTAATAAATGTCCCTAATAGATCCCTAGGACAATGTATGATTCAAAGAGACTGAATGGTTGAGGATTCTCAAAGTTTCAAATTTGACTCATGCTTCCAACGACAACCACGACATGAATCACTTGGGTCAAAAATTGACTTGAAAGTTGAAACGTGGGCGCATGATGAACCTCAAGGTGTTCACCGTACCAATCCCTAGCATCAACAAGAGTTTGAATTCAAGTTTGATATTCTTTAATTCAATTGCTATATGCATATTGGGGAGGATCTTGATTGGCTCAAATGTACTGAAACTTCTTCAAGTACATGGAAATCCAAGATGATAAGCTAGCCAAGCTTGTAGAATATAAGCTTCGAGGTGGAGCATCAGCGTAGTGGGAATAATTGCAAGTGCATCGATGATGAGGAGGCAAATATCCCATCCATTTGTTATCTAGAATGCTGAGATTGTTTTTGCTCATTGATTATGATCAAGTACTCTATAACCTCTATCAACATTGCCAACAATGAGATTGTCCTATTAGCAAGTATATGAAAATTTTTTCTTGTCTAAATGCTTGGATAGACCTCCTTGATGACATTAGTTCTTGTGTTATCTCATCATAATAAAAGACTCTTCACAACCAATTAGCTGTTCAATTTATTTGGAAGCTATCTAATGCTATCAATTTTACATATAAAGCAAAAGGTAATCAATCGTGAAATTCCATCAGGTATTCCACGAATCATTGATTGTAGCATGAGCTTGGTGGAGAAGCTGCGGTTTCCTTCAAGCCAAAGCAACCTCAACTCCGTGAGAAATTATTATGTGCGGAGTCCGGACAGGAGAACCGTTCGAATTTGTTGAGTATTTATAAATAATCAGTAAATACTCAGCAAATGAGCAAATACTCGGTAAATAATCACAACTGAATATTTGCTGAGTATTTACAAATACTCAGCAAATACTTAGTAAATACTCAGCAAATCTGGACGGTTCTCCCGTCCGGACTCCGCACGTAATAATTTCTCCAACTCCACTGCTATGGGAACATCCACTTTTGTCCCTAAGACCACTACCATAAGAAATGCTGATAAGGAACGTATCCCCCAAGCTAAAGCGTGCCCGTACACCCATCCTTTAGTTGTTTAGTGCTATATATGCAATCAAATGGGACATAAGTTGAATGCACGGTTGCAATGCAAAACCCTTAATGTCACAGGCCATGTTGACTAACATAAATAAGACGGGGAATACAAAAATGGACCTGATGCAGAAGAAGTCAGATTGTTTAAGATGATGAGAGTGAATTGTTTATATGTATAGTTGAGAGACTTTTGCTTGCACAACAACAAAGCCCTATCCAATGCCATTCCATCTTTCTTACCCACTCACTGTTTAGAAGAAAGTTTGCAACGTTATAATAGATAGCAGAAGTTACGAGAATATCACAACCAAAGCATTAGTTTGTACTCTAAATCTAATCATCGAAAACACTCGCAACCATACAAGTTATAAATCCATTTAAAAGTAGATTATTGGTTCTTAAGGCTTTTCAAATTTGGCTAAGCTTGAAAAAAGCTGATAAATATGATCTTACTTTATACTTTTGACTTCATTGTATAAAAATTATCTTTTTTTTTGGGGTAAAATAAGGGCAATGCCTAGCCAGTCACATTAGATAAAAAAGGATTACATAAGATTTATATATAAATTTGTAAAATAGCAAAAAGGAAACAAACGATCGAATGTATAAACATAGAACTAAAAACTAAAAAGTCCCGAAAAAATTTCAAAAAAGTGCTCAGATCTTGATGATGAAGACATCAATTCCATGATTCCATCCACATATAAGCTGCATGTCATATCTAAAGGTAGCAAAAATGTTGGTAGATATTGAGGCACATGAAAATATAGTTGCCCAGTTGAATCTCCAAAAAGATTAGTACTCATCATGGCCCAATCAAAAAGAAAAGACAGAAGTAATTGAACATAAAAAAGCCATCTTTTAAAGTAAATCCTTGAAGCAAAAAAGAGGCATCAAAACAGCTTACAACCCCCATAATCTAGGCTCCCTAGAAAAATTAATATCCCAGTATATAGTAAAGTAGCCACATATAAGATTAGTTAGGAGAAACTAGCCATGCAGTTCAAACAACCTAAAATTGAACTTCCAAGAAATAGTAAAGCCAAAACTAAATTCCAACAATTATAATGAAGCAATAACAAATGGTTTCAATACAAGAGGGATATCAAAAGCATAAAAAAAAGTTCTATGCAATAAAATACTCGGTGCATGTTAGCGGAAGCAAAATTTCCATCTTTCTCTCCTTGATTAAATAGCAAATAAATTTTTTTTTCTTTCAATAAAGCAATAGAGAAATCCCCATTATCAAAAAAATAATATTTTTAGAAGCCTCTCAATTGTAATTAGCTAAAATATGAACAACAACAACAACATCAACATCAAGTTTTTATCCCACTATGTGGGGTCGATTACATGAATCTTTTTTGTCCATTATGTCATGCTAAGAGTCAAATTATCATTTAAATCTAATAAAGAAATATCATTTCTAATATTTTCTAACCAAGTCTTTTTAGGTCTACCTCTATCTTTCTTAACATAAGTCAAATCTAATACATTTACTTTCCTAACCGGGTCATCAGAAGGCCGTCGTTTTATGTGACCAAACCATCTAAGGCGACTCTCTATAATCTTATCTTCCAGTGGAGCTACTCCAACCTTTTCACGTATATGCTCATTTCGTATCCTATCTCTAAGAGTAAAGCACTCATCCACCTGAGCACCTCATCTCAACAACACTTAACTTGATATTATGCTTCTCTTTTAATGGCCAACATTCTGGACCATAAAGCATTGCAGGTCTCACCACCATCTTATAGAATTTTCCTTTAAGTTTGAGGGAGACTTTTCTATCACACAATAAGCTCGATGATTCCTCCACTTTAACTATCCAACTTGAATTCTACTAATAATATCCCCATTTATTTCACAATCACTCTGACCAATAGACCCAAGATATTAAAAATGTGTACTCTTATTAATGACTTGATGATGCAAGCAAACTAGAGAGAAAAACCAGATAAAGAGAACAATAGGCAACACTTGCTATATTAGATTCAAATAGTAGTAATCATCCACCAATTCAAATAGTGGCAATCATCCACCAATCTTCAAAACAAAATAAAAGTTGAAACCAATCGAAACAAAAGAAAAATAAAAAGGCGCTATCCTCAGAACAACCGTAGGAACGGTTTCCTCACATGCATCGAAAAGTAGGTAAAGTAAAGTATGTGCTTAGGGCTAGCAAACCAAATGGTCCACCACAGCAAGAAGGTCCAATCGTCCAACCAACACCTCCAGCAAATGCTCCCAAATCAGCCAACCAATAACATCAATCGCTCAAGAAGAAAGGTACAGGTGGAATGTAACTTGTGGAGAGAAGAAGAGGTAAGAAGTCCAGACGAAATAGAGAAGAGAAGGAAACGGAACAAGCTCTCAAGCTTTTCCAAGAAGAGAAGAAACCCTCAGGTTTTAGTGGCTTTGCCAAACAATTTTCAACAACCTTTTTCATCCAAAAACATGTTATATTTATAGGCAAACCATAAGGAAACCAAACAGCCATGGCACCTCCAACTAAACGAATTAGATTTAGGGAAATGAAAGACCAAAGGTCATCAAACAGCAGCCACAAATAGGTACAGGAAACAAAGAGACAAGCCCACGGATAACCAGCCAAAAAAGCCACAGAACCAGCCAGCAAAGCCACGGGAACACCACCCAGGTGTGAGACCCGAAGAGGCAACAAGGGGAAACCAGCCAAAGCTTCACGGGAAGGGCAAAAGCCACCAGAAACCGAAAAGGCAAGGGGGAAATCGAGAAGGCATCAAGGGGAAAAGGAAAAGTCAATTCCACCATAATGAGCTATCACAACACCTCAATCTAGGAGCATACCTTTGTAGAATTAATGAGCTAAATTTCAGCTCAAAAGAAATATCCAGAAACTTCAGCACCAGCTCAAAACCGAGAGCCACAAACCCAACCCGAGAGCCAGCAGCCACCAAAAGGGACCCATCCAAGCTAGCAAACCAAGGTCTACCAAGCCCAAGCACAACCTACCATGTTCATCGGATGCCCTCCATCATTGGATAGCTAAAAAAATTATAAAAAATGTTCACCGAGCGGTACCGAGTGGGTACCGAGCGGTATCAAGCATGTACCTACTAGTACCAAGTATTGTTGTACCGAGTGGTACCGAGCAAACAGAATGATTGTGGAATCTTACTCAGCTAAATAAGGTGATAGATGGAACCACGAAGAAGAAGAGCTTTCAGTGGTCGGTCGAAGGAGACTCCAGCCCAACTCGCGGTAGAAGAGAACTCCAAGCAATAGGTGACGAGCAACTCACAGTGGAAGGAAGCCGACGCTGGACAAATGGAAGGAACTCAGGAAGAGGGGAAAATGTCGCTCGAAGAAGGGAAAAGAAACCTAGTTTCGGTTCGGAAATGACCGAAGACGCACGGGGGTGGGGTGCCGAACCGAATATATATATATATATATATATTAGGTTAGGTTTTTTTTTAATTTTGAGAGGCGGGCACCTCTAAAATATGACGCGAGGCGCGCCTCATTGAGCTTGAGGCGTACGCCTCAATGCCAGCTCTCATTGCGTAGGCTTTGAGGCTTAAAACTGTCAAATTGCGCTAAGGCGCGCCTCTTATTGCGCAATTTTAAACTATGGTTCAAATAAAATTACAAAATAAAGAATGCATCACTTGATCGCCCAAAGTCACAATCCCCCCACTAGATCTATTATTATTAAAATTACACTCCATATATTCAGTTTTAAATCTACTCAAATGAATGCCTTTAGACTCTAAGGTTGACCTCCATAATTCAAGTTTACCTTTAACTCCGTCTCTAGTCTTATCAACAAGAAGAGTATCATCAGCAAAAAGCATACACCAGGGTACAACCTCTTACAAATGTCTAGTGAGAACATCCATGACTAAAGCAAAAAGATATGGGCTTAAAGTTGATCCTTGATGTAATCCAATTGACATAGGATACTTGGTCAAACCACCTTGTGTTTGAACACAAGTAACAGCTCCTGCATACATATTCTTAATGACTTGAATATAAGCATTATTAACCCTTTTCTTTTCTAGAACTCTCCATAGCATTTCTCTTGGAACTTTATCATATGCTTTCTCTAAATCAATAAAAATCATATGTAGTTCCTCCTTATTCTTTCTTTACTTCTCCATCAAACCTCTTAATAAATGTATAGCTTTCATAGTAGACCTACCCAGCTTGAATCCAAATTGATTTTAAGAAACATTAGTATCATGCCGTAACCTATGCTCCATAACTCTCTCCCATAGTTTTAAAGTATGACACATTAACTTAATTCCTCTATAATTCGCACAATCTTGTGCATTACCTTTATTCTTAAAAATAGAAATCAACACACTCATTCTCCACTCATCTGGCATATTTTTAGTCTTCAAAATAATATTAAAAAGTTTAGTAAGCCAAGAAATTCCTTCATCTCCTAAGCATTTTCACACCTCTATTGGAATATCATTTGGTCCAACAGCATTTCCACACCTCATTTTCTTTAAAGCCTCTCTAGCTTCAGTTTTACTAATACGCCGATAAAAAACAAAAATCTTTATTTTCATTTAGGGTGCTAAGGTCACTAAAGCAATTGCATTCTCACAATTTTCATTGAAAAGTTTAGCAAAATATTTTATTCACCTTTGTTGAATATCCTATTCTAATAAAAGGACTCTAATCTTCATCCTTAGTACACTTCACTTGAACTAAATTCTTACTACTATCTCTTTGCTTGGCTAACTTATATATATATATATATATATATCTCTTGCTCCTTCCTTAGTATATCTCTTGCTCCTTCCTTAGTATCTAATTTATTATATAAATTCTTAAAAGCTAAAATATGAACAATAAGTAAAAAAAAATTCCTTGAAATTTTGCATGCAATATTCTCAGCATGAATCAAAGCGTTCAAAAACGAACATCCAATATGGAAGGAGCCTTCGGGAATGCACTATTTAACAGTAGCAGTGCAAATGGGCATTCAAAGAAAAGTTGTGACTGAGATTCCAAATCATAATTACTAAACACAGTTTTGAGGGTTGGGAGCACCTCTTTCAATTAACACATCTCTAGTTTTAAGTCCTCTCATCATCACTTTAATTGCACAGCATGAAAACTTAATGTCACATCCTTTAAACCATATATGATTACTCAAAAGGACATGGAGACATATGAGCATTTTTGTATGAAAAATAGTCTAAACCATTTCGGCAATAATTATTACCCGAAGATGTAAATGACATAACTTTTGCTACGGCAACATGAATCCATTTACGCACAACTCGGATAAGTCAAAGTCCAAACACCATTTGAAATGAAATCACTTATGTTTTTATTACGGGTATCAAACCATGTGCCAACATCACTATCAAACCTTTCAATTAAGGTGATCCATAAATCCATGATCTTGAAAAAAAGAAAGAGGGCCATCACCTTTGATATTGGAAGTTATCCAATGCCTCATTTTAATGGTTGTGCTTTGCATCCTTTTCCAAAAGAAAGATGCTTTATGGACTTATTTTTTTTCCAAATTTAACTATATGAGAGAATAAATCATTAGGAAAAGAGAGAGCTTATGTTCAAAATTCTCCAAATCATCTTAAATTTTCATATCATATTAAGGATATAAGGGAAGACAGCCTCAAACCACCTTCTGCGTTAGGCTTAGTAGGGGCGTTCCAAGAGAAAGTACACATTCTCAGCACCATTATAATGAAGAAAATTGGAAATAGGAGTAGTTAATAGAATTATAGCGCATTTTGGAATAACCATATATCTAAACCAATAATGGAGAAAGTTCCAAATGGTTGATTGAATTGACTGAAGTTTTCCGGCAAATGAGAGGAGCCTTTGTTTTCACCCACCAAGCCAATTATTAGCTTTACTAATTCTTTGACAGTCGTTAGATTTAAGAGTAGAAGAAGAGGTCGGAGTGCCTAAGTCATCTCAAAGAAGAGGTTTATAGTTGATACCTAGAGCATTGCATAAATTCTAAGAGAGGTCTTAGTTAACAACCTTAGAGAAACATAGCATAAAATTTTCATGATTTATAGTAAGGCCAGTGATGTGTTCGTAGCTGTGAATAGTGTCTTTATAAGATGTAATAGATGAAATATTAGCCTTGACCATGATCAAAAGTTTATCAACGTAAATAAAATGTGAAATTAAGGCATTGTTATTAGATATGGCATGAAATTCAATGTACATGGGCATTTGTTCTGTAATTCCTTTAGGAAAGCTTAATTTAACTAAGCTCAACCTGTTACCATACAAGCACAGCTCTCCTTATAAAAATATATATGATATTTGTTAGATGTGAATTGTACATTTAAAAATCATGCTGAAATCTTTATGCAAAAAGGACTAGGTAGAAATGTTGAGCGCGGTGATTAAAAAGGAACATTAGCAAATAATTTATATAAGCCTAAGAAAACCAGAAGATAAAAAATATCTTTCCATTCATCATAAATGTTATAAATTATTATATTTTTTTAGTATAATTAATAACACTGACAAACTTTAAATATGTTGCGTTTCTAACCAATCTTAAGAACCATTGATAGCATATTTTTACCCAAAATAAATAGATGTAAATTAGAAATTAAAAAAAAAGGTAGTTAACTTATATGAAGTAAAGCTTAATATAACATTTATGAGAAACCATTTTCTCTCGTGTACTGTTGTTAGACGATCTTGAAGTTTTGACTTTCTAAGTATTCATCCCTTTAAGTTATTGGGATAGTTGTAGGAAATCTATGATTTAAAAAGGCATTTGAGGCATATGCCTCGATTCAAGGCACAGCTTGGACGCCTCGAGGCTTAAGCCTCGGTGGTTCGGCCAAGGCTTAATGAATTTCTTCACTGAGACGTACGTCTTGAGGCGTAATGCCTCAAGGCGGTTTGAGGTGCTGCCTCAATCAATTTTATTTTATTTTTTTAGTTCGGAAGAGTTGAGAGAGCGCTTATTAAATTTAGGGCTTCGTCGGTTCGAAGCATTTGTCCCAATCTTCGTCCCCCTTATGCAGCAAAGGAAACGCTCTCTCGGCTTCGTGTGCATTATTTCGACCTCACTTGCTTCAGCCTCGACTATTTCAACCTCGATTGCATCAGCCTCGCGTCATGTCTAGATGAGTTCTTCATGACGAGGTAACGACCCATCTTCCCTTTCGAGTCCGTCAAGGCTTCAACAACTTCATGAGAAGCAATTATGAAATTTCAGACAAATATTTCTTACACGAGGCATTTATGTTGAAGTTTGATCAGCTTAATTTATATTTGTTAAAGTTTAACAATTTTATCTTATTCTATTGCTTTTTCTAGTTTAGGTCAAGCCGGAAGTAATTAGTTGGTTATCACAGATAATTCTTTTTAATAGTTTCTTAAGCACCGAGGTATAAATTATATTTGCCATAGCTTTCTTCTTTACCAATACACAATTTTTGGCTGCCAGGGCTCGGTAATTGCAATTGCACATTTTTGAATGAATTTCACCATGAATAATTCTTTTTTCATTTGAATCGTATTTGCTATAACTTTCACTTTTTTAAAAATTTATATGATTGAATTACCTTCATATCAAGATCTTTTTTTAAACTTATATGATTGAATCGTATGGAGGCATCATTTAGACGGGCTAAAATTTGGTTGATGGAGAAAAGTGTGATTTTTGTAAGTATTTATTTTAAATCTTGTGTTCCAGTAACATTTATCTTCAAACAAGTCATTATGTTCATATTACTTAATATTTTATCATTTTATTAGTTATATAAAGTTTTTAGTACTTAAAATTTTCCATTTTGATGCTTATGCCTCGATTTGCGATATCACCTTTTTAAACCTGAAACATAATTCTAACATAAGATGTGAACATCATGCAACAAACATAAAAAATTCGCATGATACAAACTTTTAATCCAAAGTAACAATTGCTATGTAGATGAAAATCTGAAACACAAATATAAATTTAGGCAAGAAATCTATGTCCTTTTACTATAAATTAATGGTTACAATAAGAGAACAAAATCCAAAATAGTCTCCCGAGTGTTCGTATGTAGTTAATTTAGTCATAGAGTATTGAAATAGTCCCTCAATTTTATAAAATTGATTTCAAATGATCTCTTTAAAATTAAATTGAAATCAATTTTGTATCCCGATTTCCATTAATTTTTATTTGGCGGATCACTTTTGTGTACTCGATGACTAAATTAGAGAAATATCTGGTCTTATATGAATAGTTGGGGAATTATTTTGAGTTTTTTCTCATTAGTGGGTTTTAATTGTTGAGATCTATTATATGAGTTACCTTAAGAGTTAACTTGATCATATGGTTCTTTGGTTACATGAAGATATCATATGCTAGATATTTAGTATATATTATATATTATAGGGATGCTCGCTATGTCTATTGCATGGATTTTTAGCCAAGAACTCTGATGTGTGTCACCTTAAAATAAACAAAGGCAATGAAAAATTTTAAAAGATTAAAAAATAATCATAAAAAGATAAACAGGCAGTGTCCATGAACAAAGCAGGAAGATATCATATGAGTTTCCTTAGAGTTAACTTGATCATATGGTTCTTTGGTTACATGAAGATATCATGTACTAGATAGTTGGTATATATTATATATTATAGGTGATGCTTGCTATGTCTATCCATGGCTTTTTAGCCAAAAACTCTGATGTATGTCACCTGCAAAATATACAAAGGCAATGAAAATTTTTTAAAAGATTAAACATAATCATAAAAATATAAACATGCCATGTTCATGAACAAAGCGGGAAGCTCTCTTGAAAGAGTTTTAAGTTTTACATCAGGTCAAGAATCAAATATCAGGATAAATGAAAAAACAAAAGGTTATATTTAGAGAATTTTTTCCTGCCATAAACTATCTTAATTTACTAAAAATTCTTATATTTATCGATAAAAAAATAATAAACTACTAAGAAATTGTGATGCAACCTAAGCTCTTAAACGAAGTAGAACACTAGGTATGCAAATAAAATACTTCCTTTCAATAAACACATAAACAAACACCAAAATGATGGATACTTAGTAGAAAATTAATATGAAAATTTTGTTAGGAAGTTGCATAAGAAAGAACAAATAACAAAACACATAAACTATAAACCCTTAGAACAACCACGAATGGTCACCTCACATGCAAGCACAAACTAGGGAAGTGCTCAAAGGAAAGGACAAACCAGTGATCAGCCACAGGAATTAGGTTCCAGCACAGGACTTTGCGCCTTCGACAAATAGAACATAGCACAACACCACTTACAACTCACAATAGTTTAGAGAAGAAATATACAGGTGGATGGGAAACCGTGAAGAGAAGAAGTAGAAAGAAGACCGAGAGGAAGAAGTGGTGGTTAGGGAGAAGACAGCTCGCAAGCTAAGAAGAAACCCTTAGGTTTAAAATGATCACTCTCCAAAAAACTCCAGCATAAAGAAAATCAGCCACTATATATATGAGAAAGAAGGGGAAAGAGAATTTAATTGCTCACTTAATGTGCCCCCCAAACAACCAATAAAACCTACCCAAATCAGCCTACAAGTAATCAACAAACCAGCTATGAAGGAGCAAGATCAACACAAGTGGAAAGATAATGATGTGAATCGACCTGAGAGCGCCAAATCTGGCATGATCATTGGTTTGTTTTTCATCACAGGGCGATACAAATAAAATTACACAGCGTCCAAAATATAAGGAAAAAAAACATAAAATGATAAATCTTAATTGCATCAAATTGTGAACAAGTTGTTATCATGCTAGCAAAGTATTAAGAAACTGGCATACTACTAGCTTGCTAATAGTACAATATTGTTCAAAGGCTTTTATAGGTGATATCAAGTAGTGGAGTGCAAGTGGTGTATAGGATAGATTTATACGAAGTTGTAATATCCTTTATTTTATCCCAAGCAGTGATATGAACATTCATGGCATACAAACTTTAATTGTATATGTCAATTTTGTTAATATAATCTACATGTACTCTTGTATGTAATCAATGTGATGTGAAACAAATAACAGGAATTGCAAGATTTTAGTAGAAAGTTGTTAAGCATTGCAATTATAATTTAATGTTTCACTAAGTTTAGATTTTCATATTCCTTGGTTATTGTTTTGCTTACGCATGCGATTACAAATTAGATTAGCAGAACAATTTAAAATAACAACAAAGTATAGTAAAGCTAGATGCACGCTTAACAAAAATTCACCGTGTAACAAATAGAAATTTCACCTTGAGTTTCCCTCACTTTCGCTCTTTGAGGTGGTTTTAACGGAAGAAAAATCTTAACAAACTTAAAGATGCCACCAAAAGATAGAAAATGCTAACAGTATCGCCAAATGGAAATTTAGCCAAAGAGGAAGAAGTTGGTGGATGTCCCGATAACTCGCCACTGTCCGGAGGTGCGATGTTCTTCGACGGTAGACGTCAAGGTGAAAAGAATTCGATCGACGTAGTCGTCGACCGAGTCGTCGATCTCCAAGTTGAAGTTGAAGAAGGGAGATCGGAGGATATCTACTCTTCCTTGAAGATCATACACGAATCCATGATCGTGCTCGGGATCGGTCATTCATGGGGGGACGTTGGCTAAGTAGTGGTGTCTCTTCTTCCTTGGGAGGTAGCAAGGGAGAGGAGAGGTGTTGGAAGGGAGAGGGCTTGGGGGTTCTGGCCAAGGCTTAGTGAGGAGGCCTCTAGAAATTTCAGCTTTGAGTTTAGGTGGAATTTAATTTCAGCTTTTGTATTTGGAAAAGGAGGGAATATTTGAAATTCAAATCTCCCTTAATGGGGGAATTAATTTGGTGAGAGAGGAGAGAGGGGGCCGGCGGTTTATGTGAGGGATTAGAGGGTTAATTAATGGGAGGGAGATTAATTGGAGAGAGAAAGGAAAAAGGGGGGGGGGGGACGGCCAAAGAAGGAGGTGAAAAGGGTGTTCACATTCGATGTATGCGGCCAAAAGCATTAATTGTGATTGGGGGATTAAATCTGAAATTAATTTTAGATTTGGGAGGGATTGGAGGGGCTTCCTAAAATAGATTTATTAATCCGAAAAGGTTTTGAAATTCAAATCTATTTGAATTCAAATTAAGTAACTTTTCAAATTAACAATTGGCTAATTTAGGTAGGTAATTAAGCGGCTAGTTGAATTTGAAATCAAGGCTAGGGGAAGAGGAGGGCCGGCGGTTTGGACCTGGTTTAGGTGGACCAGCGGCTTGGGTTCGGTGGGGGAGATGGGTGGCGGGGCTTAGGCCATGGGTTGGGTGTGAGAAGGAAGGTCGGCGGTGGAGAAGGAGGAGGAGGAGGAGGAGGAGGAGGGGGGGTGGGCTTTAATCGGCGGTTTTGGGGTGGAAATGGGAGGGGGCCGACGGGCTAAAAGAGAAAGGAAGAGTTGATCGGCGGTGGGGAAAGGGATGGGGAGGTGGACCGTGAGCCCGGACTTTTCGACGGCTGACGGGTATTGCTTTTGCCCTCATCTAGGGACTTCTCCTTTCTCTCTAGAGCTCTCAACACTCAAGGGAACAAGAAGGCTGAAAATTTTCATTAATCAATCATTAACCTCATACAATAGTGAAGACCTCTATATATAGGTCTTAAAATAAAAGAAAACACAAAGACTCAAATGCCCTCGGGGCTACAACATAAACTCATCCCTCACGGGCGTACAATGGTAAACCAGAACATAAATAAAAATAAAATACATAAATGTATCATAAATAGAGACTCCGAATCATAACCGTCGATCTACGATTCCGCCGATGATAGACACACCGAAATCTCCTGCTGATGTTCTCATCACAATGATGGTGTAACAATTTATGTTGCATTCATAACTTGGAATGAAACCCGTTAAGTGTTCTAATGACTAGGCTAAGAGTAATTTCAAAATAAGGCTGACAAGCTCTTTTAATGATGTGCAAAATTCAATCTTCTAGATTATGTTTCTTAAAGGTCAGGATGGTATTTCTAGATATTTTTCAATCAAGTAAATTACTTTCTTAAAGAAAAATTCTGATCATATTTTAGCTGCATTAGATAAGATTTATTGCTATTGTGGTTCAGCATATTCATTAAACTATATTAGGTAATGAAATAGAGGTGGGAAATTAAGAACGTACGCTAAACTAAGTTGAACAAGTAGTGATTTAAGATTCAATGTCAGATTAGTAATCACGTTTAGCTTCAAATTCTAAAAAAACTAAAATTTTTTATGCTGGTAAAATGCATGAAAACATATCATTTTTGGTTGGATAACTCCTTTCAATCTAGTTTAACATCAGAGGGAAGGCTAGAGAATTCATACATAATAATTTTTTCAATAAAAGCCAGTTGGACTTTATATTGGTATTGGTGCATGCTAATAAAATATGAACCATAAGCTTATTTTATTATAAAGGCATCAAGGAATATATCAGTAGAAGTAACAGTAGGATAGTTAAGATATAATTCAATTTTTACAGCTCTGGAGTAATATTTATTTGTTCTTTCATGACAATAAAGACTTATTTCTTGTCTAATGTTTTCACTAAGATCCTAAATGAATCTGGATGCATTAATCCATGATTTTTCTAACGTACAACATATTATGTATAATTCTCCAATTCTTGTGTGCCATCACACTAAGATTTTTTTTCCTGATGTTTAGAAATTGTTCAATAGATTGCCTACAATATTGTGGTGATGTATATATATTTTTAAAATATATATTTCATATTAGCCCATGTAATATATGATTATCATCATTATGAATTTTCTGCTAAAATAATTGAGCAGAACTTGTCAATTTAGCATAAATAAATCTCTGCATCTTTCATTTGTCATGTGGTATTTAGTGAAAGTATTGTCTTCATCGACTAAACATGTTAATAAAGCATTAGAATTTTGCTGACCATTAAAAGTGGAGATATAAGACAAATAAATATAAAAATTATTAGATGGAAAAATTGTGGATATTCTTTATTTGATGTCGTTGGTTAGAGCTTGAATCAGCTATTGACATCTTTTCAATATTTCTGGTAAAATTATCACTAACTTTGGTGCTAAACCTTTTATTAGATATTCATTGATCATGATGATATTGTAGTTCTACCTACATGATATGAAAATGATATGAAGATATCCCAACTATGATGACTGACAAGATCTATAATTTAGGCTTCATTTGAGATAACTTTCTTACTGCTTTTTAAATCAACTTTGAACTAGAAATTTTTATACTAAAAAGTTGTTTTAAAAAGTAGTAAGAATACTGTCCCAAATAAAATCCTATATGAATACATTTAAGTTATTTTGTTGACAATAGGTTATACTCATGTACACAATTGAAATTTTATCTACCATCAATCAAGTTAATATGAGTGTCACAGTCACATGAAAGTCAATGAAATCTTTTAGTTATATCATATGGTTGGCAGCCTATTTACTTCGGAAGATATTCTTCTTTTTGTGGAAATAAATGCAGTTAAACATTTGCGCAATAAGATTTCAAATTATTTAGTGGAGGTTTCTATACTTAGACCTATGCATGATACAATATTTCAAATAAAAATATATATCATATCAATGTAGCCATTATCAAAATATCAATCTTAATATTTTTATGTGTCTTATCCTATTTTTAAGGTTTTAATATGTTCACCATCTTTCAATATTTCTTGTAAAATCTATCACTAAGGGTGTTAATTATATGATAGTTCTAGTTATTTGTTATGAAAAGGATATGAAGATATATCAAATGAGATGACTAACAAGATGTGCAATCTACATGAAGTTTTTTGTTCTTATTTTACTTGCAATTGGATATGCTTACACAATCCACATTCTTTATGCTATCAACTAATTCACATTAGTGTCAAGATTACATCAAAGTCTATTAGATCTTAGTTGTTTCATACGATTGGCAATATATATATCCACCCTTGGAAAATACTCATTTCACTGGCAACTAACACAGGTAAAAGGCATGCAACAATATTCAAATTATTTCATTGGAGGTTCCTATTGCTTAGAATGCATGGCATGAATCATAATACACCATCAAATATTGGCTTGTTGATATCCTTAAAAGAAGATGATTCAAGTCCTTCTTGAGTATAAGAACGATGAATGTCCTGAAGAAGGTGGTTTGCCTTAACCCAGCTTTCTCTTCTATGTTATCCTTTGAGGAGACCTTTTATTTGTTTGGTGTTGCTTGTAATTAATACTGTTGTTATATTGTTTGTCACTGTACAAGAATTGCCTAAGTGCAGGCCTTATTTGATTTTTTTGATTTGTCAAAGATTTAGGCTTAGATTTCGTTTGTGACGGTTTTTTTTTACTATTTTCTGAAGTAATTTTTTAGTACAAAATTTTTTTTGAACTAGAAATTTTTGTACTAAAAACTGTTTTAAAAAGCATTAAAAAGCCGCTCCAAATGACGTCTTAGGTTTCGTTTGGGACAGCTTTTTTGTTGCTTTCTAAAACAACTTTTTAGTACAAAAATTTTTGAATTAGAAAAATTTTATACTAAAAAGTCGTTTTAAGAAGCAGTACGAAAGCTATCCCAAACAAAGCCTTAGTTTGGGATAGCTTTCTTGTTATTTTTTTAAAATAATTTTTTAGTATAAAAATTTTTAGTTTAAAATAATTTTTATACTAAAAAATTATTTTAGAAAATAGTAAAAAAATCTATCATAGATGAAACTTTTATGTCATGATTTTGCTTTTACAAAAATGGTCAGCTAGAAAGCACTACATTGCACGTGCACCTCATCCATAACTTTATTACACCTATGAAAATATACTTGTAGAGTAAATTGTGCCTCTCCGGGAGAGTAATGATATTATTCTTGCTAAATAGAGCTACCACCAGAATACTATAATATTATCAATATGGTCTCATTGGGGTCCTACTCCGTTTCCTTACAGAACAGTTTTAAAATTATAACTCGTGATTTTAAAAAAATTTAGTGAAATATTTGATTAATAGATTAAATTTAGAATTTTTATAAGAAAAAAAATAAAGATATTTATACTTATTCTGAAAATAAATATTAAAAATATAGATTCATCAAATTTTAAAGATACTTGGGCTCATAAATATTAAAACCTCTAATGATTTATGGAGTAGAAAGTTGGTTATTAAAAGAGAAGCATAAAATTAAGTGTTATAGAGATAAGGATGCTCATATAGATGTGTATCTTTATTCGTAAGAACATAATACAAAATGAGTATATATGTGAAAATGTTGGAATAGCTCTATTGGTTGATGAGATTAAAGAGAGTTGTCTTAGATGATTTGGTCACCAATTAGTTATGGTCTATGTTAAGAAAGATAAGGTAGATTTAAAAAAAGTTTCTTTAAAAAGTACTAGAAATGACTTTTTTTTAGTTAATTTAAATGAAAATTTGACTCTTAATAGTACATAATGAAGAAAAATTATTTATGTTATCGATCTCTAAGGCAGTGAGTTAAAGTCTTGATATTGTTGTTGTAGTACATAAATTATTAAAGAAAAATAAAAATAGGGAGATTTATATACATACCACTTTATACTATTCTATTTACATATTTAACACCTGAAATTTTAATATTACATACATACCACTCTTAGTTTATTTTCATATCAAATGTGGGTGATAAAAATGAAATATATGAGTGATAGGAAAGAAATATAAGTGGTATATTTGATATTAAAATAATATAGAGTTGTATGTATGTAATATTAAAGTTTTAGGTATTAGATATGTAAATAGGTTGTTATAAAGTGGTATATATGTAAATTTCCCATAAAAATATTTATGCAAAAAATAAAGATTCACTGCCGTTACAAATTTGAGGATATAATATTTTCTTAGTTACAAATAGATGACTAATTTTATTTTAAGAAATATTTATTCATAAGAAATAGTTAAGGATATCCTGACAAAAAACTTTTGTTCGCTTTCAGGGCCTAAATCTGGAAGAAAGGAATGCGATATCCACGAGCTATAATGTTCATTATAGGGAAAAGTCAGTTGTCTTATTCTTATTATCGTGATGGGCTGCTAACTAACTCACACTGTAAAGCCATCTTGACGAATATTCATGGAAATGCTCGACGTTGTCAGGTTGCAATGGCTTAAACTATGCAAGCGGCCATTTATTGATTCTTTAATGAGGCTTCGAAAGATCAAGAAGGAATTATGGTAATAGGACTTACGAAATATATGAGAGACATTGCAATTCAAATATTGGATGAAAGTTACTGAATCGGCTGAGGCTCAAAGCTGTTATATTCGGCTTTCTTTGTGATAAATATGAGGGTATAATTGAGACCAACTTGGCTCAAAAAAAGATTTGAGTCAGGACCTAAGCTTGGTGAGTCTGAGTCAATTTTGGGGTCAAAATCAAATTGATGTTGGGAGGGAAGTAAAATCACGCAATGAAACAAATAAGAAAGATAAGTGCAACGGAAATAAAAGAACGCTATGATTTAACGTGAAAAAATTTGAAACAGGAAAAAAAATCACAGAACTATACCACACCAGAAAAGTCACTGTGAAAAATTAGGAGAAATAATATAGATATATATTCTCTTTCACTCTCTCCTTGCTTCTCTTCATTCTTGCCTCTTTCTCACATTAGAACATACAAAAGAGATATAATTGAAACCACCCAGGGACACAACCCTAATGAAAAACCAGAAAAAAAACTGCTCAGCCGGCCTCGCAGCATTGTGGCGCCAAGTTGCAGCGCTAGAACACTCCCACTCTTTGATTTCAACATGTACGACAGCATCGTAGTGCCGGGTCTAGAGCGCCACAACGCTGTCTGGCAACATCTTAACACTCCACTTCTTTGTTTTTTTTTCTGCCAAACTATATATACAGTGTCGGAGAGCTCAGGTACATAGTGCCAAGGTGCTCGTGTACATAGTATGGTGGCTCTGTACGAAAAAAAAAAATTCAAGTGCAAATCACCCAAACCCATGCAGGGGAGGACCCCCTATAACCCCCCGTGAGCATGCAGACTTAGGCTTTATTTGGGACGGCTTTCTTACTGTTTTTTAAAGTAATTTTTTAGTATAAAAATTTTAATTTTTGTATTAAAAAGCAACTATAAGAAGAAGTAAAAAAACCGTTCCAAACGGAGCCTTAATTGAGGTTCAAAGTAGCAATACAACTTGATTGATCATCACAATCAAATTCTAGAGACTCATTGGTTTATTAGCTTTGAGATAAGAATGAAATAAATTTTTATGCATAATATTAATTTCAAAGTAAATTCAATTGTTTTAAGGTACCCCTATGTGTTTTTTTTTCGGGGAGGGGATTATTTTTTTTAAATAGACTATTCTAGTCGAGCACACCAACAACATATCAACAATTATAGTTCAAACAGTGGGGAATCTTTTATTTTATTTTTTAAATAGACTATTTCAGTCGAGCACACCAATAGTATATCAATGAATTTAATTCAAAGGGGTGGGGGTCCATTTTTTGTTTTTATTTGTAAAAATAAACTACTTAGTAGAGCACACCAACAACATATCAATAACTATTACAATTCACATGCTGCATTATATCAATTTTGTAGCAGTCTCAAAATAACAATAACACCCAAAATATTATAACTACTTAGCTTCGAGATAATTTTTGCCATTTTGGTTTAGATTAGTGTAGCTATTGAATATTATATGTAATTTAAATCTCAGCGTAAATTAAAAAAAAAATGCCCATTTTAACGTGAATTTTACTAACCCAGATTGGCGTTTTTTTTTTAAAAAAATAAATTAAATTTGGCATTCACCCACTATTTAGATTAATATATAATAGCTATTTACAACAAAATAATTTTGAACCACAAATCGAAATATTTTCAATATTTTTTATCATATCTAATAAAATATAATACGACTCGCTTTTTCTTCTTTTCATACATTTATATGTTCAAATAGGCAGCAAAAGTATTCTTGAGTTTGAAAGATATAAGAAGCACTTATAAGAAAGATGATGTGTGTGTCAGCATTATTGGCCATGTCGAGCAACAAAGTCAATGAGTATTGGTGTTTTATGTCGATGATATAAATTGACTTTATATGTGAGGATGTGTGTTGGTATTGTTAGCCATAACAAGAGATGAAATCGATGAACATTTGTTTTTAGGCGATAGTGTTAGAGAGATTATGGGTGATGATAGTTAAGATAGTATAGAAATGTTGGTTGAAATATTATAGTTGGTCAATGAAAGTCAAGAGATTATAATCAGGTGACTCTGGTTGGATGACGGCGGTTTGGTGATGACAGTTATTTGCAACGGTTGTCAATTTTGATCGTCGGACAGTGCACTCTCTAATGTCAAGTCCAGGTTTAGTTAGAAGTGCTCTTCTTTCATATGAAGAATTAGGAGTGTTAGTAAATTCCCATCATGATAACCTGATATGAACCTAGCTCAGAATATCCAGGTATGGGTTGACCTGATTAAATTTTGAGCCAGGTTAAGGTCTAAAACTCTGACTTGATTAAATTTTTTATTTTGTTTGGGTTTAACCAAAAACTTGAAATTAACCTGATTAATATTTGGGTTCAAGTTAAACATGTTTGGTTTGAGTTATATTGGTTGTATTTAAATTAAATGGGATGTAATTGGGTAAAATGGGTCGTGCTTAGATTAATTGGGTTGTGTTAATATAAAATAGTTGCATAATTCATATCTTGAGGGTTAAATGGGTCAAGATCTAGCTAGAAAATTTTTTTATGAAAATGACTCAAGTCAAATATTTTGGTTCATATAATAAATTCGTTGGATTTAGGTCAGATTGAAGTTAGGTCAACTTCGAGTCAGAACTGTCCCGTCAACCCGAATTGACAATCCAATCAAGAATGAAATCTATTTATAAATTTTCTGAGTGGCATTTTGATAAATTTATCAAAATTCCCAAAAAATACTTAATAAGATTTCTCGTGTTAATTTCATCAATCATATTACTCCTTAAGTGCTTTAATTTTTTTAATTTTTATTTAATCCTTAAATGCTTTAATTTTAATGATATCAAAGTTGAGTGATTTTAGGCTTAGTGAATTCTTCTCTTCGAGACTCATTTTGACTATAAGAATGCAAGATTTGAATATCATTTTATCATTCAATTAATATCATGAAATTTCAATTTTACATCGAGTGATTTATTTGAGTTTATTTGTACTTAAACCGAATCACTTTTGATATTATTAGATATGTCTTGTCAAACATTCAGTTTAACTATAAATTTTTTAAATTTGAATTTAAATAATCCTAAATTTAATTATATACCTTTTCAATTTAAAGTTTGCCTCTAATTTTATGCTTAATATGAATTTCTCGTGACACGACAATTTTGGGGGGCACAAATCCTCCAAGAAAGACTTCTCCTGCAGTAATATCACACAATCCTCGGTGTTTTTCGCAGAACTTAACCAAAAAATTTGAAATGACGTGCTCTTTTATGTTCATGCCCCTCACATTTGTGTTCATATAGAAGCGGTTCCCACAGACCCACTCCTCTCTCTCTCCCTCCCTCCCATGGCGTCTTCAAATGAAGTTAAGAAACTGAGCAAGAACATCTTGCAAGGAGTCACCTACTTCCAAATATCTCTAACGTTCATCACAGTCCTCACCACTTTCTTCTTCATATGCACCACCCGTTACCCTTCCACTAAGATAATTGTTCTCCAACAAACTCCTCTCCCTCTCACCAACTTCTCCTCCTCTTCATGCACTACTTCCACTTCCATCGATCTCAACTCCAACCTCATGATCTCATCATCTTCCCCAACGCCCTCCAGTGTATCGCTCGACGAGCACGCCGACGAAGAGCTTCGAAGGTCGACGACGAATAAGGGGAGGGTGAAGAAGGGATGGGGAGACAGGAGAAGGAGGAACAGCAGTCATGATAAATATCATTGTGATCTGTTTGATGGGAGATGGGTGGAGGATGGAGAGATGATGCCTTTGTATGAGGCAGGGTCTTGCCCGTTTGTTGAAGAGGCTTTTAACTGCTTTAAGAATGGACGACCGGATTTAAACTACACTAGGCTACGGTGGCAGCCTAAGGCTTGTTCCATGCCCAGGTTCCAGATTGTAATCCTTTCTCTCCTCTTTGATTTGCATGAATATTGATCCTGAATTAATCGCCAAAAAAAAATCATCAATTATTAAACTTTATTCTTATAATTCATAAACGGAAATTATAATTTAAACATATTATTTATAAGAATGAAGCGCTGCTTCTTCTTCTTCTTCTTCAGATTACTGCGTTTCCTGTTAGCAGAAGTTAGGCTTTGGCAACTGTACTGAAATCCTATATGGAATTCCTTAAGCAACTTATTATAAAAAAAATTAGTAAGTTCCTCTAATTTCATTAAAATTAATAATTGTGTTCTTTATTTGTTGTAATTCTCTAAAAATGATAGCATTTCTAAACAAAGATCTCAATGTAAAAATGACTGATAATAATGTTATTCCTTTTCGTTTCTTATTTCTATAAGAAATCCTTTGCGTGCAGTGCACCGGATTAGTACGTAGTTGCTCTTTAAATTTTTTTTTCTGTTTAAGACTTTTTAATTAATTATGCTTAGCTGATTTGTTTCCAGGATTCATGATTCATGAACGAAAGGCTTAATAGAAACATTTTAAAAAGTACAACTTTAAAGCACGCATTACTTCATTCTATTTATATTTATCAATGGTAACTCATGCTTTTACAATGCGAAGTTGATATTAGCATAAAAATGCTCCAGGTCCATAAAAAGTTAATCATAATGATGAATTGATAAGTGAAAGAGAAACAAAAAGAAAGAATCTATTTTGAGAAATTTAAAAATTAGGAATTTATTTGCTATCAAATCCATCCCATGCTGTATATTGATGCCTGACTGATCAGGAATTACTAAGCTTGAGAATTTTAACTGTTAAGATAAATGAATCTTTGATTTCTGTAAAATATTTCCTTCTTTTTCTTTCTCCATTCGTCAGTTGTTATCAGCGCTGCTAGAATTAATCTTTGTAAGACAATTATTTAACATTGCATATTTGCATATTTATTTTCAGAAAATGGCGTTTGTTTTTCAGGTTGGAAGGAAGAAACCTGCTTGAGATATTGAGAGGGAAGAGACTGGCTTTCGTTGGCGACTCGCTGAACCGAAACATGTGGGAATCACTGGTCTGCATCCTGAGAAATTCTTTGAACAACAAAAATGGAGTAGATGACATAACGGGCAAGAATGAATTCAGAAATGAGAACTACTATGCTTACAGATTCACTGTCAGCACTAAAATTGCTTTATTAGCTCTTCCAGTTAGCGAAATTTTAACTGAATATAGCATATTCTGACAGGAATACAATTGCACAATTGAATTCTTTCGAGCACCATTCCTAGTTCAAGAATGGGAGATTTGGTGCTCAGATGGCACTCGAAAGGAGACCCTTCGGCTTGATATAATGGGCAAAACTTCTTCCATGTATAAAACAGCAGATGTGATTATATTCAACACAGCTCACTGGTGGACACATGAGAAGACTTCTAAAGGGTAAATCATGTCTAAATCTAAATCTCCTCCCTAATTACCTCTATGTAAATTTTATTAGTTGATAAAGAATCTTGAGAATTGCAGGGAGGACTTCTACCAGGAAGGTGACTATGTTCATAGAAAGCTCAGTGCTGATGACGCTTATCACAAAGCCTTGACGACCTGGGGTCGGTGGCTGGATGAGCATATTGACTCTAACCGCACCACAGTCTTCTTTAGGGGTTACTCATGGTCTCACTTCAGGTAACTACACCAAAAGACATAAAAAATCTGCTTTAGAGTAAAAAGAGAAAAAAGAATGCAACTCTCTTGGGAATAAATGTAATGAGTATATGAGGATGAATTAGTGAGTTATTGTGGGTATTAGAGACTAGGTTTATCAAATTGTTGTTAAGTGTTTTAATGAGTCATTAGAGCCTATGAAGAAGGAATTGAGCTATGGCTTCCCCCAAATAATATTTGGAGTTTTTGGCATCCTTTTGATTTCCATTCTCTTCTGCCCTCACCTATTTTTAGAGTTTGAGGCAAACTCAAACTAATATATATATTATTTCTGTCTCTGCAATTCTGCTAAGAGTCTGATAACAAATTCACTGGTGGTTCATCTTCCAGAGGTGGGCAATGGAACTCTGGTGGCAGCTGTGATGGAGAGACTTTACCGATCCTCGACGACAAGCATCTGGCAAAATACCCAAACCTCTTGAACATACTCGAGTTGGTCATGTCGGAGATGAAGACACCTGTTCTCTATCTTAACATAACAAGAATGACAGATTACAGGAAGGATGCACATCCTTCCATGTACCGCTTCCCAGAGACGAAGCGGAGGGTAGTAAAGAGCCAGGATTGTAGCCACTGGTGCCTTCCCGGGTCCCTGACGCATGGAATGAGCTCATGTATGCTATGCTTTTGAAGAGATTGAGAAGTTGAGGCTAAGAGCAAGAAGAAAGCGTGTTGTTCGTAGGAAGAAGGATGCAATAGTAAGCGGAATCTTCAAGTCTGGAGATAAAGGAAACCACCATGAAACTTTAGATGTTACAGTCGCTGTTAGTCTCAGAGGAATATGATGATGTTAAGTAGTACTCTGGTTTTGAATTATTTAAACAGAATTAACAGATCTGGAATCCCAAATTTTCTTCTAGATTAGCCAAGTTTAATGAAAGCATTCACAACTTACTATGACCAATACACCATAATTACCCAAAAAATTCGGAGTGACTAAATACTTTCAAGCATTCTCTGCATAGAATGCTTATAACTTATGTCTATAACATACTTCCAATTCACAAGAAAATTTTCAGGTTGTTTCTGATCTTAAATGTGTTTCAGATGAAGATATATGGTTTTCATGCAACCAAAGTGGTAACTTCACATTACCAAACAGTTTTCAGTTGGCAATTCATTCGGCTTCTTCATATACACATGAAGGCTTGAATTTATACTTAAGTTTTATTTTGCATATAAAATCTCATCTAGGTAGTAGAAGTGGTATTGAAAATTAATTAAAATTGATGGTTTATGGAATATTTTATTCAAGCCAAATTCAGCAGTCTTTTGAATCCAATTCCAAGACAACCACCCACGTATCAGACCAAGCAAAAGAGTCAGCTGCTTCCTGTGAAAATGCCTCTGCAACACATAAATGACATCTTCTACCCTAAATGGTAGGACAAAACACACTCTTGTTGGACTTTTCTGCAAGAAGTATGGCAGAAAAAAGAACAGATTGGAAAAACAATTGTTACATGTTTTAACTTACAAGTTTGTCTAAATAAAGTATGCATTCTCCTTTATAAGCTATATTGAGAAACATATAAACCGTACATAAAAGCCATTGGCTTTGAGAAATATATAAACTTCTTACCAGTTTCGGTCTCAAATTTCGGCAGAACCATGGTGGAAATCACCAAGTGATTCATAAATTAGGCGAATGGTTCTAAGTCTCCAAAACAAAATTATGACAGCTACAAATGATAAAGATAAACCAGCAGAAGCTATAATTTAGGTTGGTGGTATGGTTTTATTTACTCAGCAGTTGTTGTCAAACA
>CM034309.1:38975143-39186831 GCA_019925795.1 Dendrobium chrysotoxum | reverse complement strand
GTTGGGGAATTATTTTGAGTTTTTCTCATTAGTGGGTTTAATTGTTGAGATCTATTATATGAGTTACCTTAAGAGTTAACTTGATCATATGGTTCTTTGGTTACATGAAGATATCATATGCTAGATATTTAGTATATATTATATATTATAGGGGATGCTCGCTATGTCTATTGCATGGATTTTTAGCCAAGAACTCTGATGTGTGTCACCTTAAAATAAACAAAGGCAATGAAAAATTTTAAAAGATTAAAAAATAATCATAAAAAGATAAACAGGCAGTGTCCATGAACAAAGCAGGAAGATATCATATGAGTTTCCTTAGAGTTAACTTGATCATATGGTTCTTTGGTTACATGAAGATATCATGTACTAGATAGTTGGTATATATTATATATTATAGGTGATGCTTGCTATGTCTATCCATGGCTTTTTAGCCAAAAACTCTGATGTATGTCACCTGCAAAATATACAAAGGCAATGAAAATTTTTTAAAAGATTAAACATAATCATAAAAATATAAACATGCCATGTTCATGAACAAAGCGGGAAGCTCTCTTGAAAGAGTTTTAAGTTTTACATCAGGTCAAGAATCAAATATCAGGATAAATGAAAAAACAAAGGTTATATTTAGAGAATTTTTTCCTGCCATAAACTATCTTAATTTACTAAAAATTCTTATATTTATCGATAAAAAAATAATAAACTACTAAGAAATTGTGATGCAACCTAAGCTCTTAAACGAAGTAGAACACTAGGTATGCAAATAAAATACTTCCTTTCAATAAACACATAAACAAACACCAAAATGATGGATACTTAGTAGAAAATTAATATGAAAATTTGTTAGGAAGTTGCATAAGAAAGAACAAATAACAAAACACATAAACTATAAACCCTTAGAACAACCACGAATGGTCACCTCACATGCAAGCACAAACTAGGGAAGTGCTCAAAGGAAAGGACAAACCAGTGATCAGCCACAGGAATTAGGTTCCAGCACAGGACTTTGCGCCTTCGACAAATAGAACATAGCACAACACCACTTACAACTCACAATAGTTTAGAGAAGAAATATACAGGTGGATGGGAAACCGTGAAGAGAAGAAGTAGAAAGAAGACCGAGAGGAAGAAGTGGTGGTTAGGGAGAAGACAGCTCGCAAGCTAAGAAGAAACCCTTAGGTTTAAAATGATCACTCTCCAAAAAAACTCCAGCATAAAGAAAATCAGCCACTATATATATGAGAAAGAAGGGGAAAGAGAATTTAATTGCTCACTTAAATGTTGCCCCCCAAACAACCAATAAAACCTACCCAAATCAGCCTACAAGTAATCAACAAACCAGCTATGAAGGAGCAAGATCAACACAAGTGGAAAGATAATGATGTGAATCGACCTGAGAGCGCCAAATCTGGCATGATTCATTGGTTTGTTTTTCATCACAGGGCGATACAAATTAAATTACACAGCGTCCAAAATATAAGGAAAAAAAACATAAAATGATAAATCTTAATTGCATCAAATTGTGAACAAGTTGTTATCATGCTAGCAAAGTATTAAGAAACTGGCATACTACTAGCTTGCTAATAGTACAATATTGTTCAAAGGCTTTTATAGGTGATATCAAGTAGTGGAGTGCAAGTGGTGTATAGGATAGATTTATACGAAGTTGTAATATCCTTTATTTTATCCCAAGCAGTGATATGAACATTCATGGCATACAAACTTTAATTGTATATGTCAATTTTGTTAATATAATCTACATGTACTCTTGTATGTAATCAATGTGATGTGAAACAAATAACAGGAATTGCAAGATTTTAGTAGAAAGTTGTTAAGCATTGCAATTATAATTTAATGTTTCACTAAGTTTAGATTTTCATATTCCTTGGTTATTGTTTTGCTTACGCATGCGATTACAAATTAGATTAGCAGAACAATTTAAAATAACAACAAAGTATAGTAAAGCTAGATGCACGCTTAACAAAAATTCACCGTGTAACAAATAGAAATTTCACCTTGAGTTTCCCTCACTTTCGCTCTTTGAGGTGGTTTTAACGGAAGAAAAATCTTAACAAACTTAAAGATGCCACCAAAAGATAGAAAATGCTAACAGTATCGCCAAATGGAAATTTAGCCAAAGAGGAAGAAGTTGGTGGATGTCCCGATAACTCGCCACTGTCCGGAGGTGCGATGTTCTTCGACGGTAGACGTCAAGGTGAAAAGAATTCGATCGACGTAGTCGTCGAGCCGAGTCGTCGATCTCCAAGTTGAAGTTGAAGAAGGAGATCGGAGGATATCTACTCTTCCTTGAAGATCATACACGAATCCATGATCGTGCTCGGGATCGGTCATTCATGGGGGGACGTTGGCTAAGTAGTGGTGTCTCTTCTTCCTTGGGAGGTAGCAAGGGAGAGGAGAGGTGTTGGAAGGGAGAGGGCTTGGGGGTTCTGGCCAAGGCTTAGTGAGGAGGCCTCTAGAAATTTCAGCTTTGAGTTTAGGTGGAATTTAATTTCAGCTTTTGTATTTGGAAAAGGAGGGAATATTTGAAATTCAAATCTCCCTTAATGGGGGAATTAATTTGGTGAGAGAGGAGAGAGGGGGCCGGCGGTTTATGTGAGGGATTAGAGGGTTAATTAATGGGAGGGAGATTAATTGGAGAGAGAAAGGAAAAAGGGGGGGGGGGGACGGCCAAAGAAGGAGGTGAAAAGGGTGTTCACATTCGATGTATGCGGCCAAAGCATTAATTGTGATTGGGGGATTAAATCTGAAATTAATTTTAGATTTGGGAGGGATTGGAGGGGCTTCCTAAAATAGATTTATTAATCCGAAAAGGTTTTGAAATTCAAATCTATTTGAATTCAAATTAAGTAACTTTTCAAATTAACAATTGGCTAATTTAGGTAGGTAATTAAGCGGCTAGTTGAATTTGAAATCAAGGCTAGGGGAAGAGGAGGGCCGGCGGTTTGGACCTGGTTTAGGTGGACCAGCGGCTTGGGTTCGGTGGGGGAGATGGGTGGCGGGGCTTAGGCCATGGGTTGGGTGTGAGAAGGAAGGTCGGCGGTGGAGAAGGAGGAGGAGGAGGAGGAGGAGGAGGGGGGTGGGCTTTAATCGGCGGTTTGGGGTGGAAATGGGAGGGGGCCGACGGGCTAAAAGAGAAAGGAAGAGTTGATCGGCGGTGGGGAAAGGGATGGGGAGGTGGACCGTGAGCCCGGACTTTTCGACGGCTGACGGGTATTGCTTTTGCCCTCATCTAGGGACTTCTCCTTTCTCTCTAGAGCTCTCAACACTCAAGGGAACAAGAAGGCTGAAAATTTTCATTAATCAATCATTAACCTCATACAATAGTGAAGACCTCTATATATAGGTCTTAAAATAAAAGAAAACACAAAGACTCAAATGCCCTCGGGGCTACAACATAAACTCATCCCTCACGGGCGTACAATGGTAAACCAGAACATAAATAAAAATAAAATACATAAATGTATCATAAATAGAGACTCCGAATCATAACCGTCGATCTACGATTCCGCCGATGATAGACACACCGAAATCTCCTGCTGATGTTCTCATCACAATGATGGTGTAACAATTTATGTTGCATTCATAACTTGGAATGAAACCCGTTAAGTGTTCTAATGACTAGGCTAAGAGTAATTTCAAAATAAGGCTGACAAGCTCTTTTAATGATGTGCAAAATTCAATCTTCTAGATTATGTTTCTTAAAGGTCAGGATGGTATTTCTAGATATTTTTCAATCAAGTAAATTACTTTCTTAAAGAAAAATTCTGATCATATTTTAGCTGCATTAGATAAGATTTATTGCTATTGTGGTTCAGCATATTCATTAAACTATATTAGGTAATGAAATAGAGGTGGGAAATTAAGAACGTACGCTAAACTAAGTTGAACAAGTAGTGATTTAAGATTCAATGTCAGATTAGTAATCACGTTTAGCTTCAAATTCTAAAAAAAACTAAAATTTTTTATGCTGGTAAAATGCATGAAAACATATCATTTTTGGTTGGATAACTCCTTTCAATCTAGTTTAACATCAGAGGGAAGGCTAGAGAATTCATACATAATAATTTTTTCAATAAAAGCCAGTTGGACTTTATATTGGTATTGGTGCATGCTAATAAAATATGAACCATAAGCTTATTTTATTATAAAGGCATCAAGGAATATATCAGTAGAAGTAACAGTAGGATAGTTAAGATATAATTCAATTTTTACAGCTCTGGAGTAATATTTATTTGTTCTTTCATGACAATAAAGACTTATTTCTTGTCTAATGTTTTCACTAAGATCCTAAATGAATCTGGATGCATTAATCCATGATTTTTCTAACGTACAACATATTATGTATAATTCTCCAATTCTTGTGTGCCATCACACTAAGATTTTTTTTCCTGATGTTTAGAAATTGTTCAATAGATTGCCTACAATATTGTGGTGATGTATATATTTTTTAAAATATATATTTCATATTAGCCCATGTAATATATGATTATCATCATTATGAATTTTCTGCTAAAATAATTGAGCAGAACTTGTCAATTTAGCATAAATAAATCTCTGCATCTTTCATTTGTCATGTGGTATTTAGTGAAAGTATTGTCTTCATCGACTAAACATGTTAATAAAGCATTAGAATTTTGCTGACCATTAAAAGTGGAGATATAAGACAAATAAATATAAAAATTATTAGATGGAAAAATTGTGGATATTCTTTATTTGATGTCGTTGGTTAGAGCTTGAATCAGCTATTGACATCTTTTCAATATTTCTGGTAAAATTATCACTAACTTTGGTGCTAAACCTTTTATTAGATATTCATTGATCATGATGATATTGTAGTTCTACCTACATGATATGAAAATGATATGAAGATATCCCAACTATGATGACTGACAAGATCTATAATTTAGGCTTCATTTGAGATAACTTTCTTACTGCTTTTTAAATCAACTTTGAACTAGAAATTTTTATACTAAAAAGTTGTTTTAAAAAGTAGTAAGAATACTGTCCCAAATAAAATCCTATATGAATACATTTAAGTTATTTTGTTGACAATAGGTTATACTCATGTACACAATTGAAATTTTATCTACCATCAATCAAGTTAATATGAGTGTCACAGTCACATGAAAGTCAATGAAATCTTTTAGTTATATCATATGGTTGGCAGCCTATTTACTTCGGGAAGATATTCTTCTTTTTGTGGAAATAAATGCAGTTAAACATTTGCGCAATAAGATTTCAAATTATTTAGTGGAGGTTTCTATACTTAGACCTATGCATGATACAATATTTCAAAATAAAAATATATATCATATCAATGTAGCCATTATCAAAATATCAATCTTAATATTTTTATGTGTCTTATCCTATTTTTAAGGTTTTAATATGTTCACCATCTTTCAATATTTCTTGTAAATCTATCACTAAGGGTGTTAATTATATGATAGTTCTAGTTATTTGTTATGAAAAGGATATGAAGATATATCAAATGAGATGACTAACAAGATGTGCAATCTACATGAAGTTTTTTGTTCTTATTTTACTTGCAATTGGATATGCTTACACAATCCACATTCTTTATGCTATCAACTAATTCACATTAGTGTCAAGATTACATCAAAGTCTATTAGATCTTAGTTGTTTCATACGATTGGCAATATATATATCCACCCTTGGAAAATACTCATTTCACTGGCAACTAACACAGGTAAAAGGCATGCAACAATATTCAAATTATTTCATTGGAGGTTCCTATTGCTTAGAATGCATGGCATGAATCATAATACACCATCAAATATTGGCTTGTTGATATCCTTAAAAGAAGATGATTCAAGTCCTTCTTGAGTATAAGAACGATGAATGTCCTGAAGAAGGTGGTTTGCCTTAACCCAGCTTTCTCTTCTATGTTATCCTTTGAGGAGACCTTTTATTTGTTTGGTGTTGCTTGTAATTAATACTGTTGTTATATTGTTTGTCACTGTACAAGAATTGCCTAAGTGCAGGCCTTATTTGATTTTTTTGATTTGTCAAAGATTTAGGCTTAGATTTCGTTTGTGACGGTTTTTTTTACTATTTTCTGAAGTAATTTTTTGGTACAAAATTTTTTTTGAACTAGAAATTTTTGTACTAAAAAACTGTTTTAAAAAGCATTAAAAAGCCGCTCCAAATGAAGTCTTAGGTTTCGTTTGGGACAGCTTTTTTGTTGCTTTCTAAAACAACTTTTTAGTACAAAAATTTTTTGAATTAGAAAATTTTATACTAAAAAGTCGTTTTAAGAAGCAGTACGAAAGCTATCCCAAACAAAGCCTTAGTTTGGGATAGCTTTCTTGTTATTTTTTAAAATAATTTTTTAGTATAAAAATTTTTAGTTTAAAATAATTTTTATACTAAAAAATTATTTTAGAAAATAGTAAAAAATTATCAGTAGATGAAACTTTTATGTCATGATTTTGCTTTTACAAAAATGGTCAGCTAGAAAGCACTACATTGCACGTGCACCTCATCCATAACTTTATTACACCTATGAAAATATACTTGTAGAGTAAATTGTGCCTCTCCGGGAGAGTAATGATATTATTCTTGCTAAATAGAGCTACCACCAGAATACTATAATATTATCAAATATGGTCTCATTGGGGTCCTACTCCGTTTCCTTACAGAACAGTTTTAAAATTATAACTCGTGATTTTAAAAAAATTTAGTGAAATATTTGATTAATAGATTAAATTTAGAATTTTTATAAGAAAAAAAATAAAGATATTTATACTTATTCTGAAAATAAATATTAAAAATATAGATTCATCAAATTTTAAAGATACTTGGGCTCATAAATATTAAAACCTCTAATGATTTATGGAGTAGAAAGTTGGTTATTAAAAGAGAAGCATAAAATTAAGTGTTATAGAGATAAGGATGCTCATATAGATGTGTATCTTTATTCGTAAGAACATAATACAAAATGAGTATATATGTGAAAATGTTGGAATAGCTCTATTGGTTGATGAGATTAAAGAGAGTTGTCTTAGATGATTTGGTCACCAATTAGTTATGGTCTATGTTAAGAAAGATAAGGTAGATTTAAAAAAAGTTTCTTTAAAAAGTACTAGAAATGACTTTTTTTTTAGTTAATTTAAATGAAAATTTGACTCTTAATAGTACATAATGAAGAAAAATTATTTATGTTATCGATCTCTAAGGCAGTGAGTTAAAGTCTTGATATTGTTGTTGTAGTACATAAATTATTAAAGAAAAAATAAAAATAGGGAGATTTATATACATACCACTTTATACTATTCTATTTACATATTTAACACCTGAAATTTAATATTACATACATACCACTCTTAGTTATTTTCATATCAAATGTGGGTGATAAAAATGAAATATATGAGTGATAGGAAAGAAATATAAGTGGTATATTTGATATTAAAATAATATAGAGTTGTATGTATGTAATATTAAAGTTTTAGGTATTAGATATGTAAATAGGTTGTTATAAAGTGGTATGTATGTAAATTTCCCATAAAAATATTTATGCAAAAAATAAAGATTCACTGCCGTTACAAATTTGAGGATATAATATTTTCTTAGTTACAAATAGATGACTAATTTTATTTTAAGAAATATTTATTCATAAGAAATAGTTAAGGATATCCTGACAAAAAACTTTTGTTCGCTTTCAGGGCCTAAATCTGGAAGAAAGGAATGCGATATCCACGAGCTATAATGTTCATTATAGGGAAAAGTCAGTTGTCTTATTCTTATTATCATGATGGGCTGCTAACTAACTCACACTGTAAAGCCATCTTGACGAATATTCATGGAAATGCTCGACGTTGTCAGGTTGCAATGGCTTAAACTATGCAAGCGGCCATTTATTGATTCTTTAATGAGGCTTCGAAAGATCAAGAAGGAATTATGGTAATAGGACTTACGAAATATATGAGAGACATTGCAATTCAAATATTGGATGAAAGTTACTGAATCGGCTGAGGCTCAAAGCTGTTATATTCGGCTTTCTTTGTGATAAATATGAGGGTATAATTGAGACCAACTTGGCTCAAAAAAAGATTTGAGTCAGGACCTAAGCTTGGTGAGTCTGAGTCAATTTTGGGGTCAAAATCAAATTGATGTTGGGAGGGAAGTAAAATCACGCAATGAAACAAATAAGAAAGATAAGTGCAACGGAAATAAAAGAACGCTATGATTTAACGTGAAAAAATTTGAAACAGGAAAAAAAATCACAGAACTATACCACACCAGAAAAGTCACTGTGAAAAATTAGGAGAAATAATATAGATATATATTCTCTTTCACTCTCTCCTTGCTTCTCTTCATTCTTGCCTCTTTCTCACATTAGAACATACAAAAGAGATATAATTGAAACCACCCAGGGACACAACCCTAATGAAAAACCAGAAAAAAAACTGCTCAGCCGGCCTCGCAGCATTGTGGCGCCAAGTTGCAGCGCTAGAACACTCCCACTCTTTGATTTCAACATGTACGACAGCATCGTAGTGCCGGGTCTAGAGCGCCACAACGCTGTCTGGCAACATCTTAACACTCCACTTCTTTGTTTTTTTTTCTGCCAAACTATATATACAGTGTCGGAGAGCTCAGGTACATAGTGCCAAGGTGCTCGTGTACATAGTATGGTGGCTCTGTACGAAAAAAAAAAATTCAAGTGCAAATCACCCAAACCCATGCAGGGGAGGACCCCCTATAACCCCCCGGTGAGCATGCAGACTTAGGCTTTATTTGGGACGGCTTTCTTACTGTTTTTTAAAGTAATTTTTTAGTATAAAAATTTTAATTTTTGTATTAAAAAGCAACTATAAGAAGAAGTAAAAAAACCGTTCCAAACGGAGCCTTAATTGAGGTTCAAAGTAGCAATACAACTTGATTGATCATCACAATCAAATTCTAGAGACTCATTGGTTTATTAGCTTTGAGATAAGAATGAAATAAATTTTTATGCATAATATTAATTTCAAAGTAAATTCAATTGTTTTAAGGTACCCCTATGTGTTTTTTTTTCGGGGAGGGGATTATTTTTTTTTAAATAGACTATTCTAGTCGAGCACACCAACAACATATCAACAATTATAGTTCAAACAGTGGGGAATCTTTTTTATTTTATTTTTTAAATAGACTATTTCAGTCGAGCACACCAATAGTATATCAATGAATTTAATTCAAGGGGGTGGGGGGCCATTTTTTGTTTTTATTTGTAAAAATAAACTACTTAGTAGAGCACACCAACAACATATCAATAACTATTACAATTCACATGCTGCATTATATCAATTTTGTAGCGGTCTCAAAATAACAATAACACCCAAAATATTATAACTACTTAGCTTCAAGATAATTTTTGCCATTTTGGTTTAGATTAGTGTAGCTATTGAATATTATATGTAATTTTAATCTCAGCGTAAATTAAAAAAAAATGATGCCCATTTTAACGTGAATTTTACTAACCCAGATTGGCGTTTTTTTTTTAAAATAAATTAAATTTGGCATTCACCCACTATTTAGATTAATATATAATAGCTATTTACAACAAAATAATTTTGAACCACAAATCGAAATATTTTCAATATTTTTTATCATATCTAATAAAATATAATACGACTCGCTGGTTTCTTCTTTTCATACATTTATATGTTCAAATAGGCAGCAAAAGTATTCTTGAGTTTGAAAGATATAAGAAGCACTTATAAGAAAGATGATGTGTGTGTCAGCATTATTGGCCATGTCGAGCAACAAAGTCAATGAGTATTGGTGTTTTATGTCGATGACATAAATTGACTTTATATGTGAGGATGTGTGCTGGTATTGTTAGCCATAACAAGAGATGAAATCGACGAACATTTGTTTTTAGGCGATAGTGTTAGAGAGATTATGGGTGATGATAGTTAAGATAGTATAGAAATGTTGGTTGAAATATTATAGTTGGTCAATGAAAGTCAAGAGATTATAATCAGGTGACTCTGGTTGGATGACGGCGGTTTGGTGATGACAGTTATTTGCAACGGTTGTCAATTTGATCGTCGGACAGTGCACTCTCTAATGTCAAGTCCAGGTTTAGTTAGAAGTGCTCTTCTTTCATATGAAGAATTAGGAGTGTTAGTAAATTCCCATCATGATAACCTGATATGAACCTAGCTCAGAATATCCAGGTATGGGTTGACCTGATTAAATTTTGAGCCAGGTTAAGGTCCAAAACTCTGACTTGATTAAATTTTTTATTTTGTTTGGGTTTAACCAAAAACTTGAAATTAACCTGATTAATATTTGGGTTCAAGTTAAACGTGTTTGGTTTGAGTTATATTGGTTGTATTTAAATTAAATGGGATGTAATTGGGTAAAATGGGTTGTGCTTAGATTAATTGGGTTGTGTTAATATAAAATAGTTGCATAATTCATATCTTGAGGGTTAAATGGGTCAAGATCTAGCTAGAAAATTTTTTTATGAAAATGACTCAAGTCAAATATTTTGGTTCATATAATAAATGAGTTGGATTTAGGTCAGATTGAAGTTAGGTCAACTTCGAGTCAGAACTGTCCCGTCAACCCGAATTGACAATCCAATCAAGAATGAAATCTATTTATAAATTTTCTGAGTGGCATTTTGATAAATTTATCAAAATTCCCAAAAAATACTTAATAAGATTTCTCGTGTTAATTTCATCAATCATATTACTCCTTAAGTGCTTTAATTTTTTTAATTTTTATTTAATCCTTAAATGCTTTAATTTTAATGATATCAAGGTTGAGTGATTTTAGGCTTAGTGAATTCTTCTCTTCGAGACTCATTTTGACTATAAGAATGCAAGATTTGAATATCATTTTATCATTCAATTAATATCATGAAATTTCAATTTTACATCGAGTGATTTATTTGAGTTTATTTGTACTTAAACCGAATCACTTTTGATATTATTAGATATGTCTTGTCAAACATTCAGTTTAACTATAAATTTTTTTAAATTTGAATTTAAATAATCCTAAATTTAATTATATACCTTTTCAATTTAAAGTTTGCCTCTAATTTTATGCTTAATATGAATTTCTCGTGACACGACAATTTTGGGGGGCACAAATCCTCCAAGAAAGACTTCTCCTGCAGTAATATCACACCAATCCGGTGTTTTTCGCAGAACTTAACCAAAAAATTTGAAATGACGTGCTCTTTTATGTTCATGCCCCTCACATTTGTGTTCATATAGAAGCGGTTCCCACAGACCCACTCCTCTCTCTCTCCCTCCCTCCCATGGCGTCTTCAAATGAAGTTAAGAAACTGAGCAAGAACATCTTGCAAGGAGTCACCTACTTCCAAATATCTCTAACGTTCATCACAGTCCTCACCACTTTCTTCTTCATATGCACCACCCGTTACCCTTCCACTAAGATAATTGTTCTCCAACAAACTCCTCTCCCTCTCACCAACTTCTCCTCCTCTTCATGCACTACTTCCACTTCCATCGATCTCAACTCCAACCTCATGATCTCATCATCTTCCCCAACGCCCTCCAGTGTATCGCTCGACGAGTACGCCGACGAAGAGCTTCGAAGGTCGACGACGAATAAGGGGAGGGTGAAGAAGGGATGGGGAGACAGGAGAAGGAGGAACAGCAGTCATGATAAATATCATTGTGATCTGTTTGATGGGAGATGGGTGGAGGATGGAGAGATGATGCCTTTGTATGAGGCAGGGTCTTGCCCGTTTGTTGAAGAGGCTTTTAACTGCTTTAAGAATGGACGACCGGATTTAAACTACACTAGGCTACGGTGGCAGCCTAAGGCTTGTTCCATGCCCAGGTTCCAGATTGTAATCCTTTCTCTCCTCTTTGATTTGCATGAATATTGATCCTGAATTAATCGCCAAAAAAAAAATCATCAATTATTAAACTTTATTCTTATAATTCATAAACGGAAATTATAATTTAAACATATTATTTATAAGAATGAAGCGCTGCTTCTTCTTCTTCTTCTTCAGATTACTGCGTTTCCTGTTAGCAGAAGTTAGGCTCTGGCAACTGTACTGAAATCCTATATGGAATTCCTTAAGCAACTTATTATAAAAAAAAATTAGTAAGTTCCTCTAATTTCATTAAAATTAATAATTGTGTTCTTTATTTTGTTGTAATTCTCTAAAAATGATAGCATTTCTAAACAAAGATCTCAATGTAAAAATGACTGATAATAATGTTATTCCTTTTCGTTTCTTATTTCTATAAGAAATCCTTTGCGTGCAGTGCACCGGATTAGTACGTAGTTGCTCTTTAAATTTTTTTTTTCTGTTTAAGACTTTTTAATTAATTATGCTTAGCTGATTTGGTTCCAGGATTCATGATTCATGAACGAAAGGCTTAATAGAAACATTTTAAAAAGTACAACTTTAAAGCACGCATTACTTCATTCTATTTATATTTATCAATGGTAACTCATGCTTTTACAATGCGAAGTTGATATTAGCATAAAAATGCTCCAGGTCCATAAAAAGTTAATCATAATGATGAATTGATAAGTGAAAGAGAAACAAAAAGAAAGAATCTATTTTGAGAAATTTAAAAATTAGGAATTTATTTGCTATCAAATCCATCCCATGCTGTATATTGATGCCTGACTGATCAGGAATTACTAAGCTTGAGAATTTTAACTGTTAAGATAAATGAATCTTTGATTTCTGTAAAATATTTCCTTCTTTTTCTTTTCTCCATTCGTCAGTTGTTATCAGCGCTGCTAGAATTAATCTTTGTAAGACAATTATTTAACATTGCATATTTGCATATTTATTTTCAGAAAATGGCGTTTGTTTTTCAGGTTGGAAGGAAGAAACCTGCTTGAGATATTGAGAGGGAAGAGACTGGCTTTCGTTGGCGACTCGCTGAACCGAAACATGTGGGAATCACTGGTCTGCATCCTGAGAAATTCTTTGAACAACAAAAATGGAGTAGATGACATAACGGGCAAGAATGAATTCAGAAATGAGAACTACTATGCTTACAGATTCACTGTCAGCACTAAAATTGCTTTATTAGCTCTTCCAGTTAGCGAAATTTTAACTGAATATAGCATATTCTGACAGGAATACAATTGCACAATTGAATTCTTTCGAGCACCATTCCTAGTTCAAGAATGGGAGATTTGGTGCTCAGATGGCACTCGAAAGGAGACCCTTCGGCTTGATATAATGGGCAAAACTTCTTCCATGTATAAAACAGCAGATGTGATTATATTCAACACAGCTCACTGGTGGACACATGAGAAGACTTCTAAAGGGTAAATCATGTCTAAATCTAAATCTCCTCCCTAATTACCTCTATGTAAATTTTATTAGTTGATAAAGAATCTTGAGAATTGCAGGGAGGACTTCTACCAGGAAGGTGACTATGTTCATAGAAAGCTCAGTGCTGATGACGCTTATCACAAAGCCTTGACGACCTGGGGTCGGTGGCTGGATGAGCATATTGACTCTAACCGCACCACAGTCTTCTTTAGGGGTTACTCATGGTCTCACTTCAGGTAACTACACCAAAAGACATAAAAAATCTGCTTTAGAGTAAAAAGAGAAAAAAGAATGCAACTCTCTTGGGAATAAATGTAATGAGTATATGAGGATGAATTAGTGAGTTATTGTGGGTATTAGAGACTAGGTTTATCAAATTGTTGTTAAGTGTTTTAATGAGTCATTAGAGCCTATGAAGAAGGAATTGAGCTATGGCTTCCCCCAAATAATATTTGGAGTTTTTGGCATCCTTTTGATTTCCATTCTCTTCTGCCCTCACCTATTTTTAGAGTTTGAGGCAAACTCAAACTAATATATATATTATTTCTGTCTCTGCAATTCTGCTAAGAGTCTGATAACAAATTCACTGGTGGTTCATCTTCCAGAGGTGGGCAATGGAACTCTGGTGGCAGCTGTGATGGAGAGACTTTACCGATCCTCGACGACAAGCATCTGGCAAAATACCCAAACCTCTTGAACATACTCGAGTTGGTCATGTCGGAGATGAAGACACCTGTTCTCTATCTTAACATAACAAGAATGACAGATTACAGGAAGGATGCACATCCTTCCATGTACCGCTTCCCAGAGACGAAGCGGAGGGTAGTAAAGAGCCAGGATTGTAGCCACTGGTGCCTTCCCGGGGTCCCTGACGCATGGAATGAGCTCATGTATGCTATGCTTTTGAAGAGATTGAGAAGTTGAGGCTAAGAGCAAGAAGAAAGCGTGTTGTTCGTAGGAAGAAGGATGCAATAGTAAGCGGAATCTTCAAGTCTGGAGATAAAGGAAACCACCATGAAACTTTAGATGTTACAGTCGCTGTTAGTCTCAGAGGAATATGATGATGTTAAGTAGTACTCTGGTTTTGAATTATTTAAACAGAATTAACAGATCTGGAATCCCAAATTTTCTTCTAGATTAGCCAAGTTTAATGAAAGCATTCACAACTTACTATGACCAATACACCATAATTACCCAAAAAATTCGGAGTGACTAAATACTTTCAAGCATTCTCTGCATAGAATGCTTATAACTTATGTCTATAACATACTTCCAATTCACAAGAAAATTTTCAGGTTGTTTCTGATCTTAAATGTGTTTCAGATGAAGATATATGGTTTTCATGCAACCAAAGTGGTAACTTCACATTACCAAACAGTTTTCAGTTGGCAATTCATTCGGCTTCTTCATATACACATGAAGGCTTGAATTTATACTTAAGTTTTATTTTGCATATAAAATCTCATCTAGGTAGTAGAAGTGGTATTGAAAATTAATTAAAATTGATGGTTTATGGAATATTTTATTCAAGCCAAATTCAGCAGTCTTTTGAATCCAATTCCAAGACAACCACCCACGTATCAGACCAAGCAAAAGAGTCAGCTGCTTCCTGTGAAAATGCCTCTGCAACACATAAATGACATCTTCTACCCTAAATGGTAGGACAAAACACACTCTTGTTGGACTTTTCTGCAAGAAGTATGGCAGAAAAAAGAACAGATTGGAAAAACAATTGTTACATGTTTTAACTTACAAGTTTGTCTAAATAAAGTATGCATTCTCCTTTATAAGCTATATTGAGAAACATATAAACCGTACATAAAAGCCATTGGCTTTGAGAAATATATAAACTTCTTACCAGTTTCGGTCTCAAATTTCGGCAGAACCATGGTGGAAATCACCAAGTGATTCATAAATTAGGCGAATGGTTCTAAGTCTCCAAAACAAAATTATGACAGCTACAAATGATAAAGATAAACCAGCAGAAGCTATAATTTAGGTTGGTGGTATGGTTTATTTACTCAGCAGTTGTTGTCAAACAATACAAAACCATCGATTTTCTCTCATGGAAATGCCAGTGTTCAGGCATGTATTTGTATTGACGATAAGCCCATAACTGTACCATGAAATTCATGGTTTATTTGCCTTTTCAAGGGTTAATCTCTCGGTTGGAACAGTTTCATGATTTAAGGAGACAAAAAATGTACGCTTCACTGATCTTGTTGAAACGGGCATTCAAGTATACCCCACACTGTATTGGCTGGAAAAGCACTCCAGGAATAGGGCAATTGGTGCCAAGCAGTGGGAAAGGTTACAGTAATAGTATATCCTGTGGGAAAGAGAACCAGCTTTTGGATAATACTATTACAACAACAACATTAAGCCTTTATCTTACTACTTGGTGTTGGCTACATGAATTCTTTTTCTTTAGTATTGTTTGTGAAGAGTCAAATTCTCATTTAAATTTATAAAGAAAGATCATTTCTAATATTTTCTAACCAAGTCATTTTAGGTCTACCTCTACCTTTCTTAACATAAGCCGAATCTAATACATCTACTCTCCTAATTGGGTGATTGGAAAACCGCCATTTTATGTGACCAAACCACCTAAGGCGACTCTCTCTAATCTTATCTTCCACTGGAGCTACTCCAACCTTTTCACGAATATGCTCATTTCGTACCCTGTCTCTATGAGTAAAGTCACTCATCCACTTGTGCATCCTCATCTCTGCAATACTTAACTTTATGCTTAGCTTTTAATGGCCAACATTCTGCTCCATAAAATATTGTAGGTCTCACCACCATCTTATAGAATTTTCTCTTAAGTTTAAGGGGGACTTTTCTATCACAAAACAAGCCTGATGCATTCCTCCACTTCAACCATCCAACTTGAATTCTACTAATAATATCTTCATCTATTTCACCATCACTTAACATTTTAATACCCTCAGGATACAGCAAATCCATATTAATAGGATTTACTAGATCCTGCTTCGAATCCAAAAAGCCCATAATTTTAACTTAAACTGTCGACTTAGAAGATGATCAATGAGTTCAATCCAGTTATGTATTGACCGTCCCATATAGTGCAACGCAATCTCCGCCGAAGTCAAACCACACAGAGCATCCTTTACTGCCTGATTGATTAACTTGCCGACAGACAACAATCTTGAAGCAGCCTTTGAAGGATCTAAACCTGTACAAGCAGAATAGATCACTGTTAAAGAAAAACACAATTAAATGAAGAAATGTTATTTAGGAAAAACCAAACTAAAAAGAAATCAGATCATTGATCTATATCTTTGATTTAGATAAATACCTTATAAAAATAATATTGGCCCAAGTACATCTGTGTGGAAATAGATCACTATGTCATAGAGATAAGGATCAAAATAGTTCCCGACTATATAAAAGTTTTATTTTAGTCCATTAAATTTTTAAATAAAAACTTAAATGATCTCACGGAATGACTATTTTGATCCCCATTTAACGAGTTATGGGACTAAATTCGTACTTTTGTATAGTCGAAAATTTTTATCATTGAGAAAAATTTAGAAGATCAATCTGATCATTTTCTCCTATATCATATTATATAGCCTTAGTGTAGGTATCACGGATGGATCATTAGTCATTTGCGACTGGATTTGCAAGTTGGTTGGTCGTATATTCGCAATTATTAGTAATTTGTGACAGAACACCTCTGGTTGCAAACATACTAGTTTAAACTGAGTTTCCCCCATTTCAGCTATTTCTTTTTTTCTTTTCCAAATCTCTAACCGCCTTCTCTAGCCAACCCCGCTTCTGCTGCCATCTTGGCTGCTTTAATCCTGCCTCCTCTTCGCTACGGCTAGTTTCCAAATACTATCTATATAACACCATAATATTAAATTTTGGAAGAATTGTATATTTTAATCTCTTAATTAATTAATCAGAGCTTCCATGAATTCATTAACATAAATCAATTCAACGGAAGCAACTAAAATTATATATATATAATATTAAATTGTATTAATCCCTTAAAATTCATATACAATAGTCGAGAGTTCAATCCATGCATTAAGCAGTCTATCTTTTAACTCTTAACTACAAAACAATAAAACTAAAAAAATATATAAAAATAAAAAAAATCTGAATCTTTGATCTGTCCTCACTCTATTAAATCCTGACCCTTTTTTGAAAACAAGTAAAACTACAGAGTGAGCTAACAACCCAGTAGATTACTAGAACCTGCAACTGAAATCAATGTAATACACTAGAAATAGTATGCATGCAATCATTCAGTCAATATAAATATGAACTTATGACTGTAAAACATATGTACAATGTGATCAGTTTCCTATCATATATGCAATAAAATCAATGTAAGCAATATAATTCATAATGAATGATCAATATCCAAGTTAACAGTGGTCACTAAGTTCTGTCAATCTGTAACAACCCAAAACATAAAAAGATATTTTAAAATATACTATTTGATTTTTTGTTTGAATTGAAGCGCTGTGGTACTGAGATTGTCAGTCACTAGCTTTTGAGCGCAGCTATAATAATCTGAATTTTTGAAATAATTTAAAAAAAAAATTTAAATTTCAACGCATGCCTTATTGAAGAACGAAGAGAGAGGGAGGAGATAGAAGATTGTTCAGAGCTTTTTCGTCCATCGATTTTGTTTAGATATTTCTTCTATTTATTGTAAGTAGCTTAAATCTCATTTTATTTTTCAATGATTTTGAGTTTGACGTATTTCTTCTCTCCTAAAATGATAAAAATATATTTTTGCCTAATTTATTGAGTTTTTACCGTACAATATTTTGTATATAATAGATGTGAATTGTGTGGACATTTTGACAACAACATCACTGAATTTCACTGGGTATAATTAAAGTTATGATTTTCTAAAGTTATAAATATTATGTAGATTTTCTTGTATTGAACAGAATTGACAATTTCATACTGCATTTTGATTATGACATTTGTATAAGTAAGGAAGGCTAGCTATTAATACTACAAATGGGTTGGTTGTTATAACATAATTCTCTATGCAGGAAGGTGGGCCGATGAGCTTTCCTTTAAAGATGATTTGTGGTGTTATCCCCGTTGTAGCCTGTAACAGATGTCCGACTTATGCCAATGGGTAGAGGGTGATGACTCTTAATAATTTTTAAAAGTCATTTATAATAATAATGATAAAAAATAAATGATAATGATATAAATAAGGAACATATGAAAGTATAAAAATGTCATATTAAAACTGGATGTCCTGCCTTACTAGGTGAACCATATACTGATAGCATTGATAAATAGAGTAGTGGCATGTGTATATAGATAATATATGAATGGATATAAGTACTGATTGCGTATAATTGATAAGATTGATGTAAGATGATAAGATTGATAATATTGACGTGTGTGCTTGTGATTCTTTTTACTGACGCTTGAATATTATAATATCGTTGTTTTATTGATTTATTAATTTTCATGCATGTTATTAATTCTTAGATTCATTGTAATAATTTTCTTACTTTTATTATTGATCATCTTGAGTTTTACAAATGATAAATAATCATTTATGAGATTGATTAAGCATGCAAAATTATATAATCAAAATACACACATTTGTATTATTATTCACAAGCACATTCAAATGTTAATCAATAAAATTTAGCAATAACAATATTATATTAGTCTTTAATATTTAACATAATGATATCATTAGCTTCAAATTATCTAATAATTTTTTTCCATCATACTCCCAACTCTGCATGTGATCAGAGTGTTAGGATTCAATGGAGACAGAAAAATAATTTCATCATCTCCAAAAGACATGCCAAATCATCGAGAAGAATTATCGGAAGCGTACCTGGATCTATTGAAATACAGAATCAAGGTCTTCGATCTTCCACGTTTGAAGCGGCATTCTCCAAGAGAGCGAGAGACCCTTCTTTTCACTCAAGATGGGAAATGAGAAAAATGAGAACATCACCGCTTAAACTGGAGACCATGACCCTTTTATACTTCAAGTGTATTTATTTTTATTTCAGCCCATCATTAAAATAAAAATAAATACTTGGCCTCTACATAAATAATTAATTTTATACAAATTTAAATGAGATACCACATAAGCCAAATAATAATTTGATTCTTAAATAGATCACAAATTTTATTTGGCTCAATATTAGATAGCTTCTAATGTATAAAACTTTATTTATATGTAAAAGTATATGTGCCCACATATAAAAATTTCTCAACAATCTCCCACTTGGGTCACATATATATACATATAATTATACATTATAAAATAACCATAAGAGCTTAATATTTGCTATCTTTATGAAATAATATCTCTAGACAATCTGGTCCATCAATCATATCAATATAGAATCAAAGCGATCTTTATTACAATTTTTTGTAACAAGATCCATCAATAGTCACTATATTAATATAATTAACGACATATATCAAGTATGGATGTGTAGCATAAAAATTTTATGTAATGTGATCTCAAATCATGACTATTTTCAACTGGTCCAATATTATAACTCAAAAAAGTTATAACCAAAATTCAATACTTTATGCTAAACCGTAACTAAAAATTAAATAACTTTATTTCAGAGTTTTCAATCACTATAACAATACTTTAGTCTGATCAGAAAATAAGTTCATAATAATTGAACAGTACAAACAAACTCCTACTAAGCTAGCATATTATCAAAATAGATTACACCCATACGAGCCACATGCTCATGAAATAATTTAGGTGGTAATCCTTTTGTAAGTGGGTCTGCAATCATAAAATTTATACTAATATGTTCAATAGAAATTTGAGAACTCTGAACCCTTTCTTTCACAACAAGAAACTTAATGTTAATATGCTTTGATTTTGATGAGCTCCTGTTATTCTTGGAATATAACCCAGCTACTTTATTATCATAATATATCTTTAATGGTCTCTCAATACTATCAATAATATATAGCCTTGTGATAAAATTTTGCAACCATATACTTGATTTGAAGCCTCATAACAAGCTATAAATTTTGCCTCCATTATTGAAGAAGCTATAAGTGATTGCTTGATACTTTTTCAAGAAATAGCTCCTCCAGTTAACATAAAAATATAGCCTGAAGTGGATCTCCTGCTATCGAGACAACCAGCAAAATTAGAGTCGGAATACCCCATGATCTCTAAATGATCAGATCTATGATATATGAGCATAAAATCTCTTGTCCTTTTTAGATACCTCATAACCTGTTTCACTACTTTCCAATGATCCATTCCTAGGTTACTTAAATATCTACCAAGAATTCCAATAATATACGCAATATCCGAACGCGTACAAACTTGAGCATACATAAAACTCCCTACAGCTGATGCATAAGGAATCTTATCCATCTCTTGCTTTTCAACTTCATTTCTTGGGCATTGGAGCTTACTAAATTTATCCCCTTTTGCAATGGGTGTATGCCCTGGTACACAATCTTTCATGCCAAATCTATTAAGCACTGTTGTGTATGAAAAGCGGGTTTTGAAAAATTTAGTCTTCTTTGGGAATTTTTGAATTAACATTAAAATTTAATTCTAAAATCAAACATCCCATCAAAAATATTATACCACCTAGGGAGGTGGAAATAAAATTTAGAATGGGGTTCAGATTTAGAATTAAGAATTCTATCTTGAATATCGTAGCCAAATTCAAAAGAGAACTTCATATGGCCCTAAAGGGTCAAAATAAGGTTCAGTCAAATATCGGGCTACAATAATCAAGAGGAGCGATCGTTAATTTTATATTCGAATTCATTTTAACAAAAGATATATCTCCTTGAAGGGAGAAGATATCATTTGTTAATAATCGTTCGAACATAACGATAACGATCATTAGTGACTTGATTTTCCCAAAGATAACTAATCGAGTTTTAAAAATTAGTTTTGAAAAATTAGATGTGGGTTCTAAATCTCCTACGAGCGCAAGCCCTCGTAGTTAATTACATCGTGGGAGATCGGAGTCCCCTACGAAAACTTTCGATTAAAATAATGGCAGAAATTTTGTTTAGAGATTTCTATGAGTGATACCAAAGAGGTGAATTTGGATTTTGAAAAGGGATTGGATCAAATTGAACAATTATTTTGGAATCAAATGAGGAAGGGTAGGGGACACTTTAGGATTCTGAAACAATTCAGAAGTGCCCCGATCTAAGCTAGGTGTTAGGCTTTAAATTTTGGATTGAAAGAATATTTAATTTGAGTTGAGCATTTTATTAGAAATTTGGGATTATATTCCCGGAGGTTGGGGTCTTATGACTCAAAAATAAATCAGCCCCGGATCCTAACTCTAAATTTGGACACTGGAACACAGTAGTCCGAACCTAACTAATGTAGTGCAAAATCTGGACTTACCCCGGCCTGGATTGGGGAGCCAGCTAAACCACCTAAACGCTTCAAAACCATGAGTCCGGTCTTTTGATGCAGAGTGATCAGGGACGTTATTTAAGACTGGTTTAAGAGGTTGGGGTCGACATCTAGAGCAGATTCCTAATTGGCCCCTTGACTTATGTCGGGTGGAATGCTTAGACTAAAATGCAATTAAAATTTTAATTTAATAAGTTTCTAATGCGATGCATGCTGGTTAAAGTATCCAAATCTGGTATGCATGAAATTTTTAAAAAAGGCTTATAAAATAATTTTTTTTGAAAAGACTAGACTTCCCCAGATCCAGCACCTCATCCTCATAGGTCGGATTATCTGGACTCTACCCACGGGCGGGGAAGTGTCTTATAGCAAGGAGGGAGAGAGATGCAGTAATATGCATGCGATCCCGGACGATTCCGGCTATTTCCTAGGTCGTTAAATTTCTATGTTATTTAAATCTTAAAATTTTAAATATAGGTTATGAATAAAATAGTTTTGGTCCTTAAAGAGCCTAACGAATTCCAGGCTAAAACAAAAAGAACGGCATTCAATCGCCCAAAAAAAACTAAGAAAAGCAGGCAATCCTATACGCAATCAAATTAAATCACAACACATTAAATAATCAAATTAATTAAGTAAATGTCCATAGGCAAATTGCCTTGCTTATTATAACCCAGATTTATATAAATTAAAAGTGGCCGGGCACCACTAACAACAACCCGGATTCTAATCCTAATACAGACACAAGTGACTTTGAGTGGGATACTCTATGTCTTCAGCTTCTCGGTCTTCTCTTCTCGAGCTCCTTAGATTCTTCGTGGTTGGATACCCAAATGGAAAAGAGAACTCTTCCCTTGAGGGGGAGGTTACTCTTTCCACTTTGGGTAGTGAAGTGATCCAAATTTGGAGTTCCAAATGGATAAGGACTATCCCCCGAAGGGGTATCCTTTCCTCTTTGGAATCCAACCTTTAGATCTATGTATCCCAAACTCAAAGTGTCACTTTCACAACTCAATACTCAAACAAATTACACGAATATAAAAATAAAAATTCTAGACTCTCCTGTAGGGTTATCCTAAGTATTTAAATATTAGAATACATCCCAAGCAGTTATATGTATATACGTGCAGAAAAGTAAACACACTTGGCCACGCTCTTTTTATTTGGGGGCTAAGCAGCTGAAGCACCTGTAGCATTTATATTTATGATTTATTTAGCCCCCTTTATTGCCCTGCACGAGCGTGGCCACCTGTAGAAAATCCAGTGAGCATCCAGATCGTTCCTAACCTAAGGGTAATCTAATCGCCCATCACATCAATTCACAGAGTACAGTAAAGAAAGTAAACAAACACATCAATCAATTTCAATCATAACATGCAATGAAAACTCGAAAAACTTGGCACACAGCAGAAAAGGAAACATCGGCCTAGCCTAAATCTAGAGTTGGTTGTCCTAGCAAATCATCTAAAGTGTGTGTAGAAGGTCGTTTGGCTGGGGTAGATCCTAGGATTGTTAATTGATTGAAGTTGTTTGATGTCCTGATTGGTTGAAAGGCTTAAGGGAGATTTTAATTGAAGTTTAAGTCTTAATGGTCTAAATTTGATTTTAAAATTAATTTTAATTGTTTGTTGAATACCACCTTTGTTGCACACCGAGGCCATGAAGTTTATTTCACCTTCCTTGGGGCTAATTTAATAGCCTCGTAGGCCTGGGTTACCCAGTGGTACCCGATATAATTAAGTGATTTGAGTTTGATTAAAATTTGAAGATCAATTAACTTTTAATTAAATTGATTGGTTGCTGGTTTTAAAATAAAATTGATGTTTTCTGGAATTTTGAATGATTTATTGAATTTTAGAATTTTATGGATTATTTTAATTAGTTAATTAAGGGGTCCAAAGTTGACTTTTCAAATTAAAATTAAATTTTGTAAGTTTTAGATTTTTAATAAATATTAGACCTTATGATGAGTTGTTAGACTGTTAGTACACTCAATTTGAAGTTTTCTATGAAAAGTTATGATTTTTCGAAGTTCGAGCCTAGTTTTGAACTACGGTTGACTGAAAAGTTGACTTTTTTACTTTGACCAGATTTTGGAGATTTGACATTTTTAGAAAATACTAGACCTTAATTGGAGTTGATTGACACTAAGTTTGCTCAATTTGGATTTTTCTGTAATTAGTTATGCATTTTCAAAGTTTCCTTAATTATTGAATTTTTAAAATTGCTTAATTATGAAGGTTTTGATCATTTTGATCCAAACTCATCCCAAACTGCATGGAATCAATCCCAAAGGTCAGGAATGACCCATGGGAGTGTTTCCAAGTGTTTGGAAATTATTTTGGATTTTTTGTGATTTTTAATTAATTAGTATAATTAATTATTAATTTTCATTAAAAGTCTAATTAAAGTTAAATTAAGAGTCCAGTCAAGGGGCTTTTATTTTTCCTAGGAAGAGGACTAAATTCTGGTCAATTTGAGGTATTATTTGTAATTTTTGGATTAATATCGATTTATTGCATATTTTTGAAGTTTCTGGATCCTTGAAAGGGTTGAAACTTTGGGTAATTAATTTTCTGACCTAATGACCTCCAAATTCAATGAAATTTGGACCTAAGGCTTATTATGTCACTAAGTTTTTTTGTGTTCAAATTTCACCCCTATTGGGTGTGTGTACAATCCCCTAGGTAATTTCTAAGTTTTCTAGACTTTTCCCTAAATATTTTTCCTAGGTGCTTCTATTGTTCAAATGGGCTTGAAATTTGGTGTGACTAACCCTGACCCAAATGCACACACACAGCACAAAACATGTAGCCTAATTCTACACAGGAAGGGAGTTATGAATTTTCAAAGTTTTGGGTCCAAATTGGACCCATAACCTTAAAAATTCACATCACAGAAAACCACAGAGCATCTGACCGTAGAAAAATTACAGGATATGCCTAAGATGCTCATGAACATCCCACCAAAATTTGGGATCCATTTGATCCCTGGACTGCAAGAAAATTAAGAAAAACTAAAATCAGATAATTGCAATTTTACCACAATCCAGGGCTCAAAACATCTTGATTTTAATTTTAATAAATACTACGCTTAATTACCTTTCCAACGAGCCCAAAAACATCAATTTTGGTGGAAAAATGAATTTTCTGTGAATTTTGGAAGTTTCTGGACATTTTTGAATTAATTTTGACTCAAATTGATATTTAAACGGCGGCGGCAATGATTGCGCCGCCCGCCGCCGTTCGACACGTGGCAGGACACGTGTCAGATCCTGGGCAGATCACTTAAACACGTCGGACGGTCGATCCGACCGTCCGATCGACCGCGCGCGAAATCGACGGCTGGGATCAAGCCACGTCGCCCGCGCGGTCGTCTGAAGGGCGCGGGTTCGAACCCAGGGGCCGTCGCGCGATCAGCTCGGCTGGCGTGGCCGATTCTGGGCCGTCCGATCGCGCCTACCAGAACAAAAAATATTCAAATGTCCATATCTTGCAAAATACTCAACGAAATTCGACGAAATTTGAACTGTAGCTAGAGGGCAACATGATCTTGCAATGCCTGGAGTTTGGAGGCTCCATGCATTGCAAAATTTGTACAGTTTAAATTTAAATTCTAACTAAAAGTGAAGATATCTTACAATCTACCCGGTGGATTTTCGCGTTCTTGGGCTCTCTGAACTTGTAGTTTGTCCACGCTCAAGTTTGCAGAAGACCCCAACAGATTTTGACGGCTGGATTTGAAGATATCGAAGAGAGAAGGTATTTCTCTCTTTTCTCTCTCCTTTTCCACTAAAATGGAGGTTTTAATGGTGGAAATGGTGGGGGAAGGCTTGGAATGGCCTTGGGAGGTGCTGGAGAGTGTGGGGAGCTGCTGGAGAGTCTTGGGGAAGCTGGAGGTTTGGACTTAGGCCAAGAAATGAGCAAATATGAGGGTTAGGGCAAATTTTTGCCCACTTAACCCTCATGGTTTGAAATGAATGGCTTGGATCTCACCATGGGTGCCTTGGATGCTTGCCAAGTGTCCCATGAGCAGCCCAAGATTAGAAAAAGGCTGGTGGATTGAGAGGGATTGCCTTGAGCCAAGAGGGGGGGGACCACACCTCTTTTCCCTCATTTGGCTAAACCAAGCCTAAGCAAGGTTTAGGGAGCTGGTTTGTGGTCTCTTAGGGAGGGAAATTAGTCCCTTTTGAGCAGGTGGGAGCAGGTTTTGGGAGAGGGGAAGGGCTTGCCCATGTGGCATGGTCAAAAGCCCATGATTTTGCCTCATTTCAACATAACTTGACCCATTGACTTGTTGACTAGTCAATGATGACTAGGATGTGCATGGGAGGAGTCAAATGTGCTGTATGAGTCAATATCAAGGGACATGGGGCCATGGTGTTGAGACTTTAAGTGAATACATGAAATTGGATAGGGTTTTGACCCCTCCAAATGGGTTGACCAAGTCAAACCTAGGGAGGATTGACTTGGAGATCCTTGGACATGTCATGAGTGTCCAAAAAAATGATTTTGAAGCATTAGATTGGTTTGAGATGGATTCAAATGTTGAAAATAACAATGGTTGGGTTAAAGGTGGATTTGGTCAACCATAGTTGACTTGGTCAAACAAGTCAAACCAAGGAGTGGGTTTGATTTCAATGGGTCTCAAATATCATAAAACATTCATTGGAAGGGGTTTCAAAAGTTTAAAATGTTGAACGATGTTAAATTTTGGTCAAAAGTCCAAAAACCCCTTTAAAGGGTATTTTGGTCATTTTGACCCCGGATGAATCCTGGGTCGAGGTGGGTCCAAAAAGATGTATATTAATGTTAAACACATCAATATCAATGGTCTGGAGGTGATTAGAGGGTTTGGGGGAAATTCCAAGGTCAAATTTCCCAAAATAATGGGTCCAGTGGCACAGGCCGTAAATATTTGAAGGTTTTACAGCCTTTGGATTTAAATTTAGTTTCTGGGGTTAGAGACTCCAAAATGGGCTCAAACTTGGTGGTTTGCCTCTAGAGACGTACCATATCAGTATGCAACTGACAGATCATGAATCGGAGGTCATTTGACTGGGGTTTGAAATGTTTGAAAATTCCCTGAAAAAGGCTTTTAGGACTCAGGTCTTTGGCCTTGAATTCTGGATTTGGAAATCTGAATTTGATATAGATCTTGAGTTTAAGTATCTGGATTTGAATCATCTCAATCATTCATGATCATTTGGAGTGATCATAAGTGTTTGAAAGTGATTTGAACTAGATCAAAGGCAGGATCAAGATCTGAACTAGGGTTTGAATCTTGGACTAGGCTGGAGTCTGGATTTTGATCGAGGTCAGAACTGAATCAAGGTTTGGATTGACTTAAGTTCAGGATTGATTTGAAGTCTGGATTAGGCTCTAATGACCTCATATAAAAATGAGGTCAACAAGCACTTTATCAATATAGGCTGTTTGTGATAACCCAAGTATACCACGGGAGCGATCCCGATGAATTTATATACCCAACACAAAAGATGCATTTCAAGATCTTTCATTTCAAATTTATTTGAAAGAAATCTCTTAGTCTCATGCAATAAGCCCATATCACTACTTGCTAACAGAATATCATGGACATATAACACCAGGAGAATAAACTTACTCCCACTGACCTTATGATAAATGCATTGATCAACAGTATTTTCTTTAAAACCAAATGAAGAAATCACTTGATCAAATTTCTTATACCACTGACGGGAAGCTTGCTTTAAATCATAGATGAATTTCTTTAATTTGCACACCAGATGTTTTGAATCAGAAGATTGAAAATTTTCTGGTTGCATCATATATATATTTTCCTTAATGTTTCCATTAAGGAATGCAGTCTTTACATTCATATGGTGTAGCTCCAAATCATAATGAGCTACAAGTGCCATGATGATTCTAAAATAGTCTTTCGAAGAAACTGGAGAAAAAGTCTCTTTATAATCAATGCCTTCCTTTTGAGTGAAACCTTTGACAACTAGATGCGCCTTATATATTTCAATATTACCTTTTGCATCCCTTTTAGTTTTAAAAATTCATTTACAACCAATAAGTTTCAGGCAATTCAGAAAGATCCCAAACATCATTGTATTTCATTAATTTCATCTCATCTTCTATGACTTTTATCCAATTTTGAGAATTAGAACATTTTTTTACCTGATTAAATGAGATTGGGTCATCTCCCATATTAAACTCATGCTCTTGGAGATATACAATATAATCATCTAAAATTGTTGGTCTCCATTCCCTTATGGATCTTCTTAATGGCACTTCAATTTGAGGTTGTTATCCTTCATGAAGTAATTCAAGATTATTTTTATTATCTGGATTTACAATCTGAATAATATCAAGCATAATTACTTGATCATTTTCAATTGTAATATTAGGAATAGTAATATATTCCTCCTCAAAATCAAAATCTTTGAGTTTATCACTCCTATTATATTCAATATTCTCAATAAATTTAGCATTGCCCGTCTCAAAAAATGATTTATTTGAGGAATCATAAAACTTAAAGCCTCTTGACCTTTCAGAGTATCCAACAAAATAGCAACAAATAGTTCTTGAGTCCAATTTTCTTTCATTAGGCTTATATGGCCTAGCCTCAGCTGGACATCCCCAGACATGAAAATTCCTAATATTAGGCTTCTTTCCTGTCCACATCTCATATGGAGTTTTAGCTACTGCTTTGTTTGGAACTCTATTAAGAATATAAATTACAGTTTTTAAGGCTTCTCCCCAAAGTGATTCTGATAAAAAAGAGTGATTAATCATACTTCTAACCATATCCTTTAATATTCTATTTCATCTCTCAGCTACACCATTTTGACTTGGAGTCCCTCGCATAGTGTATTGAGGAACGATGCCACATTCTGCTAAATATCTTGCAAAAGGGCCTGGACGTTGTTCACCTGATCCATCATATCTACCATAGTATTCACCACCATAATCAAATTTGACAGCTTTTATCTTCTTACTAAGTTGATTTTCAACTTCAGCTTTGAAGATCTTAAATACATCTAGAGATTCTGATTTTTTATGTATTAAGTATAAGTACCCATAACGAGAATAATCATCTATGAAAGTAATAAAATATTATTGACCATTCCAATAAGCTGTAGGGAATAAATCATAAATATCAGTATGTATTAATTCCAAGACATTTAAACTCCTTTTGGCACCTAATTTCTTAATATTTGTTTGTTTCCCTTAATACATTCAATACAAATTTTAAAATCAGCATAATTAAGGGAATCAAGAATTTCATCTAACACAAGCCTTTCAATTCTTTGTTTAGAAATATGTCCTAAACTCTTGTGCCATAATATAAAGGAATTCTCATCAGTTAATTTTCTCTTTGTATCAAAATTATTTATATGCAAAGTTTCATTTATCTGTGAGGCAGAAATATCTAATTTATATAAATTATCAATCAAAGAATATGTACCAATAACTTTAGAATATTGAAAGAGACTAAATTTTCCATTTTCAAATGAACAAGAATAACCGGATTTGTCCAAACATGAAATAGAAATTAGATTATGTCTAAATGACGGTACATAAAAAGTCTCATATAAATCCAAAGTAGAACCAGATTCTAAGTATAATCTATATAAGCCTACAGCTTTAACAGGAGCTTCATTGCCATTTCCCACATAGATGAATCTTTAAGCATCAGTTGGCACTCTGCTCCTTAGACAACCCTGCATAGTCACACTTATGTAAGTAGTTGCACCTGTATCCACCAAGTATGATTTGGTACTAAGGCCAAATTAACTTTAGAACAAACAAGATTTAGAAGTTTACCTTTTTTAATGAGCTAGTTAGCATATTTTGGACAATCCTTCTTCACATGACCAGTCTTCTTACAGAAGAAACAAGTAATAACCGGATCTTGCTTCTGTTGCACTTTAGGTTGTGAAGTTCCTTTATTTGTAGCTCCTTTAGCTTTATAATTCCTTTTTCTTTTGGTAGCAAAATCATGAGAAGAAGCAGCTAAGTGAGTACTTTCTATCTTTTCATGTTTCAATCTTTCTTCCTCTTGCACACACTGAGCAATGAGCTCATTAAGAGTCCATTTTTTCTTTTGAGTATTATAACTAATCTTAAAATGACTGAATTGTGTAAGAAGAGAGATCAAGACTAGATGCACAAGAATGTCATCAGACAATTCTAACTTTAATGCTCTTAGTCTTATAACAAGATTAGACATTTTCATAATGTACTCTCTTATGTTCCCTTTGTCTTTATACCATATTGAAACAAGTTTATTAAGAATAGTACTTGTTTCGACCTTTTCAGAACCTACGAAATGATCTGTTATTTGGCTTAGGAACTTCTTAGCATTTTCCTCCTCAGGTATTGCACCCCTTATGGTATCTGGAATAGAATGCTTCATGATCATAAGACTCATGCGGTTTGAACGCTCCCACTTTTCAAAATTTGCCCTTTGTTCAATAGTGCTTTCCGCAGTAAGGGCAGGAGGGCGTTCAGTCTGAATCACATAGTCTAGATCCATACACCTAAGAATAATAGTAATGTGCTCTTTCTATTTCTTAAAATTAGAGCCATTAAGCACTGAAATATTATGTAAATTGGCAGATAATAAAGAAACATTAACTGAAAAAAAAAATAAAAAATTAACTCATAATTAGTAACAGTATAAGGTGGGCCCTTTATAAGATACATAGCACAACATAATAATTTAATCTTTGGATAGAAATTATAATTTGTAAACGACACTCTTAAAATTATAGTTAATAAATATTGATAATAAATTCTGCCAATAATAAGCCTTTCTTTGCACCGACTTATTATATGCATGAATAATTTAAAAAATTACTACATCTTTAAAGTCCGGCCAAAAAATAATCTTCCTTGGGCCGATTATTTTTCGCATAAACTAGAAATAAATCTTTAGTGTTATTCAATTAAGTTTAAATTAAATAAATTGATCTAATAGATGTCACTTTGGTGACATATTATTTCAATTTAATTTAAATTTAAAATAATGAATAATTATTTCAAATAAAAAAATATTTAATTGATAAATATATTTTATCAATAAATAATTTATTTATTTATAAGTAACTAATGACGTTATAAATACATAACTCCTCATGTCATTAAAAATATAAATATATTTAATTCAAGAGTTATAAGTCATTGATTAATTTAATGATATTATAAATACATGACTCCTCATGTCATTAAAAAATATATATAAATATATTTAATTCTTATATGTAACCGACAAATAAAAAAATAATAGCAAAATAACTATTCTTTATATTATAAATTCATGAACAATGACAACTTTTCGTATTCTCATACCAAAAAAAAAAAAAACTAAATCCATGAAAATGATAAACTCAATGGATGATAAAAGTAGTGAAGAATCAGTACTATTACGGTAATGTTGAACTTCACAATTTAATTGTCATCTCTCAATTTTTCAAAACAAAGTAAAATAGATTTTAAAAAATTGCTTGCAAATATTTTTCATCAAAAAATCAGAATTTTTCCAAATGAAAAATCATTATCAAACAAATATTTTCTTGATCGAAAAAAAACTCAAACAAATCAAAAACGTACTTAGAGAAAATCATTTCTCGTTGATTCAACATGAAAACCAGGCTTTGATACCACTTGTTAAGATTCAATGGAGACAGAAAAATAATTTTATCGTCTCCAAAAGACATGCCAAATCATCGAGAAGAATTATCGGAAATGTACCTGGATCCATTGAAATACGAAATCAAGGTCTTCGATCTTCCACGTTTGAAGTGGCATTCTCCAAGAGAGCGAGAGACCCCTTCTTTTCACTCAAGATGGGAAATGAGGAAAATGAGAACATCACCGCTTAAACTGGGGACCTTGACCCTTTTATACTTCAAGTGTATTTATTTTTATTTCAGCCCATCATTAAAATAAAAATAAATACTTGGTCTCTATACAAATAATTAATTCCATATAAATTTAAATGAGATGCCACATAAGCTAAATAATAATTGAATTCTTAAATAGATCACAAATTTTATTTGGCTCAATATTAGATAGCTTCTAATGTATAAAACTTTATTTATATATAAAAGTATATGTGCCCACATATAAAAATTTCTCAACACAGAGTAGTATAATGTCTCTAAGTATGATTAAAGTAAACATCTACATAGATAACAAGACAACTAAAGTGACTTAATTTCAAAAGAGACGGTAAGTGCAAAATAATACATTCAAACCATATTCATATTATGTTCGAACAATATTCAAACTTTGATTTAATTCTTGTTTGAACTTTACTTGAACCCTGATCAAATCTTAGCCGAGTTTGCAAGGTTCTAATATCGATCAAATCTTATTCAACTTGAGTGAAATATTTTCAACCCATAATTGAATTGATCATATTTTGAACAATGTTAAAAAATACAAATAATATTAAAAAAAGCTTCCAACTATGCTCAATCATGAACAAAATATATTTCGATCAAAGCTAGAATAAGTTTCAATCAATGCTCAAAGCTAATAATCAGATGTCTAATATTCTTGTGGATTTCAAGTCTACAATATGAATATTATTTTTAAATCTAGATGCTCAAATATATAGCATCATCAACTTAAGCAACTATTTATAAACTGTCAAACTTTGATGCAAAACCATTATTTACAAATATAAATCACTGGAGAAAGAAATGCATTGAGAATAATAAGAGATGAAAAGCTTCTTACTTGATAGTTTATATAATATTGGGGAGTCCTCTCAAATTACGCGGGTATTATTTACTTAAATTTAGGATATATTCATCAAATAAATAAAACGGCTTTAATTTGGGCTGCAAATTTGATTTCAAAAAAGGGGGATATATATATATATATATATATATATATATATATATATATATATATATATATATATATATATATATATATATATATATATATCACTTTATTTTATGCTATTTATATATTTAACATTCAAAATTTTAATATTATTATTGCGGGCTAGAATATACGCGGCGATAGAGTTATAATTCTAGGTCTTAGCGTTGCACGAATATCCAGCTCACACACAGAGAACACAATATTGTTTACGTGAAAAACCCAGGAAAGGGGAAAAACTATGGGGCCTAGCCCAGTTGAAAATGATTCCACTAAATTTGAGTACAGTACAATGGTCTGACTCGTCCTTGAAGATGACCAGATTACAAATGTCAATTGAAAGTTTCACAAAAGTTCAGCGTCACTACAACGTCAGGTGGTGATTCGGCAGCACTTCGGCGGTAGTCTCGCAGTGGCACTTCGGCGTTAGGGGGCACTCCGGCTTCGGGTGGCACCTCGTAGTCCTCTAATGGTCTGGTGGTGGTTCGACAGAACTCCGGCGTCCCTTGGCGGTCCGGTGTGGTGCGGTAGAACCCGACGATGGTGCGGTAGAACTCCGGTCGAGGAGGAACTGGGCGGCTAGAGTTTTCTTCCCTCTCTTCCTTCTTCTCTCTTGGCTTCAATCCCCCCCCCCCCCCCCCTTCAAGAGAAAATGGGTTTCTATTTATAGAATTCTTGAGTGGCATGGCTCGTAAATAAGTGAAAGATCAAGGGTAAATTGGGAGTGGTTTGGATGGACGGACGATTTTGATTCCTACAATCATGTACCATTCCATGGACTTTTGACTATCTTAATGATATCATAATTTGATGATCTTAGGCTCGTTGGATTTGTCTCGTCGAGCCGCTCAATTCGACTATAAGCATGTCATGATTGGAGATCGCTTGGTAACCCAAATTGTGGTTTGATCCTTCCAAAAGTGCTTCGAGTCTTTGATTTGGACTCATTTGGGCTCGGATTGGGTCGATTTTGGTGTCGTTGGGTTCGTGTTTCCGAGACGGTCAGTTCGACTATAAGTTTGTAGAAATCAGAGTTCGAATGGTCTCGATTTTAATTTTTGATGCTTCCAACTTGATTTTGTCTCAAGATTCGTGCCTGATCAAGATAAATTTTTGATGATGTATCAGTTGCCCTCCTATTTTTATATGTCGAAACTTGGAAAGTCTAAAAATATATATTAGAGCTCTTGAAACGAAATTATTAATTCAAATATAGCATATATAAATATATATAAAAGATTTAAGCGTAAGAATTTTTTGAATTGAAAGATTTAAATATATTAGACTTTGAAATGAGAGACTCAAATATAGCATATATAAATACTCTACTGAAGCTACTTTTTTTTGCTTTATAATATAAAATTATTTATTTTAATTAAAGCAACTAAATTATTAATATTTCATTGGTAAGATGATGAACTTTCATCATCAACCCATTAAAACTATTATAGGCTAAAAAGTGAGACCTGAAGCAACAAGCAGTAATGGCTAAACATTTATTTTGCTTCAAGCCGTTTGGCCCAACTCCATTAAGATGGCAATAGTACCGCCTCATATATTTGTATTTATTATTATTATTTTATTACATTTTTGTATACGCCTTTTTTTTAATGCCTTTCTGCCTCCCAGCAACGAACCCGAGGCGGCATACTGCCGTTTAAAAAATTTTTAATGAATGTAATTGATTTTTGGCTTTTAAAATTTCAAAAAAATTATAAAAAGTAAATGAAAAATTCTAGCAATTTATTTCATCTTCTTTTTTTTATTATTAAACACTTCTTTGATAAAGATAATTAATTTTGGCCATTTCAAATTCCAAAAATCTTAATTATTATTATTTATTTATTATTTATCATTATTATTAAATGATTTTGGCTTGTAGAATTCCATTTTTTTTTTCTTTCTGGAATGACTATTCATATCCTCCTCTTTTGAGTTATTATGAAGTATTTAATATGCATTCAATTATTCTTATTTATTTATATTTTTTGACTTTTTAAATTCCCAAATAATAATAAAAATTATGAAATGACTATTTGAATTCTTATATTTATTCATATGTTAAATGAAGATAATTAATTTTTGTCTCTTAGAATTTTAATTTTTTTTAATTATAGAAATTCTAGAGCGACTTTTTATCTTCCTCCTTGCAACTATAAATACCCCCCTTTATGGTATGAAAATATGCATTTCTCCCTCTCTTCTCTCAAGCTGAGACTTTTCCCTAGCTCTATTCAGATGGGTATCCCCTGTTCAGTCCTAGGGCCCCTTGCTGAGTAGGAATTTCCTCTACTTTCTTCTCATCTTTCTATATAGAGGTCATGACGGGCAATCACCCCTTCGAGAGATCCGATGACCAAAGGAGATTCACGTCCTACTGCCTAGAATGATGGTGAGAGGGGATCTAGTAAGAGAGCTAAATTAGATGATGTTGCGTCCATCGTTACTAGCGATTCCCTGATCATCCTTCACCAAAAATTTCATTTTCCTAATAACCTACCCGTCCCTTTGCATGTCGGAGAAGAAGACATCCTGAGGATTCTTAACATCCCTGACACCAAACATCTTTTATTCTAGGTTTGTTACTTAACCAAATATATTGAAGAAGAGTTTTTTATTCAAAGTGGGGCTGTCAATTCAAGCTGGGAGGTCAGAGGCAAAGATGTTGAAGAAGTCTTCTAAAATTCACAAGCCACCTGCCCCGTCTTCAAAAGTTTCTACTAAGCGAAAAAGTGATGATCCTCCGGCTTTATTGAAGAAGAAGAAAATAGAGGGAATTTCAACGAGCACTAGCTAGGTTCCCCCTAACTCTTCCCCTGCCAAGTTGCATGTTCCTGGGAATGTGTTGAAACATCAGTGCCTCGAACATCGTAAATCTGATGACTTGGTGAGTAGAGTCTTTTCCCTTATTTTTCACACTTCTTTTTGTGCATCAATTGGAACATTCTCTCATGCACCCCTCTATCTTATTTCAGCTATCGCACCGCATGGAGCTTGAGGTCGAGTTTACGTAGATCTTAAATGAGTGAAATGATGAATTCGTGAAGGTCAAATATCTTCAAGAAGAGTACAAGCGGAAGTATAATCATAAAACCAAAGAGGTGAAGGAGCTAGAGGTGGAATTGACTGATTGCAGAATTGAATTAGCCAATAGCATGACCACTACTTTTCTTAAAAATTAATAGATAAATCGACTTCAGATTGAACTCGTGGAGGCACAAGAAATAATTACACAGCTTCTAAAGGATCAAAAGGTCTTTGGAGAGAAGGTAGCAGTACTTGAAGCTGAAAATAAGAAATTCCGGACTCTTATAGCTAAGAAAGAGGCTGCTTTGTTTGGCTTAGAATCTTCAAGAATTATTAAAGATTTTAAGAAGTCTATAAACTTCAAGACCATCATCTAAGATCACCTTCAGGAGGCTCGTGAGCATATATATAATATAGAGGTGAAGGCTTTGGAGTAGCAGTGCATGGATGAAGGCTTCACCCGAGGTTTCCTGAAGGGAGTTCGACTGGTACAGCGTAAGGCCGAAGTTAAAATTGATGGGTTAACTACGAGCCAGGCTTCTGAGGATCCTTCTTCAGATTTGGATGGAGCTGAGATTGAAAGCGAGCTGAGGCAGGCCTTTTTCTAGTGATGATGAGTCTATAGATATTGAGTAGTATTTTTCTTAGTAATTATTATATGTAGGATGTTTGTCCCCACATGTGTGATCTCTTTTTTTTAAATGCTTTCTTGGAGCACTTGACTTATCTGAGGTCGTTAGTTATAGCACTCTCCATGCCTTTTAACCTGTGTGGAAGAAGTCAGATTTGTTCTTCTTGAGATCAATTATCCAGTGATCGAGATATATCTTTCTTGGATCAAGGATTTAAAGATCTATATGACACCCACCAATGATGTTTAACCTTTTCGAGGTTGTTAATCAAAGCGTTGTTTGATGATTTTAACCTGCATGGAAGAGGTTGGATCGAATTCCCCTGGATTGATCATCTAAAGATTGAGATACAATAAAGATTGTGTAATTCTCGAATCAAGGATCTTAATATTAAAGTTTATAATATGTGTGAAATGATTACTATACTTTCTCTCGGAGAAGAAGATAATATGAACGAATAAAGTTTCACAATATTGAGCAACACCAAACGTCCCTATTATAACAAGAAATAAACAACACTCAACACTGAAGATATATAATACTTTTAAAACAAGTAGTATTATTATTCTCTACTGATAATATTTACGGAAATTTTTTATATTCCAAGTTCGAGGGAGCATCTTTCCCTCAGCATTCTTCAACTTGAAAGTTCTAGGCTTCACCATGGCTGCCACCAAGTAAGGACCCTCCTAGAGGGGGGAGAGTTTGTTATATTGAGGACCTTTTCCTACTGCCTCGATGCTACATAAAACGAAGTCTCCAACCAAAATATGTCGAGGCTTCATTCTTTGATTATAATAACGAGCAACTCTTTGGTGATATGCAATAACTTTAAGCATCACCACATCTCTTACTTCCGGAAAGAGATCTAAATTATTTCGGAGCTTCTCCTCATTACTGTTAAAGTCAAAAGTTTGAACCCTAGGACTTGGAATTCCAATATCAATGGGAAGTACTATTTTTGTGCCAAAATAGAGATTATACAGAGTTTCTCCTGTTGGAGTTCTTGTGGTGGTACGATAAGCCCAGAGGACATTCGGGAGTTTATCAGCCACTACAAAAAAATAGCCCATTACCGTCAGAATTTCAGGCGGATACTATACACCGGAAACAGTGGCGACCTTACTGGCCGATATTTCACCGGTGCATGTGCGGCAAACATTTATGGCTGTTGTACTGGCGCTAAATAACCGACGTACATTACACCGGCATTACACTGGAAACATTTTTGTTTCCGATGCATCTCCCATTGGAAACGACCGACAAAAGTACAGGCGAAATTTACGTCTGCTTACTTAAAGTCGACAAAATATTACCGGCTTAATATCCGCTGGTAATATGACCGACGGCATATCGCCGAAAAATCCGTCAGTTAAGGCCCTATTTCTTGCCCTCCGTGCCTGGTTGCTCATTTCGTTCGGCTTCTTCTCTCTGTTCGAAGATGCTCCGACGACGACGTTCCCTCGCTGTTCGACAATGTTCGATGACGTTCGTGTTCGACTTCGCTCCTTCGACGATGATGTTCCTTCGCTCCATTGGGCGACGTTCCCTCGCGCCTGTTCGACGTCTGCTATTCGACTTCGCTTCTTTGACGACGTTCGCTTGGTGTGAAGGTAACTTTCTCCCTTTTGCTTTAGTCATGGATATTCTCACTAGACATTTGCAAGAGATTGTACCTTGGTGTATGCCTAATTTTTAATGATGATATTCTTCTTGTTAGTAAGACTAGAGAGGAGTTGAAGGAAAACTTAAATTATAGAGATCAACCTTAGAGTTTAAAGGCTTTCATTTGTGTAGATCTAAAATTATTAGTAGAATTCAAGTTGGATTGTTGAAGTGGAGGAATGCATTGGGTATGTTGTGTGATAGAAAAGTCCCCCTCAAACTTAAGGGGAAATTCTATAAGATGGTGGTTAGACTTACAATGCTTTGTGGTGTAGAATATTGCCCATTAAAAGAGAAGCATAATATTAAGTTAAGTGTTGCAGAGATAAGGATACTCAGGTGGATGAGTGCTTTACTCTGAGAGACAATATACGAAATGATCATATACGTGAAAAGGTTAGAGTAGCTCCAGTGGAAGATAAGATTAGAGAGAGTCACCGTAGATGATTTTGTCACATAAAACTGCAGCCTTTCGACGACCAGGTTAATAAAGGAAGAAATTGGTGGTCGATACACTCGAAGCTATGTGTTGCAGTGAGAGTTTGCATGAAGTGCTAAATGTCATCCTAGATGGAGCCTTAGTCTAGTTTGTTTTGCTCACTTAATTAAAACGATGGCCTTCCAAACAGGCTAAGAGTCTTTGTATTTTTCTTTAATAAATGTTATAACATTATCTAATATATCCATATTATATGTAGGTTATATTATGGATATCAGAAATCAATGAGGTTGGATGTATAATCGATTGGTGCAAGGACGAAAGATATTAACCGATGAGTTTATTAGAGGGATGAATATTTTCATTCAAACAACTTCTTAACTACCTAGCTTCATCTTAGATGGAAAGATTCATTGCCCATATTCTAAACATAAAAATCAGGTGCACATAAGCCTATATGACATAACTGTTGATCTATATCGTTGAGGATTCATGCCAGAATATTGGTATTGGACTTTTGGTGGATCAACTGAATATTCTGACTACTGCACTTGATCGCAAGCGGTACGAGGAATGCAGTATGGCAGAGTATACGGTTTAGGCTCGCAAGCCCATGCATATGAGAGGCAGACATCTGGTGGCTCCAATTTTTCAGCTAGTACCCAGGAGTCTTTATATACCCAACAAATAGCTTCCCTTACATCCAAGCTAGAACAGGTAAGGAAAGCACAAGCTGATTGGCAGATACAGATGCAGCAGCAGCAGCGGGAGATGCAACAGCAGATGTAAATATAACAAACTCAAATGTTAGAAGAATTATGAAAGATGAGGGAGCAGATGAGTAGTGGGAAGAGTATAGCAGCTGAGGAGGAAATAGATTCAGGGTAGATGTAATTTATTTATTTTACGGATTTGGACATTTATATTGATGTGTTTTGGATATGATTTATAATATACTCTTGTAGACATCTGCATCAGCTGAGGAGGATGTTATTTTGGAAATGTTTTATATTATACTCTTGTGGATTCTTTTCTACTTCTATTATTTATGTTTATTGTGTACATATTTATTTATTTATTGTTTGCACATATTTTATAATGTAATTGAGGATGTTACTGATCAGAAGTGGTACATGTTATTGTATCCTTTATTTGTAGGTGCGAAAATCTGATTTTAAAGGTATGTAGGTTTTTTTTGTTTATGCTATAGGTTTCCGACGGATTTTTCACCAGAAATTGTGTTGGTAATACGATATATCGTATTTTTCGGTGGATACTCCGCTGTAAATGTCCGACGGAGAATCCATCGGAAATGTCCGGTGGCTCGGCCATCAGTAATATGCGACGGTAAGTGGGCGTCATTTTTCTTACAGCAGAAAATCCGCCGGTATTTGCCGGCGGGGAATCCGCCAGCAACTATTGGCGGACAATATGCCGGAAATCATGAGCAGAGCAGACGTCATTTTCCATAAATTTTTTATCGAAAGTATGCCGGAACATCCTCCAGAAATATTACCGGTGGAATTATGCCGCCGGTAATATTTTTCCGACGCGTGAATTACCGTCGGAGGGATTTGCGTCGGAACTCCACCGGAAATCTGTAATTTTTTATGGATTTTCATTGTTATCGACGGATTCCGTCCGCCGGTAACACTGAATTTTTCTATAGTGAGCTCATTGCCCCCCAGTCTTTCCTAGGCGTGTCTTTAGCCCTTTTAATATAGTATGATTTGTGACTTCCATTTGCCCATTTGTCTGAGGATGGGTAACATTTGTATGCACTAGTTGAATACGGAGATCTTTGCAGAATGTCATAAAAATCTTTCCGATGAATTGAGTTCCATTATTGGTTATAACTTTAGCTGGGATGCTGAAATGACATATTATGTTCTTCCACAGGAAATGTTTGGCATTGGTTTCAGTAATTTTTGCTAGTGGTTCTACCTCCACACATTTAGTGAAATAATCTATAGCCAGGATGATGAACTTTCGTGGTCTGGTGGTTATATGAAAAGGACCCATTATGTCGATCCCCCACTGAGCAAAAGGCGAGGGACTTTGTAGTGATGAGATCTCTACGACAGGCGAATGGGTAAGATTGGCATGTAATTGGCAATTGTTACACTTTTGTACAAATTCTAATGCATCTTGCTTTATCGTGGGCCAATAAAATCCCTATCTCATGATTTTATTGGCTAATATTCTTCCCCCTAGATACTCTCCGCATATGCCTGAATGAACCTCTCGCAGCGTATAATTAGCTTCCAAAGGTGGGAGACACTTGAGGTACGGCCCCGTGAAGTCTCATTTATATAACTTTCCATTAACAATAGTGAAGTTTGGTGCTTGCCTTCAAAGTTGCATTGCCACTGTTGGATCTTCAGGGAGTATGTCATCTTGTAAGAAAGATAAAATGGGATCGATCCATGAAGCTTCCTTTGGTTCATCAATCGATTGTATAACCCATGGGCCTTCGGCACTTGGGAAATAAATATCCTTTATATATTTTCTCTTGAAGATGTCACCGGTTGTCAAAATAGCCAGTTTAGAGAGAGCATCTGCTCGTGCATTATGATCTCGGAGGATATGGATAATTTGATGCTGGGCGATTTGGGCCAAAAGTGATTTTGTTATATTATAGTACTGGGCCAACAGTGGGTTGTGGACGTCAAACTCCCCCTCCACTTGAGAGGAGACCAATTGCAAATCAGTATGAATCATCAAGTTATGAACTTCACAATCGATTGCTAGCCTTAATCCCGCGATAAAGGCCTCGTATTCAGCAACATTGTTTATTGTAAAAAACATCAATCAAATTTTATACTCGAGAGTAGTTTATTGTAGAGAGATTAATAAAATTTTAGCACCATCGCCAGAACTACCTAAAGCTCCATCGATGTATAGGGTCCAATTCAGGGAAGAAGAAAAAGTAGCTAGTGGTTCATCAGAAGTAGGCTTGGTACATTCAACCACAAAATCTATTAATACTTGTGATTTGATGTCAGGTCTATGAAGAAAATGGATGTCAAATTCTCGAAGTTCTACCGACCATTTGATTAATCTTTTAGATGCCTCAGGCTTTTGAAGAATGCTCCTCAGGGATAGATTTGTATAGACTCTAATTATATGGGCCTGGAAATAAGGACGTAATTTTCTGGCCGAGAAAACTAATGCCAAGGCTGTCTTATCCGCCAATGGGCAACGCACTTCTGTCTCAGAGAGTACCTTGTTAATATAATACATAGGGCATTGAACAGCATTCTCCTCTCGAACCAAGACTGAACTTATGACATGCGAAGAGACAGCCATATAGACATACAACATTTCACCAGGTACCGGCTTTGAGATTAGTGGAGGGGAGCTAGATAACTTCAAAGTTATTCAAAAACCTCCTGACATTCATCTGTCCATCGGAACCCTGAGTTACGGGCTCCTCTCAGTATTTTGAAGAAAGGTAGGCATTTTTCGCCTGGCCGAGCCAAAAATTAAGAAAGGGCTACAATTCTTCGATTCAGACATTGGACTTCCCTAATATTTCTTGGAGGTACCATATCTCTCAGTGCTTTGATCTTCTCAGGACTTACCTCGATCCCGCAGTGGGTAACCATGAATCCCAAAAATTTTCCTAAAGTGACTCCGAATGCACACTTGGAAGGATTGAGGCGCATGTTATAGGATCGAAGCTGCTAGAAGCATTATTCTAGGTCAGAGATATATTGTGCTTTTTTAAAACTTTTAACTAGCATATCATCCACATATACTTCCATAGTATGTCCTATAAGGTCTCTAAATACCTTATTCATAAGGCGCTGATATGTGGCCCCAGCATTCTTGATTCCAAATAGCATGACCCGATAACAATATAGTCCTTTATTCGTTTGAAATGTCATTGCTTCCTCATCTATGGGATCTATCCTTATCTGATTGTATTCAGAGTAAGCATCCATAAAGCTCAACATTTGGCTCCCAGAGGTGGCATCCACCAATTGGTCAATACGCGAAAGCGGAAAATTATCCTTCTGGTAAGCTTTATTGAGGTCTGTGTAGTCCACACACATTCTCCAAGCTCTGCTAGCTTTCTTGACTATGACAATATTTGCTAGCCAAGCGGGATAGTGCACTTCTCGTATAAATCCTGCTTCTAGGAGTTTATCAACTTCTTTCTTGATAGCTTGCTGGCGATCTGGTGCAAAATTTCATTTCTTTTGGATAACAGGCTTGTACGTTGGATTTACTTTGAGGGAGTGCATGATTACTTTTGGGTTGATTCCTAGCATGTAAGCTGGACTTCATGCAAATATGTCTTGGTTTGCACATAGAAAATCTATGTATTTCACCTTCTCTTCCTTTGAGAATAATGATCCAATCTGTACCATTCTGGTAGGGTGCTTATCTAATAGAGAGACACAATTAAGATCCTCTACAAGAGAAGCCTTCTGAGGGATGTCCATGTTTCATAGATCAAAATCCTCAATACTTAGGGTAACTGATGGCATGGCTGAGCCTGCCTAAGATAGCATGATTGTGTTGTCTGTTGATCTCCATGCACTATACCGACTCCCGTCAGGGTGAGAAACTTTATTTTAAGGTGTGGGATAGATGCAACGATTCCAAAGATCATCTGGAGTGGCCTTTCAAAGATGGTGTTATAAGTCGATTCTGACTTCTCTACAATAAATTAGACTGAATGTGTAACATATCATGGAAATTCTCCAAGCACAATTAGGAGGCTGATTGATCTTTCTACTCATACGGGTCGATTATCAAAACTATATAGTAGTTCTATAGCTGGTTGGAGCTTTTCCCTAGCCAGGCCCATACTAAGAAAAAGTGGAATAAAATAGGACATCCACTGAGCTCCCACTGTCAAAACTAAGATCCTTTTGACGTTGAAGCATGGGTCGCCAATTCCCGTGTTAATTACAAGTGGATCCTGATGAGGGGTTTGAACTCCGTCTAGATCAGTATCATCAAAAGTAATAGAATGGTCTACACGAGACTTCTTTGGCATTGGCTCCTTGCTAGCTGCAATTAAGACTTGATTGGGTACTGAGTGACCCCCAGCATTAGTTTTAATCTCTCCAACCATTTGACGATTATTTGATGGTTTCCTTTGTTGCTGATTCTACCCCCCAATAGGACCAGCTTCATCCCGAGTAGGTGCGCTTTGGATAAATTATCAAAGATATCCTTGTCGGATCAGCTTCTTAATTTCTTCCTTGAGTTGTTTACAAGCTTCAGTTGTGTGTCTCCGACTACGGTGGAAGTGACAATATTGCTCCTGATTTCCTACATTTGGCTTCAAAGGATTTTGCCACTTTACATTCTCCTGATCTCGGATAGCCATCAACACGTTAGCCCGAGATACATTCAGTGGCATATACTCCTTCTCTTGACGAGTCTCTCGTCGTTGTTGTGAGGGTCGAGGGGGCAAGTTATAGTTTCATTACTTTTTCTGTTGTGATGATGAAATATCCATCCCCGGCGCATTTTTACGTTTCCCGATTATTTGCTCAAATTGCTTCTTATGAGCATTTATGGCCTCATCTGTCGAGATTTGGGCCTCCACACAATGAATTAAGTCAATATATGAATGGACTGTATCTCGTATAAGTGCTAAATAAAAAGGTCCAGAATGAAGCCCTCTAAGAAAAACTCCTCTAAGTAGTTCAGGATCCACCCCTTGATTGAGGGATAGGGATGTTTGCCTGAACATGTTCGTGTTGAACACCTCTGGCCAATAATGGATCTTGAGCAAGACGAACCTTCTCCTGCTCTGCTGGTATTGGTTGTCGGGCCCCTCGCAGGAGTTGAAGAATCTCCTTCTGAGATTCCTCCATTTTTCTGATGCGATCTTTCATAAATGGTCCCGATATCTCTTCTCTAGCATGATTTTGCCCACCAAGGTGAAAAGAGGCAGATGCCTGGCGTCCCTGATTCAGGGACTGATTCCTGGATTGGTGAGAGTTGGAGCGAGAGGCTCCCTGGTAGCGATTACTATGCTTGTTGGCCATTGAAGTAATGATTAGAATTGTGGGATAGTGTTCCCACAGATGACACCAAACTGTTGCGGGCTAAAATATATGCGGTGATAGAGTTATAATTCTAAGTCTTAGCATTGCAAGAATATCCAGCTCACACACAGAGAACACAATATTTTTTACATGGAAAACTCAGGAAAGGGAAAAAACCACGGGGCCTAACCCAGTTGAAAATAATTCCACTAGAATTTGAGTACAGTATAATGGTCTGACTTGTCCTTGAAGACGACCAGATTACAAATATCAATTGAAAGTTTCACAAAAGTTCAACATCACTGCAACGTCAGGTGGAGATCCGACAGCACTCCGGTGTCAGGCGGGAGTTTGGCAGTGGCACTTCGGCGTCAGGGGGCACTCCGGCTTCGGGTGGCACCTCGTCGTCCTCTAATGGTCTGGTGGTGGTTCGACAGAACTCTTGCGTCCTTTGGCGGTCCGGCGGTGGCGCGGCAGAACTCCGATCGAGGAGGAGCTGGGCGGCTAGAGTTTTCTTCCCTCTCTTCCTTCTTCTCTCTTGGCTTCAATCCCCCCCCCCCTTCAAGAGGAAATAAGATTCTATTTATAGAATTCTTGAGTGGCATGGCTCGTAAATAAGTGAAAGATCAAGGAAAAATTGGGAGTGGTTTGGATGGACGGCCGATCTTGATTCTTACGATCATGTACCATTCCATGGACCTTTGACTATCTTAATGATATCAGAATTTGATGATCTTCATCTCGTCGAGCCACTCGATTCAACTATAAGCATGTCACAAGTGGAGATCATTTAGTAACCCAAATTGTGATTTGATCCTTCCAAAAGTGCTTCGAGTCTTTGATTTGGACTCATTTGGGCTTAGATTAGGTCGATTTTGGTGTCATTGAATTCATGTTTCCAAGACGGTCAGTTCGACTATAAGTTTGCAGAAATCAGAGTTCGGATGGTCTCGATTTTAATTTTTAAAATTTCTAACTTGATTTTGCTTCAAGATTCGTGCCTGATCAAGATAAATTTTTGATGATGTATCAATTATATTCTTAATATTTATATAAAATTTTAATATCAAATATATCACTTTTATATTTTATTTTTATCACTCGTATTATTTTATAAAATTTAATATTTTATTTTAAATATTTATATTTATTTTATAGATGATAGATATGTAATATTAAAATTTTAAATATTAGATAACGAAATAGCTCCTAAATCCCGAAAATTTACCCGCAAAACCACCGACCCAACAAAACCTCCGACCGACCGCGACGCCCGCTAGGCGAATTCAACCGCCTCCGGACCAAAGAGCCATGGTACAGCGTCGGCGATCAGCGAAGCGACGCCGCCTGCCTAACCTCCCGTTATTTTCTTCCTTCTCCCGCGCCCTCCACCTTGCTCGGTTGACCTCCGCTGCCAGAGCTAGGGTTTCCGAGAATTCCCTTGCTTCCAATGCCGCAGGTATGCTATCCTAATTTCCATCTATCTACAGCATCTAGCCTAAAGATTCTTCTTTTTTCATTCTACTTTGCAGCACAGAGTGATGATGCAGGTCTCAAACGCCCCGCGAAGATCCAATGGGTGGATTCATCCTTTTCCTCGGACGATAACGATGAAGAAGAACATCTGCAGGAAGTTAGCTTTAAAGCGACATAATACCTTTTTTATGCTTTTTTTTTAATGGATTCTTTATAAGCTTCGTCCTTATTCCACTCCATTTTGGTAAGAAGGTAGCAATAGTTCAAGCGGATTTCGGGTTCTTTGACCCCAAGCCGGGGGATTTCCATGGCGTGAAGCTTCTACTCCAAAATTACCTTGATGAAAAACCGTGGGATCTCAGTGGATTCGTGGACCTGATTCTCGGGCAGACAACCGTTGGGACTGTCGTGAAATTGGATGGGAATGATGAAGTCGAAGAAGAAGGCGACGAAGAGGATTTGTATGCTGTCATTAGCGCCCTTAACTTTGGGCGATATGGTGTAAGAGCAAAGCTGTTTCTTTGCCTAGGCATAGTTTCTGTTGTTTATGTTTTTAGAGTGTTTTGAATGCGAAGTCTTTTTCAGGGTCATCAATGCATTGGGGAGCTGAAAGAGTTTCTCGTTGGTGTTTGTGGTGATGAGAGTGTGAAAACAAAGCTGAAAGTGCTGTTGGAGCAACAGGCAAGTGATGTGGGTCTTTTGGTTTCTCAGAGATTTGTGAACTGCCCACACCAGTTGGTACCACCACTATATGATGCTCTGTTTGACGAGGTTTCTTGGGCAATAGAGGATGAGGTTGGATGGTGATATTCTATCTTGTTCCATCTCTTGTATTTTGAAGCCAATTTTCCAATGATAAATGGTTTAATGACTATTCTTTCTCTCTCTATATATATTTTTAAAGCCAACAAAAGAACTAAGAGACTCATTCTGCTTCAAGTTCTACTTGCTGATTACCAGAATATATGAGGTATTTCATCTGCTATCAATCATCTGCCTTGACTATTGAGGGAAATAATAATGTATAGATTGTTCATGAAATGAAGGAGGGCAGAAACCTTATCCTTTATTTGTGAAGACTAATATTTTCTTTATACTGATGAACACCTTGCTATCAACTATAAATGTAGAATAAACATGCCAACCAATACAATGCAAAAGCAAGAAATGATTCTGATGAACCCATAATTTACCTTAAAGCTGAAGATGAACTTTTTCACGAGGTATTGGCCTGATCAATTATTTTTAGTATAAAATCTCTTGCCACTCATTTATAGACTTATCAGTGAACTTATCTTATTTCAGATGAGTTCATTTTCTTATACATTTCATCTTCATTCTTCACCATTTGTTCCACATGAGGTATGTTTATATTGCAGACTTTACCTCTCAGTTTTTTTTTTTTTGGGTAATTAGGTGGCCTTTAGAGTATTCAATCATGGTTGAATAAAATCATGAAAGATGCAAGTGTGATCATAAAACATAAATTTTGAGTGTGCAGCTTTTAAACTAAAAAAGGTTCTTCAAGCTGTGACCTGGTTGGTTGGTTGTTATTATGCGTTGTATTTGATACTTTGTTTACCTCTTTTTGATATGATTTCTCTGTTAGTCTATATTGTTTACACTAGTGCAAAGCTACATTAATTAACTTAGCATATTGTATAGAGTTTGCTAACTGCAAAGCAGACCTGGTTTAATTTGGCTTTGTTGGTTATTTGAGTTTGACGCATATAGTTAGAGAAGTGTTATGAATTTCTCTAAATGAAGTTAGTTTATCTAAGGTATGATTAATGGCTAGCGCTCAAAAAACGAAAAGCAAAATGCTTGACCCCCAAGCAAATTGAAGCTTAAGTTTTGAAGTCTGAATTGTAAACATGAAAAATTCTGAATTTACTTATTTTTTGGGGTGCAGAGACCAGGGACAAATATTATAATGTAATGTAGAGCAAACAAGCTAGTTGTGAAATGCAAAGAAAATCCGGATTTCTTTTTGTTCCATTAGAAAGAAAAGTGGTTATCATAGCCATGACACATATAAATACATATAGAGAGAAGAAATTTATAGGAAAATCTAATATGTTTCATATGTTGCCAGAATGATCATTTTGCTTTAAAATGCAGGATAAAAGAGAGAACTTTATCCACATGCTCCAATGAGTCTCAGAAAGGGATACAAATACTAGATCATTTCATATTATAGTCCTAGGTATGAAGTGACACTTTAGACAAATGAAATCAGGGAAGTAACGAAATGGATAGTTATAATGAGAAAGTACTTATTGGCCTTGATCTTAATAGTTTGTAAGTGGAAGGGTGGCTGAAGGTCATGTTAATCTAAAGAGAGATTTATGGTTTAGGAATATGCCTAAAAGGTAGGTGTTAGCTCTTTTTTTTTTTCAGTAATTTAAGAACCAATATAATGTGCCTCTTTCATATGTAATTTTATTTTTAAGATGATCGATTACTTCTATTTGATTTTTTTAAGGCTTATCCATGATTGGTTAAAGGTCACTAATTGGCATATTCTTTTCTGCATAACAGATCAACAAGGGAAACAATATTTATACTTTTTTTATACAAAATATTTTTTGATTGGCTTGTTCTACCAACTATTTGCCCAGTCATGATTATTTTTAATGTTTGTGAGTTTGTGATCAATTTTTAAGTGCTTGAATGGACCGAATGAAAGAATGCTTCTAACCGATGTGCAAGAGTGCATCATTTCATAAAGGTTTGTGTTAGAGATGTAAGAGGGCATTGTTTCATAAAGGATTGTGTTCAAGATGTGAAGAAATCAGGTGTGCACATTCGTGCAAGATTTGATGCTCTTTTTCATTGAAATATTTATTCTTAGGGTAGAAAAATATGATTTTTCAAAAGAAAAAAGTGGCAGAATCTGTCATCCACCCACATACGCCTTTAAAAGGAATATGCTGCCAAACTAGCTACAAATATAGAAAGAAGAAGATGGGAAGATGGATGAATAAGTAGAAATAAGTTGCTAGAGAATTGGGTCTTTAGATAGCGCATGAATGAATGTATAATGAAAGTCAGTCTTGGTCTTAGGGTAATAATTTCATCTTTCCAGCCCTTAGCTGGTTTGCAAGTTGTTTAAAACACCGAATTCAAAGAAAGAGAGACAAAGTTGAGAGTGCGTTATATTCAGTCAAAATGATTAGTAAAGGTTGGGTTCTAATTATCTCAACGTATGAAAGAGTCAAACCCTTTAGGTGATTATAGCTTGACATGAACTATGCCATGGTAAAGGTAATATGCTTGAGAAGCTCAAAATTAATGTTTGCTAAGTAAACCTTTTTTATCATTTTCAAATTTATTATAATGAGAAACTCTCAATATGGTAGGCTTTAAGATGGTTTTGGAGTTATAGGGGAGTCTTTTTTTTTTGTTGAAGGATTTTCATTGCTAGTTAGCTGGCTCGTTTCTATTTTAAAAATATGATATATTTGTCATTTAAAAATGCCCCTCGTCATAATTATTTTTCTTTGTTAGACGTATATTACTTGTTATGTGAGGTGAACTTCATGCTTAAAAACTCTTGCAATATTCAATGTTGATGTTGTGTAAGTAAACACTTTTCTTTGTGTTATTGTTGTTTGTATTATAGAAACTATCAGTTTGTTGCACCAGTAGCTCTTTGGTTTATGACTAGTGGTAGTCTTTTATTCATTTGTGGTGCTTGATCTTATTCATGATTGTCTCTTTGATACCTAATGAAAAGTTGGATCCCTTCTATTTGATATTCGTTTGAGTATTTTTTAGTAATACAATATGTGATTATGAGTTTATTTAACAAGAGAAACCTTATTATCCTAGCCTCTAGTCACTTCAATACTTTCAAACAATGAGAGTAGAATTAGAATCAAATTTTTATGTCACTTGCCTTCTTTTATTTCATGAAAAGACAATTAAAAGACCTATACTATTGTCCAAGCAATCCATCACCTAGAAGATTGACCAAGTTACTGAGACAGATTTTGGCTTAGTTCTGACCTTATGCAAGATGATTGAACCAGTAACAAAGGAGATTATAGGATCAATTTGTGCCCTAGAATATGTGTAACTAGAACATACATGACAAAACAGGTTATTTGATGAGGACATCTCTACATGGAAAGTGTATCGAAGGCGTGGCCGTCGATCTACGGCCACGATTGAGTCTTTATATTTTTGAGTCTTGTTGGGTCTTTGTTTCTTTCATTAGTTCCCATGTGTTATTTCCCTATTTTACCCTGTACTTGTTTGTAAGCCCAGAGGGCATCGTCGTCTTTATGTTGTGTCTTTGTGTGAGGCTATTTAAAGCCTTCTATGTATTTTCTTTTGTTGAATGAATAATTATTACAGAAAATTCCTGCACTCTTTGTGTGAGAGTTTGAGAGGTTGAGAGTCTTGAAGGTTTCCCTAGGAGGGACGACGGATCACCCACCAACCTTGGAGACGGCCGGGTTCGTGGTTTCTTTCCCCTCCAACATCTTATTCCCCTTCCCCTTGCTCCCTAGGCCGTCGGGTAGGTCCTTCCCCAAGCCCCACCGTCGGCCACCTAACCCCTCCCCGCTTCTCCCCTTCCCCCCCTCTCCTCTCAAGCCGACGGCAACCCTTCCCACCCCAAGCCAGCCGCCGGCCGCCCCTTCCCTCCCTTTTCCTTTGGGTTTCCTAAATTAGCGTGCTCCTTATTTAGAAAGGATTTGAGTTCAAATCAATTTGAAATTAAATCTAGAAACTTTCCAAATTTATTAAATTTATTTTAGGAAACTTTCCTAATTTAATCCAATTTGAATTTAAATTCAAATAGGAGTAAATTAATTCCTTTCCTAAACTAAGATCCCAAATAAGGCAACCCAAATTAACTCCCCAATCCCCTCCCCCTCTTCCTAAAGCCGCCGGCGCCATGCTTGCCGCCGCCCCTCTCTCTCCTTTTCTCTCTCTCCAATCTCCACTCATTAATTAAATCCTTTTTCCTTTCCTAGTAGCCATCAAATTTCAAAATCTGAAATCAAATTTCAGATTTGGAAATTTTAACTCTTCTAACCCTAACCCTAGCTCTACAAACAAATTCCCCTCCCAACCCCTACCTTGGCCGCCCACTTCCCCCACCCTTCTCCACTTGATTTTCAAAGGAAAAGCTCTCATTCTTTGGAAGGAACCTTCAAGGACAGCAATACTACAGCGACTACACCACCCTCTGATCCTTGAGAAGCATGAATGGAAGCCCGTCCTTGGGATTCGGGTTTAGTGCTTGACGATCAAGACAATATCGACGTACTTCGTTCCCCCTTCTTCGACGTCGGATTTGGTTACGAAACCACCGTTGAAGAATACTTGGAGAGGATCCATATTACATTGGTTGATACTCTCGACGATCAGAGGACCAAAGGAAAGTGGATTACCGTTGGTCGCTTCACACCCGCCATTCCTCCGACTACTTCGCTCTTCTCCTTCAAAGGCTACTTCAATCGTCTTCTACACATCATTACCGGTACCCTGAGCGATTCAAAAGAATTCATCCGGCGACGATTCCTCTCTCAGTAAGGGTTGACTTTTCTACCCTTTCAATTCTCTATTCGTTTTCCCTAACTTTGTAGGTCGTGACAGAAGCGCAAGGAATCGCCCCACTTAACTCCTGCTAAAGCCTAGTAAACGTAGGGAAAGAGTTATTGATTTTCTATGTTGCTAATTTCATTGTTAGAGTAGGGATTTTGAATGAACTCTTATCATTACGCATGTTATTGAATTTCAAGTTATTTTGTTTGTCCTAGTGCTTGGCTAGTGATTTAGCCTAAACATAGGCATCCGTCACTAGTTTTATTTTATCGTTCTAACGGCTAATGGTTGAATCCTTAATGCTCTAAAATAAGAAATCGTGCAATACTCCATTCCATTCATTTTAAGCACATAGTACTACATCATTATTATTCTAGCTTGAGGATCTAAAGTTTTTCAATCAAGACTTGTTAAGCTTTAGAGAGGAAGAATCAAGCTCTTATCTTATAGGTTTGCTATGAGATTTGTTCACTTATCTATTATTTTATTGATATTTTATGCAAATGACTTTCTTTCGATAGATGCCAAGTAGATGCATAAATACGTGGAGGAGAGATGAATAGCAATCAATGTCAGATGGCTTGTGATGAAATAGATTGGTTCCCTACATAGAAGAGTAGAGATTTGGATTTTTTTTTTTTTTTTACTCCCAATGGGATTGGAGAGAGGGAAGATTGTGGTTCTTACCCATTTGGATTCAAGATTTGGGGTAACCTTTGTTCCTTAGCAGGTTAGCTGATAGCATAGATTGGGTTGACCCAATTTAATTATTCATTTCACCATAAAGTTAAGGTTTGCACCCGTTTCAATTTTTTTTTTTTAAAGAAATAAGTTTTTGTGGGTAGGGCATAAAAATCCATTCATGCATCACTTAAGAATTTTTTTTTTTTTCAGTTTTGGCTAACTAATTTCGTTTCCCTTCTTTCTTTGTTTGTGAGATTAAACAATGTAACGAATCAAATTTCACATCAATCATTATATGCATGGTTGTGATTCCTACACCTTCATGTCTTCTAGAAACCACACGTTCCTCCACTAGAAGACTCATCTTGTTGTACTGAATTGGTTTTTTAGATCTTCAGAAGTTGTGCCTCACTTTCATAGCAAGGGATTGAAAGATTCACTTATTACTTTCATTTTTTATCATCTTTCACGGTTTAGGCACTCCATAGAAACCTCCTGCTACAGGCTGACCTCGTCAGGTTCAGCTAGAAACAAAACTTCTAGCAGCCCTGTAACTATCCTCTAGCAGTAGGGATAGAACCCTTCACCAGCAACTGCCTCTCTGCAGGCAAGGACAGAACACCTCCTTCGTTAGTCTACTTCCATGTTTCAATTCTTAAAGATGAATTGAAGAGACCTGTATCAAAAAGAGAATACGGAGGGAAAAATAGAGAAAGAAATGTGGAACATCTACTTAGGAAAAATAGTTATATCCCATACAAGAGAGAGCATATTTATAACCACACAGCTTGAGGCAAAATTATTAATACAAAATTACAAAAATACCTCTCCTAGAAGAAACTAATAAAAGCTTAAAATTTGAAACAACATTTAGTGCAATAAAAGAATCAATATAATAATCTCCACCTTGGCTGTCTAATCCACAAAGAGAATTTAGTGCAAACAGGGTGAATATTTCTCTTTCATTATCCTCAGCAAATCAAGCATCGCTAAAATTTTGAGAAAAAACTAAGCTTTTGTCAACATATATGTGATGTATTGTCATCTTATTGGCGCTTCATAGCTTCCACTATGCCATTAGCAACTGCCTCATTTATAAATGAAGCTTCATATCCAACCATGAACCTTGTTATAACGAATAAACTTTATTTAATCTACAACAAATTAGCTTTATTTAATCTACAACAAATTATAATACGCAGACACTAATCACAATGTTTTGATAAGGAATTTTCTTCATATATGATCTTTCAAAATCATCACATGGTATTTAATCCTCAACTTAAAATGTTGTGCTAGAGGTTTAAGGATTTGTTTAGAAGCTATTATCTCAAACCTGTTAACAATCTTTTACATTCATGTTACATGTGAGAGGAACAATTCTTATTTTTCTTTATTACCGATGATCTCTGATTCTCCATTTTAATAATTTTGGTGACAACTTCAAGATCGTTCATTTCAAAGTCATCCTAGAGCAAAGTGTTCAATCTTGCATTTTTTTGAACTTGCACTTGCAAGTAACATATGGTCAACATAAAGTAAAAGATATTTAGTGCTATCAACTTCAGATTTTAGATAAACACAAGAATCATAACTTTGGCAAGTGTACTGAATATCAAACAGATATTCATCAAATCTTTTATACCACATTCCTGCAGATTATTTCAACATATATAAGAATCTTTTAAACAAATACACTTGATTGTTCAATTCTAATTTTAGTAAATCCTTCAGGTTAATTCATGTAGATAGTCTCCTTCAATTTTTCATGCAAGAATGTTAGCATCCATTTTCTCAAGATGCATGCATAGAATGTTTTGTTAATTCACAGCTTCTTTATCGAAACTTCATTTGATAGAAAACTAGCCATAAATACATAAGAAATAATATCATCTTTTCCATGCCTTTGTGGTGCTTGAACTGTAAGCCTAGGTATGTCCCTAGCCAACTCAAATGTTCTTTGCATTTTTTTTTCCTAAGCTCTTTAGAATTTGCCTCAGTTTATTCTTGATCATTATTTTCAAGAATTTAAAGATTCTTTGGTTGTTCCCCCTCAGGCCCTCAAGTTGCAAGTTTTGATTTGCATTAATTGTCTTGCGTTAGAGTCATATTTCTTGAAACTATGCTATTTGTTGCTTATTAAAGACAACTTCCTTACTGATTAAACATTTAGGATAACCTTGTTCCAATCACTATAACTTATAATCTTAGGATATCCCATATAAATACATTTCGAAGCTCTTGATTCTACTTTATCCTACTTAATGTGAGCATAAGCAATGCAACAAAAAAAATGTTAGTCTATTGTAGTTTCTTGGTTGGCCTCTCATATCTCTTGTGGGGTCTTGAACTCAGTAGCCGATGATGAAAACCTTTTTTATTAATTAAATACCTGTGCTGACTGCTTCCGCCCATATTGTCTGTGGTTGATCTGCATTATTTACCATGTATTTTACCTTTTCAAAAGTGGCCTTGCTGAGTTATTAATCTTACTATAAGTTATTATGTCACTTCTTGATCCTTACAATACTTTTTGAATTAATTTGAGCATAACTCAAGGCCATTGTTAGTTCTCAACTTCTTGACCTATTTTTATGTTTTAGTTTCAATTAGAGTTCTCCATTCATTGAAAACTTCTTTTTCATGTTTCAAGAAATATACTCATTGTTTTCTTAAATAATCATAAATACAAAAAATTCATTGCTCCGTCATATGGCATGCTTTTTGTATAACCACATAAATCTTAATGCACATAATCTAAAATGTCCTTCAATTTATTTTCTGAAGTAACAAACTTTGTTCTCTTGGATTTCCAAGTAATTTTTATTTGTAAAATTCTTCTAGCTTTGATGATACAATTTAGTTTCATCAACAAAATTATAAGACATGCTCACCAAACCACTGATCATAATTATACCCTATAGTATATACATTTCATTCATATGAATGCCTTTCGTGATGATCAAAGAACCTTTACATACGTTTAGTCTTTCATCATTTAAAATTGTATCCAATGCTGTCTAATTTAACGTGAGAAATCAAATTTCTTCTAAGCTTAAAAGCTTACCCTACATTCTTGAGCAAAATTTCCATGCCATTATAGAGTTTGAGTTGATCAGAAGCTTCACCATGAACTTTGCATGCCTTATGTTTTCAAGATATAATGTGCCACTTTCTTTTTCATTGAGAGACTCAAATCAACTTCTGCTTGGGAAAATATGGTAGGAACATCTTCACTTTAGGATTCATTCGTTGCTTGGATATAAATATGAGATTGGCAATACCTATGCACTTTTATAGCTGTCCTCCACTTTCACAACATCTCCTCTATCTATTATCCTTTTTTGATTCTTGTTCTTCAACTTTGAATATTGTTTCTTGAAATGACATTTTTAATGATACAACACCAACAACAACATCATCATCAAGCCTTTATCCCACTATGTGGGATGGGCTAAATGAATATTTTTTCTCCATTGTGTTATATTAAGAGTTTAGTCATTAATAAGAGTACACGTTTTAGATATCTTGGATCTATTGTTCGGAGTGATGGTGATATAGATGGGGATATTATCAGCAGAATCCAAGTTGGATGGTTGAAGTGGAGGAATGCATCGGGCTTATTGTGTGATAGAAAAGTACCCCTCAAACTTAAGGGAAAATTCTATAAGATGGTGGTGAGACCTGCAATGCTTTATGGTGCTGAATGTTGGCCATTAAAAGAGAAGCATAATTCTAAGTTAAGTGTTGCAGAGATGAGGATGCTCAGGTGGATGAGTGGCTTTACCCTTAGAGATAGGATACGAAATGAGCATATTCGTGAAAAGGTTGGAGTAGCTCCAGTGGAAGATAAGATTAGAGAGAGTCGCCTTAGATGGTTTGGTCACGTAAAACGGCGGCCTCCCGATGACCCGGTTAGGAAAGTAGAGGTCTTAGATTTGACTTATGTTAAGAAAGGTAGAGGTAGACCTAAAAAGACTTGGTTAGAAAATATTAGAAATGATCTTTCTTTATTAGATTTAAACGAGAATTTGACTTTTAATAGGACACAATGGAGAAAAAGGATTCATGTAGCCGACCCCACGTAGTGGGATAAAGGCTTGATGTTGTTGTTGTTGTTGTGTTATATTAAGAGTCAAATTCTCATTTAAATCTAATAAAAAAAAGCATTTCTAATGCCAAGTCCTTTTAGGTCTACCTCTACTTTTCTTAGTATAGGCTAGATCTAATACATCTGCTCTCTTACCAGATCATTAGAAGGCGAACGTTTTATGTGATCAAACCATCTAAGATAACTTTCTCTAATCTTATCTACCACTGGAGCTACTCCAACATTTTCGCATATATACTTATTTCGCATTTTATTTCTTAGACTAAAGCCACTCATCCACTGAGCATCCTCATCTCCACAACACTTAATTTTATGCTTGTCTTTTAATGGCCAACATTTTGTGCCATAAAACATTGCAGGTCTCACCACCATCTTATAGAATTTTCTCTTTAGTTTGAGGGGTGCTTTTCTATTACACAACATGCCTGAAGCATTCCTCCACTTCAACCATCCAAGTTGAATTCTACTAATAATGTCCCATCTATTTAACCATCACTTTGAATAATAGACCCGAGATATCTAAAATTGTCATTGCCAGGTCCTAAACTCTGGATGATAAAAATGGAGGGTTGTGTTAGGTAGTCGAGAGCTAGCATAAAACTTATCAAACAATCATGATATGAATCCTTCGTGATGATAAACAAATAATTTTTAATGAATTTTTTCAGTACATTTGACATGAACAAGAAATTCTTTTCAAAAGCATAGTGTCAATGAAATTTTCATACCGACTGGATAGATTAATTGCTTGATCTTCATCATCTATTCTCACTCCTATGTTTTTCAAGTCAAGAACAATCCGATTAAAATCATCTAAATGCCTATTTGAGTTTTTTGAGTCATCCATTTGCAATGCATATAATTTCTTCTTTAGACATAAATAATTGACTAAAGAATTCTTGAGATACAAACATTCTAACATCCCTTATATGTAAATGGTTATTTTTTCATCCGCAACCTGTCATCACACCTGATCCCCAAATTTTAGTAGATTTGCGACGTGAGCTTTGTTCAACAACTCTCCGTGTAATATTTCTTCTTTTTGGGTTGCCTTCTCCAAGAGAGTCGTGTCAAGGCATTGTTGTGTAAGAAGTGCTTTCATCTTGAGCCTCCAAAGGTTGAAATCATTGAGACTATTGAACTCTTCAATCTTAATCTTGACCTTAGACAGCTTTTTTTCTCCTTTTTTTTTTCCTCCTTTCTTCACCGAAAATGAGCCCATATTTATCTTGATATGTGGATGACTGCTTATGTTGAGGTTTAGAATCTTGATGGAGAAAAAAGAAATGGTTGGAAGGAGAGGAAAGCAATCCTGAATCATTCATCTCACCATGAAGAAGGGTGAGCAACAGAATGCTGCCTGGGGTTGCGGTAACTTGCATTGTTTATATTCTGGTTGATTTAATTTTGGAAGGCTTGTTGGTTTTATAATATGGGAGGTTTAGTATTTCCAGTATAGCTTCAAAATTGGCTATTTGATTACTTAAATATTGATGGATTATCGGATCACCGAGCTCCATTGTCATTATGGTTATTAAGAACCATAGACCAGGCCTGCATGCTCTCTTCCTCTTAATAAATTTTAAACATCACTCAATTCTTAGATCGAGATGTGGCTCCTACCTATGAACAAAGAAACACTTTTATCATGATTTTCTTTGAATACGGTCCTATTTCATCTTTGTTCTTATTTGTTTGTGTAAATTGAGAACGTTTTTAAGAAATAATGATTTTGTTTTAGCTTTTTTTCGTTGAATAAATCATTATCTGAGGGGATTTTTGAGAAAGTTTACAGGTTTATAAAATCAATATTGATTACCAGCTACATACTACCACCAGATAATAAAATCAACAAATTTCATCAGTAAAAATGTTTTTTTAAGCAATCAAATGGTCCCCCATTCTGCTTATTTCTGCCAAAAACAATAACTTATGTATGTGAAAATGATAATAATTGGACTTCTACTTTTTGTTGCAACTGAAGAATTATAAAGCGATGGCATTAGTCATGGTCATAAATGTGATGTTGTTCCAAAGTTCCGTGAAATTGTGATCTAATTCATTGAGAGAAATCAAACTTATTCTAAGCTCAGGAACATATCTTACGTTAGCAATCTTTCCATGGCATCATAGAGTTCCAAGTCGAGTAGAGCATTTAATTTGAATTCTGTATGCCTTGTTTCATTAGATATAATGTGCCACATTTCTTTTCATTGAGAAATTCAAACAAACTCCTGTTTGGGCACGCATGGTAGGGGCATCCAAACTCTAGTGTCCATTCCTTGGTTATGAATCTAAGATTGACAATATATTGGCACTTTTATAGCCTTCCTCCCCAATTACAGTATCTCCTCAGCTTATAATCATTTTTAATTCTTTTTTGTTCTCTCTGGGTATTGTTTCTTGAAATAATCTTTCTTTATGATAAAGCAAAAATAAAAATTCCTAACATTCATTTTGACCTTTTTTTTTTAACTATGGTTCCCTTCTCGATTTTTCGCGTCTATTTAGCCTTCAGTGGCACTTTCTTAAGTAAATTCATCATTTCTTTATTTTTCTTTTGAATTTAGTGCAACTTTTACTTGTCACATGGACAAGAAGTTCTTTTCATATAGCATAGTGCGAACGAAATGTTCATACCTACTTGGTAAAGAAAAGAGATATTTTCTTAACGTTCACCATCTTTTCCCACACATAAGCTTTCCAAATATTTAATGATCTAATTAAAATCATCTACATGTCTATTTGAGGATTTTGAGTCCTGTTCTAATGTATTTAATTTCTTTAGATAAACAATTAGTATAACATACTCTATATACCAGTGATTGTTTTTTCATTTGCAGCCCTTCAAAACACCTTATTACCAAGACTCAAGCTTCGTTTGGGACAGCTTTTTCATTACTTCCTAAAGCAGCAGTAAAAAAACTGTCCCAAAAGAAGCCTTAGTAGAATCGTGCCATGAGCTTTGTGCAACAGCTCTTCACATGATATTTCTTCTGCTATTTGGATTTCCTTCTGTTATAGTGAGGCATCCAAGCCTTGTTGGTTAAGAAGTGCCTTCATCTACAGCCTACTAAGACTAAAGTAATTGAGTCCAGTTTACTTTTTAATCATCAATATTGGTCATTGACATATTTTTTCTCCTTCTTGCTCCCTTATTCAATGTAAATGTGCCTAGGTTTGTAATGATATGTGGATTGGTGCTTATGTTAAGGTGGAGCAAAAGCTTGATGAAAATAAAGGAAATAACTGCATGGAGATGAATGCAATCCTGAATCATTCAATTCACCAATAATCTTTGCAAAGGAACAAAGAGGATAAGCCATAGGAATAGGAGGCATAATTTTTTGAAGGTATGAAAGTAGGAGGACATGAATCTATGAAGCAAGGAGCCATCGGAATAGGTGGCAATAATGGAGATTGAACTGCGGCTCAATTGAAACTCTAGTGGCAACTAATGTGGGAGAAGGAAGAGAATGAGTTGGGATCGAAGAGGTGAAATGCTAATATGTACTGCTCAATAAAGAAGGACATAAATGACAAAGATTATGAGCAAGGTGAGTGAAGGATGTCTAGTTGGGAGAGAATTGGTTCGAAACGAGAAGAGTGGTAGGGTCATAGCCTAGACAGAGCAGTTGAGAATGATGGGAAGCTCATGAGAGTCTTGCACACAAGTTTTTGCAAAATGAACAACGTCCCATTCGAGCAAGCGTCGGTTGTGATGGGCCAACTAAATGTTGTGAATATCAAAAGCGAGAGGTCAATGATAATGCATGCCAACGGTGAGGGCCGGAAACATGAGCACCCCTTGGATGGGACTTAAGGCATGTTGACGAGACATAGCATGGAGTTGTGGTAGCTTGTACTGGTTTATTTTCTGGTTGATTCAATTGAAAATCGATTGGAGGGTTTGGATGACTTGTCGGTTTTATGATTTGTGAGGTTAGTCTTTGAGGCATAACTTCAAAAATGAATATTCAGTTATTTGAAATTTTGAATATTGATGGATTATTGGATTCTCCGCTATTTGAATATCAGGGATTATCGGGTGTGGCAATCATGTGTGTTCGTTTGTTCCATTTTTAGTTGAATTAGAGGTACACTATGGCTAATTTGGAGGGTGTTTGAAGACAGATACGAAATTCTTTTGTCTTCTACCTATTCCTTATCTATCAATAATTTTGTGGCTTATGGGATGAACTCGTATGCATGTTCTGCACTTTATCGGTTTAAACTCTCATACTTTATCATAATATTGACTTAGAGAATAAACAAAGAAGATGAGTAGCCTTAAAATAGAATGACTTGAGTTATATAATTTCACAATTTTGGTTGAATCATTTTTTCTTTTACTTTGCAATTTTATGGGTGCAAATTTGGATGTGTGATTGCTTCGAGCATATTATAACTATAATTATTTAATTCCATCTCCTTTTATTGACTTGAATCATGGATTTCTCATTTTGATAATTTTTAATACTAATTTTTTACAAAACTTGTCATTTGCTTGCCACTGTTCTTAATTTTGTTCAAATTTGACACAATTAAAATTCTAATTGTGGTGTGGTCATTAAATTACAATTTTATGCTGAATTTATATGGTCTGAATATTTAGTTGATTTCTTTTATTTTATTTGGTCATTGTATTTTTATTTTGTTTTAATTCTTGCATGTGCTATTTGGATTTCAAAAAAGCAAGTTATTAACTTAATTAATGATTTGTGAAATATGTATCTCAAGTTTTCTTGTATGATTCACATGCATGATATTGTTCTAGTTGCATTACAAAACTCCAATTCAAAATCAATTTGCGTCATCCAGCTCTCTCACTACTACGGTTACTAAGAACCATAGGCCAGGTCCTGCCCCTGCCTGCTCTCATCCGCTCAATTAATTATAAACTTCGCTGATTTCTTATATTTTGATAGAGATGTGGCGTCCAAGAAATACCTTTGTCGTGATTCGAATGAATATGGTGATAAGTGCTGATTTGGTTGTGTAAATTGAGAGCATTTTTTTTTTAGCGGGGGTATTTACTCGCTGCCACTCCAAAGGGAGCGTTTGGCGGCGTAACTAATCCCTCGGTAGAACCTAGCGAGGCCACCCACCAGCATCGGGCCCACACTTGCTTTGCCCCACTAAAGAGGCAAGGCCGTAATAAGAGGGGATTCAAACCTGGGATGGGGGGTTCCCAACCGTGCTCGCCCACCAACCGCCCTAAGCCTCAGTGGATAATTGAGAGCATTTTTAAGAAACAATGATTTTGTTTTGGCTTGTTTTCGGTGAATAAAATCATTATTTTTAAGGGGATTTTGATAAAGTTTGCAAGTATTTGATATCAATATTCATGTCCAACTATTTACATTCAAATGATAGAAATGATAAAATTCTATCATTTTTTAAAACATTTTTTTTTCTAATTTAAAGCAACCAAATGGGCTCTCACGGATTATTTCTTTCAGAAAGGACTGAAACAGTTGTTTCAGAGGACTTCTGTATTTGAAAGTGATAATAACTGAACTTTTGTCATTTCCTGCAGCTGAAGAATTATAGAGCAATGGGGTTAGTCATGGTCATAAATGCTAGTGTTATTCCAAAGTTCCGTGAAAAATTGAAGTCACTTCTGGCTGAAGGCTAGTGCTTGAGTTGTCATCACATAATTTTTCTTTTTTTTTTTCCTTTCAAGAGGGAAAAGAAAGCAACAGAATGGTTCCATTTGTTTCTTCATCAACTTATTCTGTTGTGAGGGCATCGTTGTAAGGGTTTTGTTAATTATTCTTAGGACTGAAAGTTGCAACGTATTATTTCATTTTCTTGAGCTAGTCAATGCTGAAATTTTGGTTTTATACTCGACGAAGTTTTGTATTTTGTACTAATTTTTAATGAGGGGGCATGTAATCGGCATTTTCATAAGTCTCTTGTGGAAGTTATAACCAGTCTTCTCTTTGTTTTTTTTTTTTTTCAGATATTTAGTTCAATTAAGATAAATTCAAATATATATGAGATATTTAAAATTTGAATTCAAAATTTTTTAGTTGATAGTTAAAGCTCCCAATCAACAGACCAAGGTGATCTACGTGTCTTTTCTATGTATTCAGTTGTAGTTAAAACCATGGAATTAAGGTTTCGTTTGAGATGATTTTCTTACTGCTTCTTAAAGCAGCTTTTTAGTACAAAAATTAAATTTTTGTCTAGAATTAAAAAGCTGCTTTAAGTAGTAAGTAGGAAGAAAGCAGTTTCAAACGAAGCCTAAGCAATGTTCTTCCATCAGAGTTTTTTTTGGAGTATTTGATTCATAGTAAAATGAATTCAATTCATATATTTTGATCATTTTTGAGCGATTTGTAGTTCTCTCGGGCGAATTTCAAATTCCTCCTTCATGTGCCTCTATTGAAATCCAATGAGCTCTTGTTGTCCTGTCTCGAAGCCGCCCCAGCTAGCCATCGCAAGGCATCGGCCCTGCAAACTGCTGATTCTGTAAAGCTCGCCCCAACGACCTACTGCAAGTCGTCGGCCGCCCAGCAAGCTCCCTCAATAGTCAAGCCTCTGGTCTCGTTAATGCACCTCTAATGAGTTCTTGTGGCGATGCTTCCCGTTGAAGCCATAGTTCTCTTACCTATCAAGCTATTGTAGTGTTGCAAGGCTAGTTTTTTTCTTTCCTTATTTTTACTTCTCAAATATATTTGTTCAACCAAACATTAAAAAAATGGGGGATTTACATACATATCATTTTATTTCATGTTATTTATATATCTAACATCCAAAATTTTAATATTATATTCCTATCACTCATATAAAATTTTAATATTAAATATATCACTTCGATATTTCATTCTTACCACTCATATCAATCTATAAATTTTAATATTTCATTACATGAACTCATATTTGTTCTATTGGTGGTAGATATGTAATATTAAAGTTTTAGGTATTAGATATATAAATAACATGAAATAAAGTGGTATGTATGTAAATCTCCCTAAAAAAATCACATATTTTAAATTCAATTTTTTTCATATTGCTTTGTATTTGTATGTAGAATACATTCGTTTTTTTTTTTACTTGCGAAAAATAGGCACAATTTAAATAAATTTAAAAATAATAAAAAATGATCCAATAGGGGGATTTTAAATACCTCAATAAATTTTTAAATTTATTTTTCTATCAATCAAACATCTTAAATTTCAAAACCTTTGAATTTAATTTATTATACCCTCCTAATATTTGCAATTAATAGCTCCTAAAGGTTAAAATTGGAATTATGAAAAAAAATTTATGAACAATTTATTAAGTCACAAAATAGTGATTCTTTTCTTTAAAAATCCGGTTCACCAAAAGCTTCTAATGTTTCTGAACTTTTCTATAAAAATAATATTAAATGCATTTATTTTTTTTATTATTTTATTAAGTGTTGCAGAGATGATGATGCTCAACTGGATGAGTGATTTTACTCCTAGAGATAAAATATGAAACAAGTATACATGAAAAGATTGAAAGATAAGATTAGAGAGTCGCCTTAGATGATTTGGTCATATAAAATAGCAGCTGTCTAATAACCCGATTAGAAGAGTAGATATATTAGATTTAACTTATTAAAAAACAATAGAAATAGACCTAAAAAGATTTGACTCAAAAATATTAGAAATAATTTTTCTTTATTAAATTTAAATAAAAATTTAAATTTTAACAAAATAATAATAATAAAAATTCATATAGTTAACCGCATGTAGTGAGATGAAGACTTGATGTTATTGTTGTGTTGTTATTTTTATCATTTTGTTGTCTATTGATGCTTTTGCAGAGCATGCAGAGTAAATATGAGTATTATTCTGCGCAAATAAAATGTTATATTTATGAGTAAAATCCAATATATCAAAATTTTAAAATTTAACTATTCATAATTGTTAGTGAGACTCAATAACTATAAAATATTTTGGGTATAATGATAGCAACTTTATAATAATCTTTGAAGCCACACTTCTCCCCCCACACATTGCAGACATATTACAGTAAGTACCAGCTCAAGAAAGCAAGCACACTTGCATAGTATAGATAATAATATCTGATTGAAAACATGAGGAAGGCCATCAATCAAGAAGATCTACAACTGATCTTCAGACACAACAATTACTAAAGAATAACAAGCTAGAACACAGACGCGTGAGTTTAAATATAGATGGGAGTAGACCAATCAAGCATCCAGTAAGGTGAAGAATCCAATTTAATCATAAAATAGTCGCAATCTCCTGATGCAGCTTCGAAGCTTTGCACTGGCAAATCCGTCTGTTCGTTAGCTGGAATGTAACTTTACATGATTTGAACAATATAATATCGCTTCCTTGCTGTTCTTCAAATTCACCGCACGCAAGCTATGAAAATATGGCTGTCAAATGCCAGAATTAGAAAACAATTTACTTCAGATAACATATAAAATGGTTTTTTTAATATAAAAGGAAGAAGAAAGCTACATAATGATTCATTCACCTCTAAATAAAACATAGGTTTCGTTTGTGACGGCTTTCTTAATGCTTCTTAAAGCAGCTTTTTAGTATAAAAATTAAATTTTTTTACTAAAAAGTTGCTTTAAGAAGCATTAAGAAAGCCGTCCCAAACGAAGCTATAGTTACATGCCATCAAAGGAAAATCATGACAGTACAGTCAGAAGCAAGAACTGAGTAATCCAGGTAGTCTATCTGCTTCCAAGTTTACTTCTTGCTCGCATTTTTCTGATGACAAAAAACTTTTGTGGTGAAAGTAGATTATGAACATTATGCAGTTTGTATCACAGAACAATTTAGCGTTCAAGCAAAAAGCACTAATAGGCTTGTTCTTCTACCAGACTCTCAGTAAACTATGCAGACTACGCTTTATTCTTTGAGGAAACATCTAAGTATCTTCATCGAAATGAATCACTTAATAGAAATGAGATGTCCTGTTTAAATGATTTTCTTGAAATGAATTTAGTTCAAATTTACACATAAAATGAGTAATTCTATAGCTCATAACACTAAAAAGGGAACAAGAATAGATAGATAACAGCAAAAACTGCTTGTTAATACCTACCTCTCAAGTGTGGAAAAGAATAAAAGAAAGCAGAAAAAAGAAAAATAGAAAGAAATCAATAACTTCTCCATTAGAGGCAGATTCTTTTAGTATTTACACGATGAAAGACAAATTTATGAGAAATAAAGCTGAATAAGGGAGAATATGCATTCAAGCAAAACAAAATCTCTCTCTCTCTCTCTCTCTCTTTCTATATATATATATATATATATATATATAGAGAGAGAGAGAGAGAGAGAATGTGCATGATCCTAAGTAGTAAAATTTAGATAGAACTAAACTATAAAATAACGTAACTTATAAATTAGTAACTTTAAACTTTGAAGTGTTGTTCATAGGTTAGAATGAGGAAATATAGAATATAGATAGTGGCATAACTAGATTACTACAATATTTATAGTCACACAAAAAGTAGAAAAAATAAACAATAAAGAAGAGGGAAGCTATACCGCTGTCGATCGCTCTAGATAGCACTGAATCAAACACATTACATGTAACGAAATACTAAATAGCTGGATGGCTTTTGCTATTTAGATAATACTGATATCCACATTATAGTAAACCAAACAGACTCCTAGGGGTTGCTTGGTATCCTATTTTAGGCAGGATATAAGCAAGATTTAGCTTAACTATTACTAAACAGAATTCAATTGGTTCAATAAATCCTGTTTCAGCCCCATTATGGATTAAATTCAGGATTTATTAAATCCCACCATTCATAGAGTTTAAGAGATTTAGTGATTTCTCCTCCCATAAATCGTAAATTCTGAAACAAATAATCAAACAATTATCAGAATTTAGCAATATTTAACATTTGTTATACCAAACAGTTCGAGTTTTAATCCTCTTAAGATTTACCAAATCCTACCTGAGTTTAGATCCTAGCTGTAAGATGCTTTGGTCTACCTGAGTTCAATCCTCTCAAGATTTACATAGTAGTAAGCCCTCCTTAGTTCTAGTTTGATTTCATCTAGGTGCTGCCCAAGCCGAGCAACATCTCAAATTTAGGCTATTTCAACATGAAATAACCACACCTTATTTGCAGAAAATATTGACTTCGTAATAGCGCAATTATCTAAATCTAAATAACCATATCATCTACAAAGCACAATCAAACAGCCCCTAAGAGCTAACAGACCACTCAAACCACATGAACTATTACCTCTAGCTATTGACAGATTCATAAAAGCTCAAATCGGTGATGACTATTTTCAAGGAAACATCTCAAATATAACAAGAAAACGAAGTCAATAGACATATACCTTAGATCTTGATGATCTTAGCAGCTCTTATCAGGGGGTTGGCCTTCGAGATCTCCTCCCTCCCTGCAGCCTTGTAATCAAAAGAACAATCATGCGTGTCCGAATATCGATGGCGAGAGCAAAATAGGTCGCCGCACCGGCACCGGAAACCAGAGAGGGCGATCCTTTTTCGGCAAGTCGAGCAACGATTACCAAATTGAGCTGGAGGCTGAGATTGTCCCTCTGGCTTTGGCAGGGAAGCTACCTTGATGGCAGCAGCTTCTGAAGTTTCCAGTCTCTCAGACCTTTGAACTTGAACAACATCAAGGGGTTCCAATAATAAACAAGATGGAGACTGTTGTGGTATTGTTTGAGACGATGCTGATGAAAGAGAAGAGCTTGATGGCTGAGGGGAAGAGGGATTAAGGATCTCCGCCTCGTCTTTGCCAAGGTTGCAGCTTTCTGGTGCCATTTGATGATATAGGAAAGGGCTACTTGAAACCCAGAAAGATCTAATTATAGAAGCAAGCAAGCTGAAGAAGCTGGATTCAACCCAGGAGAAAGATAATAAAGCAGAAATTAAGAAGGGCTGGTAGCTCCAGCAGCCCACGTTGAAGTGATATTAAAAGAGATGAAAAGTAAGAAAGGGGAAGGCTTACCGATTGGAAGATTAGGGTTCTTCCCAACAGAAGTTTGTTGAAAAAACAAAAGAAGTTAAAACCTTGAGCTGTGGAGCTAGAAGATGGTAGCTTTGTCAAATCTCACCTCCCAAAGTCATCAAGGAAAGAACAAAAGCCAAAAAATTTATTTGATTCGTGAGATAAATCCTAAGCTTAAAGCAAAGTTGCCCGATTTCTCGACCAAGTTGAACAATCCTATAGATCGATCAACCCGTCCGATAGGAGAAATCGAGGCAAAGATCATAAGAAACTGTGAATATATAGCAGCAGCAAAGAAAAGGGAAAGGTGGAAACTTCAGAATTTGGATTGGTTGCCAAGAAAAATAAAAAAAAAAAGATTGTGAAAACGATTAATAGTTTATTGTTAAAGCTCGTTCACAGCCACCGATTAATAATTGTAGGGATGACGATTATTCATTCATTATCTATAGCTTATCCAATTCCACTGAATTTGATAGCATATTCAATTATTTGCTCGAATATTAGTATTGAATTTGATATTTAAATCATTATATTAACTAATCCGCAAGGATTTAATTCTAATTTTTGGGTATCCAAAAACTGAATATAATCAAATATTGACTGTTTTTGTTATTATTATTTAAATTTTTACTGTGATTTGACAAAAAAATATAATTTTGTGTATTAATATGTTTTTTTATATTTAAGTTGACATATACATATATATATATATATATATATATAGAGAGAGAGAGAGAGAGAGAGAGAGAATATGATTATTTTAATTATTTTATGTGTTTTATTGGTAACAAAGGGGTATTCGAAAACCGGCAGCAAGTGGGCACTGATGATAAATTTTATTTAAACAGCCAGTAAGGTTTTGCTATATGGTTTTGAAACTTTAAAGATTGGTATCGTCAATTAAATACAAATTAAATATAGATTAATACGTCTAATCGTAGTGAATTGTGGTGGCATCTCTATTTAGTTGTCGCGATGTTTGAAAACCTTTTTTTTTCTAATTCGATAAATGCAATTTTAAATTATATTAAATGGCTCATTTGCTTGCTTAAAAAAAGAATATATATTTTTAGAAGTAATAATTTTTGTTTTGCTCATTTCAAGGTTTTCTTTGATTATTTTTTTGATTAAAAATAATAATTAGTAAAATATTATTGTTTGAAAGATAATTTTTTTAATGTTCATCTTTAAGAAACTGTTTTCTAAAAAAAAATCTTATAAACTTTAGCTGAGAAAAAAATTTAAGCTATTCCAATTAAAATTAATTATAAAAAAACTATTTTTCATAAGAATTATGATGTTGAAAATTAATGTTGATATCAAAGTTTATTCAGTCAAATAATATATTTAATAAATTTTATCATTTATGTGAATGTTATTTGAGTTATTAATATTATTTTCATCCAAATGCCAAATTCTAAGCCAATTAGGCTAAACGCGGGTGGCTTCAACTGCTACGCACCATGCAAATGCGTCGATGAATAATGCCAACAGGCTCCTCGAGTAATTAAATTCAACTTTCATGCCATTGTTTCCCATATTTATAGATAAAGTTTCAAATACAAATTTGACAAACATATCTGTTTTATCTGGCTAATATTAATTTTAAATTTCAAAATAAAAAAATGCTGCGCCGTATAAACCTGCACTGTAAAGTTTATATATATATATATATTATATAAAAACTTTTCTAAGATATCAGAAGGGAAAGATTATTTTTCATATAGGGGTTGGTTGGTTGAAATTAAAAATCATATTTAAAAAAATAAAATAAATTGTTTTGATTATTATTTAATTGAAGAATTTAATATTAATATTGCTATAAAATTCTACAAACCTCCAAAATTCTCTTCAAAATAAAAACTTTAATTTCTCACTATTGGTAAGTGAATAAATTCTAATTTTTTAAGAGATATCTTTAATATACAAGCAACCTAATGAACCCTAAATTATTTAGACACAGAGGAAAGATCTGCACAATCATAAGATGAGCAGAAAATGCTAAAAAACAACATATTTATTTCTTAAAATTTTCACAATGAAATTTGATTAGTTAATTCATAGCCTAAAATGCTAAACAAGATCATGAAATGTAAGTTCAAGAAGCCTCCTCCTGTATGTCTTCTAGTGTGGACCTCAACCTATATTCTCATATCAATTTTTCTCATTCAAATGACACGAAAATATAAGAACTCCCAACTAATTAAAAGAAAATTCATATCCACCGTAAAACCTGTAAGGCAAAAGTTATTCTCACATAAGGTGCGAACTTGGGAAATTTTTCGAAGTCCATAGACGAATGAATGCCTCTGAGTATCACACAATGTGTAGAAAAAGAACTCTGACGAAAATCCAGGTTGCCCAGAATCAAATAATCAAAACAGAGATCTCATGTAATGAGACTAAAATGATTGAGAACTACGATAGCAAAAACAGAGAAATAAGTATCCAATAGCTAGAACTACTGATTCATTAAAAATTACTCACTGAAGGCTTTCGTAGCAGAAGCTTATAACACCTGAGTCGAGCTGCTAAATGCATTGGAAGGGATAGCTATGTGCGATCATGGAGGAAGAGAGTAAGTGTTAGTGGTACAAGAAATCAAAGATCTTACTACATAACAGCGTTCCGATTCAATATATAAAGAAATTTTAGTGGAATAAATAAAACAAAAAATGATCAAATAAAATAAAATCAAATTCAGAAAGAATTCTTTTAAGAAGATTATTTTTTTGTAAGGCATCAATTTCAGCACTATTACCACGACATTGCTTTACAAACCAACCAATTGCACGATTGTAAGATATTTAAAAAAGAAAATACTCTGTCGAGTTTCAGAAAATGCAAACTGCCGCATAACTTAATGATGATGATCCTGAACGTAACGGAGGCCACAGTACTTGCATACAGCCGGATCTTTCAGATCAAGGCATATGAACTCAATGGGGTGCCCAAGGGCAGGATTTGAATCTGCATCAAGAAAGCACAAAGTAAAGCTTCAAGAGGTTATATTTTTTAAAACAAAAAAAATAAAATTATGTCAGGATATACTCATATAATTTGTATTATGATGAACTTAAAATCATTAAATTTGTTAAGATTATTAATACAACAAAACTCTTCTTATATAGCACAAATTTTAAAAATAAATTTAATAGTTTTTTAATTCCATTCTTATACAAATTGTATCAGGATATCTAAAACTTTCTTTTTTCTATTTTAAAATCACAGCAATTCGATTTTTGATACCTCCTTCGCAAGCCACGATTCGACCTTCAACTTTAATTGGTGGGACTTCATTAATCAGCTCCATTGGAGATTTCTTACTGATGTCCTGCAACAAATATATTAAGTCATCATCACATACTCTGCTAGATAAGATCGTATAAAGCCTCAAGTTTCGCAAATCCAATATATTCTTTGTAATAACTAAACCCTTGTTTAGTGAACAGAACTGGCCAAGTATTTTTGTACGCAACCCTGAACTCCTCTACATGTGAATTCACTTAGTTCATCCCCGAACCAGACTATGATCATGTCTTGCCCCAATTGCCGCCTTGGCCTCGCGCAATTAGCACACCTCAGTCCCCTTTCTCCACAACAAAATCCTGTGCTTACCACCGCCCACAGATCGATTTAAAGCAACCAAGAGTTTGGGCATCACATCTCTTTTTCCCTTGCAGCCGCTGAACCCACCAACCCTTCCATTCATTCCTCTCAAGCGCAACCACTATCCTTCTTGACAAGGAGCACCATAAGCCCGCCTCTTGTTCTTCCACCCTTTAAGCCACCAAACGAAAGCCATCACCCTTTTATTCTTCCTTCAACGGTAAATTCTCTTTCCCCCTCCTTCCACTCTTCCTTTTCTTCTTACATCAGTCAAGCAGACAAAGAAATCCTCACCTCTCCATCACCATCAATCGTAAGATGACTGCGAGTGTCCCTCTGCTCTTTCACCTTATTCTTCTTCATTCTCTTCTTCTAACTCATTATGTATACTTATGCTGCTTCTAAACTGTTTACTATGAGATGTGACTATTTATTATTATATTTGATTAATTATTATTTATATTTGATTAGATTAGTCAAAATGGTATTTAGTTATTAGTATTATGTATGCTTAATTCTTTTAATCATAAATCTGGTACATTATAATTAGTTTACAATTGTAAGTTTTATTTTTATAATCATTATACTTAAACTAGGTCGATGAAGAGGTAAAGGGTTCGTATTGTGTAGGACCTAAGAGTTGATTTCCACATGGTGTGATTTGAGGGGATCTCAAGTAACATGCATTCTCGTACCGATCATCTTCAATTAAATAACAGTCCTTTATTAAAGGATAGACATATCATTCTTTGTTTGGGGTGTTATTCTTGTTATTTGTATTAAATTTTTAGATATTGTAGGCTGTTAAGTCCTACTTTCAATATTCAATTACTGCTACATATGCTTTAATAGATCTTATTAATCTTCATAATGAAAATAATATTTGGTAGAAATAGTTTACTCAGATTATTGTTGCATAAATATTTAAGTATAAAAACGATTCCTACAATAAAAAGATTTACTTCCATGCATGTTGCCTCTATTAAATAACATAAAATTTATTTCTTCAAATCATCTCTTATTATGAAACTAATACTTGCCATGTTGACTATACAATATATGTTGATGTATAGAGACTATATGCTTGTGTAAAGTGATATATATGTCGGTATTCCCTTTTGTTATTGGCTAATAGGATCGACAGGTCGTTATAAAAATGATTAGATTTCCATGAAATTGGCGCCTGACTTTCATTGTTTCAAGGAGTCGTAGTAAATTGACTATGTGCACATGAATAATCAAGTAAAAATAAACTATTGTTGAGTCATATATAGATATGTACATTATTATAGATGATATTGTCAATTTTTTTCTCTTTCAGACCTGAGGTGTGACACTCGTTCTCGTTACATAGAATGTATTTTAAAAGTAACCATCAAATTAATAGAATACATGATGAAAATAAAGTCCTCAATGAAGCTAGATTTGCACAAATGCATTGAGTTATGAATGTTAAGCATATTAAGCAAACCAAACACAATGTATAAGCTCATTTTTTGAAAGGCCAAATATGAACAGGAGATAGCTCAATGAAATTTTGTTTGTTTGATAGTTTTAAAAGGTGAAATGCATGAAAAAAAGAAGTAGACTTTAAGATGATAAATATGTTGTCTGATCATGCTTGTTTTTCACATGATTGATGATGATAAAATTATTATCAAACTCGATTCACAAGTAATTGTCATGTTGAAGAATAAAACTAACAGTGGCCTTGAGTTTCAAGATTGTCTTGCGAAAAATGCAAAAATTAAATTTGGAGGATAATAATTAAAGAGAGATTGTTTGAATTATTGTATATTTCATTGAGAATTTTACACCCTAATTTATACAGCAGAATTCTATGATATATTAGATAATTCATCCTTTTATGATAACTAATTACACTGTGTAATCTTGTTAATTATTATAATGATAGAATATGGAATCTACTAGCAATATTTTTTTTGGGACATTTAGGTCAATTAAGGCAGACTCACACACACAAAGACTCGAACCCAAACCTCTTGGTTGGAAGCCTAGGCTCTCAACCAACATGCCAAGGTGAGAGAGAGAGAGAGAGAGAGAGAGAGAGGGAGGGGGGGAATTAATGGGGATTTGATTGGAGTAATTGATTGATTCTTTTAATTAGAATCTTAAATTAGGAAAGGGATTAAAGACCTTTCAAAATTTAAAATTCAAAATTAAGAGATGGGAGGGAATTGTGTAATTAATTCAAATTAATGACGAAAATTCAAATGTCAAATTAATTTGAAATTCCATTGCTTTGAATCAAATTAGAAAAATAATAAGAGGATGATTGGAAAGTGGCGCCTTGGAGCATTGATGGGGTGGCCGGTGGCAAGGCTAGAATGCTTGGCCGGCGGTTTGAGGTGGAGATGGAGAGGAGACCGGCGGTTGGAAGAAGGGGAGGGTGGTGGCCGACGGTTGAAAGGAAAGGGGATGGGTGGCCGGTGGTGGGGAAGAGGATGGGAGGTAGAAAGCTGGTGGCTAGGGGGAGATTTAATTGGCGGCTAAAGGAGGAGGAGGTGGGGGATTAGAGAAAGAAGCTAAACCGTAAGCCCGGACACTTCCTGCTTACGGGTGATGCGCTGCCCTCACCTTGGGACTTCAAACCATGAGCTCGGACGCTTCCTGCGACTGGTGGGTATTGCGTGCCCTCATATAGAGACTTTCACTCTCCTAAGAACTCCCATAGTTCCTAAATCAAAGTGCTGAAATTTTTCATAATATTCATCCATTAACCATTACAAGAAAATGGGGAGGCTATAAATAGCCCAAAATACAATAATTGAACAAAAAACAAAATTGCCCCCCTGGGGTCATATAGACCTACTCCCTCAAGTGAGGGTAAAAATGAAAAAATGTATAAATAAATAAAAATACAATTAATAACTTAAAATAAAATAGTGCTATCATGGCCGTCGATCTTCGTCTCCTCCTCTGATAAGCTTTCACGGTCGGATGTCCGCATCAATTTCTCTTGAATTCCACAAGAGTTTCCTATCAAATTGGTATCAAAACACTTTCTTGGGCAGAAAATCATTTTTTCTTCGCAGTTTTTACGATTGGAACCTAGATTCGATTTATAGCAGCAAAGAAGATGATTGCGTTGGAGGGCGAGATGGAGTAAACTCAAAGCTAGAGTAAAGAAAAAATATTCTAGGATGGAGGGAAGACCCTCGGCCATCGAGGAGATGATGAAAAAGATACCGGAGATGCAATCAAAAGCATCGAAGGCGAATCAAAGGGAGAAACCACGAGAAAAGGAGATTCAGGAGGACAAAGATGAAGTGGAGAGTATTTTCCATCAAAGACCGCCACAAGGAGCCCCGATTGTGGGCAGATCGGGTTATTCTGAAGAACGGACAACAACGAGGGAATCCGACTTTGTCGGGAGAACAGCCGGGCAGGGGGAGAGGTGGAATGAAGGTGGAAAAGGTTGGGGAAGAAACCAATGGGGTATGGAGGGGAGAGCCAGGAAGTTAAAGATGCTGCTCTTTGAAGGGGAGGATGCTCAGGGTTAGGTGTACCGTGTGGAACGTTACTTTGCCGTCAATGGGCTGATGGAAGGGGAAAAACTCATAGTGGTGGGTCTATGTTTGGAAGGGAAATGGCAAGAGGCTAGATATCCGATGTACTCATGAAGAGAATTTAAGGAGTGCTTGTTAGAACATTTTCAAACCATTCAGGACGGAGACCTTCACGAGAAGTTCTATGTCCTAACTCAGGAGGGGACCGTTATGGAGTACCGAGAGAAGTTTGAGCTGTTGTCAGGGAGATTGAGGGGAATCTCAGAGGAAGGCCTGGAGGGAAATTTCATGAAGGGGTACAGGAAGAAATACGGGTAGAACTAAGGGTACTGAGGCCTAGGGGGCTGAGAGAGACGATGGAGCTGCCTCAGCAGATGGAGGAAAAATATCGAAGGGAGAAAGCCAGCAGAAGCAGTCAAACGAGAGGGGCCTACCGAAGTACCTCTACTACTCTCTAGCCCCCAGAACCCAGACAATATCATTCCAACGAGAAGGCCCTAGGGAAAATAGCGCTGGAGTTCGCCCAGGAGGCAACTTCAAGCAACTCACAGACGCGGAGGTGCTGGAGAAGCGGGCAAAGGGGTTATGTTTCAGATGTGCTGAGTACACACTGGGGCATAGGTGTAAGGACCGAACTCTTCAGGTTCTCACCGCTAGTAATGACGAGGAAGCTGAGGAGGGAGGTGGGAGTGAGGTATCGGCGAAGGAGGAAAAGTTACATTTGGACATGATTGAGGTCTCTTTGAACTCAATAGTGGGATTCACCCCGAATCGCACTATGAAGGTGAAAGGAGAAATAGTAGATTAGGATGTAGTAGTGCTGATAGACAGTGGGGCCATCCACAACTTCATCTCCAACGAGGTCGTAGACCAATTGGGGATAAAATTGGTAGACACGGGGTGCTATGAGGGATGATGGGAATGGGGAAGATGGAGATGAGTAGAGGATTGTGTAGGGGGTCAGTCTTGACCATACAGGGAATCTAGATGAGGGAGGATTATCTCCCGTTGGAGCTGGGGAGCACTGATGTCATCCTGGGAATGAGTTGGCTACAGACCTTGGGGAATACCAAGATGAATTGAGGGATGTTGACAATGGAGCTGATGGTGGAAGGGAGGAGGATGTTGATTAAAGGAGATGCAGGACTCTCCAAAGCTATGGTGTCACTAAAAACCATGGTAAGGGCCATACAGGAGGTGGGAGGAGGATTTCTGGTAGAGCTACAGAGCTTGGAGAGGATCAGAGGGGAGGAAGGAGAGGACACCCCTCTTTTCGTATAGCCAATTACACAGCAATTTCAGGAGGTTTTTCAGCCACCTCAGGGATTTTTACCATAGAGGGGGCAGGAGCATGCCGTCACACTAAGGGAGGGGGTATCACATATCAGCGCCAGACCTTATCGCTACCCCCAGAACCAGAAGGATGAAATTGATAAGCTGATCCGGGAGATGTTAGAGGCGGGGATTATCAGGACAAGCGTAAACCCTTTTTCTAGCCTAGTTATACTGGTCAAGAAGAATGGTGGAAGTTGGAGATTTTGTGTGGACTACCGGGCCGAAAACAAGGAGACTGTGCAAAACAAGTTTCCTATTCCAGTTATAGATGAGTTGTGTTGACCTATAAACGGTAACAAAAAAGGGGGAGAAGTACTGTACCTACTCAACACCGGCGCCGATTCGCACGATAGCAAAATCCTTGAAATCCCGTAATCGGACGTCCTGTATAGCAGCTTCACACGTCGACGGCGGGTTCGTGCACGACCCTTGCGTGATCTCTACTACGGATCTGGCCCTACCTCACATCTTTAAAAGGCCGAAGATGAGAAGCTCTTGCGGCTGCCATTCGACTCTTTCCTTTCCCTCTCGCATGCTCCTTCGGCTCTTCTGCTGCTATTCGACTTCGCTCCTCCAATGACGCTCCTTCCTGTTGAATCGGAATCTACGACATTTTGATCGAAAGTAGCAACTAGAACTCGCTTGCTGCAAAGGTAACTTTCTCCTTATCGCATGCTTCTTCGGATCCTCCGTCATGTCTCGACTTCGCCCCTCCGACGGCGTTCCTTCCTGCCAAATCGGAAGTTACGACATTTTGAACAGAAGTGACGATGGGAGCTTGCTTGCTATGAAGGTAACCTCTCCCTCCCGTGCGCTTCTTCGACAGAATCCAGTAAAACCGTCGAACTACAGGAGTTAGTAAATCTGAGATTTACTGTAAAGAGAGGGAGACCGAGAGATTTAACCTAAAACCCGCTCAAATCCTACTTAAATCCTGTTTATTTAGTAATGATATTTCAAAATTAAGTGTTATTAATTATAAATAATTATAATTTATTATTAATTATGATTAGCTTTAATTAATTATATTTAATTATTTTTAATCTTAATTAATAACTACTTATGATTATTCATAATTAATTAATTATTAATTAATTATAAATAATTATGATTAATTATTAATCACAATGTTTTAAAAACCGGACCGGACCGACCGGTTCAACCGTGAATCGGTCTTATGGCCGGTCCGATTCATCCTAAGAACCGCTTCTGCATCAAACCTGCCAGAACCGGTCATGGTTCTCTTGAACCGACCGGTTCAATTTTTGCATTTTTTGAATATTTAAATAAATTATTTTAAAATATTAAGCAATATTTACAATTTAATTTTAAATTTGAAATGCTTAATTTTAAATTAAAAAAATCCAACTAAGCATTTCACAAAGTTTCATCACTTTACATGAGGTACTATCTCATTTTAGCTAAAAAGCCAATATAAAGTAAAAATATTACCAAGAGAAAGTCTCTCAAGTGATGTGGGACTAAAAAAGCTAAAGCTCCTCTTTCTTACTTCTTAACTCTTAAGTTTACAACACATACGATCCATTTTCAAATAAATTTTTTAATTAAACTTTTTATGATGTTAATAATATTTATTTTTAATTAATAATATTAAATAAATTATATTCTTCATTTATTATTTTATGTACTATAAAAATTATTTATTTATTTATTTATAATAAATGATCTAATCTAACATCAATAATTTATAAATGTAAAATAATAATATGAATTTAATATAAATTATAAGTATAAAATATATATAAATATATAACATAAATTAATAATAATTTATATTAAACTTATTAATTGATATGTAAGTTAAATTTGAATTAAATTTAAAGATTGAATACATTTAAATTTAAAATTACATAAGATATTAGTAACGTATGAATTCAATTTATTTTTTAATAAAAAATTTATATTATTATATGATTTTTATATCATCTAAATTTTATTTATTATGTCATCCGGTTCGACCGGTCGAACCGTGAACCGCTCCTACTAGTTCATTGTCCGATCCGGTTTTCACAACAATGATTAATCATGATTAATTTTAATTAACTATATTTAATTATTTTTTAATCTTAATTAATATTTATTTATGATTATTCATAATTAATCATTAATTAATTATAAATAATTATGATTAATTACTAATTATGATTCATTTTAATTAATACTTTTTGATTAATTTTAGTTAATACTTTTTGATTAATTTTAATCTTAATTAATAATTATATATGATTATTCATGATTAATTATTACTAATTATAAATAAATATGTTTAAGCATCAATTATGATTGATTTCAATTAATTATATATTTTTTTTGTTCTATCAAAATCTTCAACATAGAACCATCCTTATCGCACCTCATTTTTATACAGTAGTAGAGTTTGAGCTATTTATTTTTCTGGTGCAAATTAGGCTAGCTATATGACTGATACAGAATCTACATATGGGTATTGCTCTTATGTATAGGGCAACCTTCTGACTTGGACAATCAAAAAAGCAAAATATTGTTGCTAAGAGTAATGTTGAAGTTGAACTCAAATATCTGATAATTGGGATTAGAGATTTGATTTAATAAATAACTTATATAAGAACATAATGAAAGTTCAATAGCTGACTATTAAATCAATTGAATGTTGAAATGGCACACTAAGAGAGGGGTGAATTGGTGATTTAAATTTTTTTCATTTTTTTTATTATAAACCAAAATCAGATTTTAATATGAAAGCATTTTAATAAACGAAATCACAACTCACAATAACAACCCAAAACAAATATTATTCTTTGTGTTTTTTATTTTGTAGAAAAAGCAAATAACATTTTTTTTTTCTTTTATCTTTCTGATGTTTTTTTTTCTTTTTAAAACAAATATTTGTCTCAATCAACCACAATGATTTTTGTATCACAAAAATAATCAAACTCAACTCAAATTGTAAACAAATAAATATGCTGGAAGTAAAACTGCATAAAGTAAATACGAAAATAAAAGAACGTAAACCGATTTTTATACTGGTTCGATCAACTTGACCAACGTCTACTCCTCAAAGTTCCTCTCTTCGAGTATTGTACTAATCAATAGTGACTCTACTTCAGCCCACGGCTAGGCAGAGAAGCCCGTACAGATTCTTCTCTCAAAGAATCTCTCATTTCACCTCCTTGATCTGGCGGAGACACCAAAATCTCTTTCACCTCCTTGGTGTGGCGGAGTAGCCGAAATCCCTTTCACCTTCTCGTTGCGGCGGAGTAGTTGAAATCCCTTTCATCTCCTCAATGTTGCGGAGTAGCTGAAATCTTGTTTACCTCCTCGGTGCGGCAGAGTAGCCGTCAGCCTTTGATACCAAAGGTTTCTTTATAGAGCTTCCCTCAAGCCAAACACTGACACACCCGGAGGAACTCAAGTGTACGTTGGCCGGAGCAACTGTGTGAAAGCTCCTCTCACACTCCCTCTGTGTAAGTTGACTGGAGCACATTCTGTTCGTATAGTATGAGACTCATATCATACAGTACGATTAGTTCATCCTCGGTTGTACGATCTGAAGATCGTCCAATACGACTAGTTCAATCGAATGCAATTCGTACAGGATGAACCCCGAGATAATTAGTTATCGTACAAAAGGTCATTCTGTCGATCGACTAGTACGTTCCAGATTGTATCATACGATCATTAATCTTAATTAATCATGATTCAATTGCTTAATCATAAAGATTAAATTAGACAATATGTTTAAAAATTGTACAGTACAAACTAATTCGTATAGTACAATTGGAACAATTTCAAAATTTGAATTATTGCCTAATTTAGATCAAGGCGAGGATACCAAATATAGCTGATTATCCTATATGATGTTGTGGTTGTACAGTATGATTAGTTATAGCTTTTAACAAATTAATCTCATTTAATTAAATATTTTAATTAATTTTTTATTGCACAGATCGTATAGTACGATCAAGATCGACTAGTACTATCTTTGAAAATTTTAAATATTTGATTACACTCCCCTTGTGTGTGTGCACGGTTGCTAACCCAAGATGCACCTATTATAAATATTGACTCAAGAAAAATAAAAATTACATACTCTTTGAGATAGGTTGACTCACACACACATTCTTGTGCTCTGATTTTTTGACGATAATTTGTGTATGTTAAACATGAAATATTAGTAGTGCACAAGAAACATATATGTAATATAAAGCAGGAGAAAATAAAATAAACATTCAATGATATTTGTAATAATCAAAATATAAGGTCAAACTACCGGATTGCAACACATAATGCTATTAATAATCCTCTGAAGATATATTGTGATAATCAAGTTTCCATCAGTGAAGTTGATAACTCCATCATGATCGAACTAATGGTACCATTAGGGCGCTCTTCCATAGTGTTAATAAGTCGAGATATTAATAGGGTATCATTAATAATACTAAGTTTAGAAAAAATAATCATTTGGCTCAAGTTGTGTACTGGTGTAATAATGGTATATACCCAATCAGGACCTTCTTATACCCATCGACCATATTTCATTAACAAGAATTGAACTTTAATATCATATAAGAAGGTAGAAGAAACGAAAAAGAAAAAAAATTAAGAAAAATATTATTTCAATTCTGACTTAGCCCTATTGAATAATAGGGTATTTATATAGCTTGTTTACAATATTCTTAAGGAAGGATATACATATTAAATATTTATAATTCTTTGAGAGAAATAACTCAAACTTACTATATGAATGAATTAAAAGACAACCAAAACAAGCTAAATTAGAACACATGAACAAAAAAAAATACGTAGCAATTGATACATGATTTTAATGCAATTAACATACCCCGCACCCCCCCCCCCCCTCTCTCTCTCTCCATATAAATTAAGCGAACAATGGCAAGTAGACAACGAACTTTTCATAATCTTTGCTCAACATGCAAGCTTATAGAACTCCTTATAATCACAGAAACAAGCATTTTTTTCATATATGCTACTCTATGTTATGAGTTAACAAATTGAAAATTTAGTCAAGGAAATGATTCCAGAGGAGGCCTTGAGGGTGATAAGTGTGGAATATAATTATACTTAAATAAATTATACACCAAGTCTATTATAAATCACTCTAAAGTTGGTAATGCTCTCCAAGTTCTTTGCTTCATTTGCATTTTATTGGCTTTTTTTGTTCTTTATCTTAGTACCAAAGAATAATTTTGACAAACTTGACGTGACCATCACATATATTATGCTTGTGGCTTCTATATGCCTCAATACTATGGCTATCGATATGCTCATATTCTCAAAAAGGATGGTGATATCCTCCCTCAATATCGAGAATCTAAATAATTGGAGGGTGTTGCTTATTAAGTGCATTGTAAAAAATAAATAGGTGTGGCATAAGAGAATGTATTTATCGGTAGAGATGTTATGGTTGAATCTACTCAATAATTACTTAAGATTTATGCACCAAAGAAGCTCCTAGACAAATGATATGGAAATGGGTTCCAAAAAAGCTTAGCTTAGTATATGAGACAATTTATGTACAAGAGATCTTCAAAACTTACATCTTATGGATGATACAATTAGCACCAATAAAACAAGGGTTTATGGATATCATTACTTCTTATTTGTAAAGACATTTATCACAAAAGGAATTCAATAAATAAGTGGGCATTCTCTTTGATAAGTAAGATCCACAGTTATTATCCTGGCATAAATTCAACTTTTTGAGAATTTATCACTTGATCAACAAGTTCTGATAAGAAACATCACCACCAAACTTTGCTTCCATTAGAGATTAAAATATTTATATTTTCAATATCCCAATCAAATAGAGATGGAAGTAAAGGAAAACAAATTAGGATGAGTAAAGATAAAGAGATTAGAGATTGAAGCTTGTAAATACTTATCAAACTACATGGTGCACATGATGCTGATACAACCAAAGATGATGTTTGTATGAGAGTAGAAAGCTTGGTGCCATTCTGAAAAGATTTTGATGATATAATTCAATTCATTCGTAGGAGCGATGACAGTCGTCACTTGTGTACAAAAAGTCGAAGTTAAGGAGATATGTAAAGAGATAATGGCTACTCCACTAGAGCATATTAATGATACATCTTTGTTTGTGATTGCACGAGTGCTTACTCATCTGAAACTTGCTATAGAGGAAGAAGGAAAATGGTAAGTTATAACCACAATGAAGATGGAGCTTCTGATGAAAGGATAAAAAATTCAAGGGCAAACACACATGTTAACTAACTAAGTAGGGGATGCGAGCTCCTAACTTGCATATAGCTTTCTAACAAGCATGTGAGGACGTATAATATATTTGATGTTATAGTTGATATGACAGGTGATCAGATCAATGCAATCGCACATCTCTTATCTAAGAATGAACTTCACTTGAATAAGCAGAATCAATATTGACGTGTATCAACCATCTTAATTTATTATTTTCATTATATTTGATTTTAATTAGTTGATATCTAAACTTTTTAAAAAGTATCATATATTATTTTAATATCATAATTATTTATTAAATAAAATAAATTCTATTATTTATTTAAATTAAGGTGATAATTATAACCCAACATTAATTCTACTAGTATAAGTAAAGTTCAATCTCAGATAAAAAATATGCAACCTCCTTAATCTAGTCACCTGTTATGTCAACTACAACATTAAACACGTTATATCATTATGTGTTTGTTAGAAGCTCGCTTTCTCTACTTATTGCTTCATATACATGTTTTCCCTTAAATTCCTCACACTTTCATTAGAAGCTCCACCCATATTGTAATCATGATGTGAGATCTCTCTTCCTCCCTAATAACAAGCATCACATAAGCAAGCACTCATGCTATAACAAACAAATAAATATCATTGGTCCACTCTAATGAAGTAGACATCATCTTCCTACACACCTTATTTTTGAATTTGGCATCAATAAGTAATGACCATCTCCACTCTTATATATTAATCAAATCATATTATCAAAAGCTTTCTAGAATGCCAGGTTCGCTACTCTTATGTAGACATCATCTCTAGTCACATTAACACCATATACACATATAATTTAATAGTTACTTTCAAGTTTTTATTAATGAACTTTTTCTCTTTGCTCCTGATCTTCTTTTCTTTACATCCATCTCTTCTTGTTGAGGATGCAAGAGAAGTAAAGACTCTAGCTTCCAATGAAAGGAAATCTCTATGACAATGTGTCATTACTATAACTTATTAATCAAGTGACAACCCCTCTCTAAAAGTCAAACTAATGTCGAGACAGCATAACCAATGAGTTATTATTTGCAGGAGAGCAGAAAGGTGTGTCTATTTGTTGAATTCCTCTAATGATAATTTTTTAAACAAATTAGAAGCAGTGATCATATTAAACTCCTGGGTTACTTATGCTCACTACAGCATCCATAAGATCTAAATTTAAAGCTACTCATACTAATGAGAAATGTTTTCTCTTATATAAGCTTAGCTTTTCTATAATCCAGTTCATCATCCTAAATTAAGGAACTTATTTAATATAGAAATCATAAAGCAATTACTTAATAGAATTAACTATGACATCTTCAACTACTAATATCTTCTCGTATGCTACACCTTTCTAATTATAGTAAGCGCTCAATGAGCAACACACTCCAATTGCTCAAAATTTAGATTTTAAAAAGAAAAAATCATCATTCTTCCTGAGAACATAAGCATGCTAGTAACCACGATGTTGAGAAATATAAAAGACCACAATCAGAATATAGTTGATGGCCACGTCAAGCTTGTCAATAGATTTAATTAAAACCAAGACAAAAGAGCAAAGAATCTAAAGATCAAGAAAACCAACAAATTGCAAATAGAGCAAATAATCTTAAAAATGTATTCAACTCTAGAGTAATTTACAACAGCCATGGTGTAAAGCTTATCATAAACAACATGAAGCACTATACTCATCACCCACAAAACCTCCTATATTATCATCTCATTGAAGCAATGTCCAATATTATAATACACCTCATAGCATAGAATACCAACAATAAAGAAAAGCTTGCATGTCTGATTATAAGGAAATCTATAAGCTTGCATGACAGCAAAATATTATTTAAACCCTATTATCCATCAATTTGTTGATGTTTGCCTACTTCATATGGATTGGGTGGGGCGGGGGAGGAATTGCGTATAAATCATGTCATGTTTTTTTTTTTTTTTATGTTGTGATTCATTTTACTTTTGTAGTTACAATTTTCGTATATTTGAGTTAATTTTGTCATTGAATTGTGTTATTTTAATGTTTTTTGAGAATATCATAACCAAGTTATATAATAACTTCATTCAACTTGGGTAAAGCGAATAATGAAAAAAAAAATCCAATTTTCTTTCTTCTCTTCCCTTCTATCTTCTAACATGATATCAAAGCTTGGTTCCTACTATAGAAAGATAGTTAATAGGACTAAGAAGGCCTTAATTAGGAGCAAAATTGATGTGACAATTAGATCTTTCTCCTCCTTGCCAAGCCTAACCACCAATCTCAAATGAACCTTCATAGAGTACAATGTTTAAAATTGCGCAATTGGATATTGAGGTATTTTTCGTTCGTGAGGTGATGAGTAAGCCTCAAGGGTTTTGAGGCGTAAGCCTCAAAATTAAAAGATTGTGTAAAATCAATATAAAGATTTTTTTAATAATAACTTAATAACATATTTTAATATAGGAAAACAAATTTTAAATTGATTGCAACTAGTTGGGATAAATTTGTTGGTTACGCTACTTGTGATAATAATAAAAGTCAATAAACCATTTAAATATTTAATAAAATAGGACAACTACGTGAAAGGGCAGAACCTTATGTGACTTTCGATTCAACAAAAAGGGTGTCCTCTAACTTACATGACTTTCGATCCAACAGGGAGCGTCGTCGAAGTGTTCTGACTTCCGTTCGAACAAGGAGCGTCGTCAACGAAGGCGAAGGAGCTTTGAGCGAATCGTTCGAAACTCTACCTTACGTGTCCTCACTTCCGATCCAACAGAAAGGGTGTAGTCGAACTAACGCGACTTTCGATCCAACAAGGAACGTCTTCGCACTGTTCTGACTTTCGATCGAATAGGTAACGTCGTTGACGAAGGCGAAGAAGCTGTTAGCGACTCGTTCGAAACTCTACGTTACATGCAGCAGACAAAGTCGAACAGCACGACAGGGTGAACCGAGGTTTAAAGGTTAGTGTTGACACCTATATCTAAAACCACGCATAAAAGGACGAAAATGGTGAATCAAGTAGCGCACAGGTTGGCGCAACGCATCACTTTAAAAGTCAAACAATCTCCGATCGACAAACGGACTTCGCCATCGCGTCCGAAATGCTCTCAACCTTTAAAAACTACATTTTGTTTATTTAATTTGAAGCATTCATATTGGTGGCGCGACCGAGGTGATTCAAATACAACAACGCGCATTCCAAGAAAAGTGGCCTCGTCGTCACCCAAACGACGTCCGATTGCAAAACGGACTACATTGTTGAGTCCGGAACACCGTCGACATCAAAAATCTACATTTTATTTAATTAATTTGGATCGTCCGAAGTGGTGGAACGAACCCCGAGGCAATTCGATTGTAATAGCATGCATTTTGAGGGAAATTTGCCTCGACGTCGACCAAATAACGTCCGATTACAAAATGGATTGCGCCGTTGCGTCCGGAACGTCGTCAACATCAAAGATCTATATTTTATTTAATTAATTTGGATCAACCGGGGTGGTGACACAAATCAAAGCAATCCTAATGCGATGCAATAACGCGCAGTTCAAGGAAATTTGGCCTCGTCGTCGACCAAACGGTCTCGTATTGACGAACAGACTTCGCCACTGCGTCCGGAATGCTTTCAACCTTTAAAAACTACATTTTGTTTATTCAATTCGAAGCATTCAGATTGGCGGTGCGACCAGAGTGATTCAAATGCGGCAGTGCGCGGTTCAAGAAAATCAGCCTCGTCGTCGACCTAATGATCTCCGATCGACGAACGGACTTCGCCACTTCGTCCGGAACATCCCAAATACTTAAGAATGACTTTTAAGTTGATTGAATTAAATGACGTATGAGAAGGTCGATATAAATTGCGAGGCAAAAGCACAAATCGCAAGGTAATGATGCGCAAGTTAAGGAATTTAGCCCTCGGCGTCGACCAAATGATCTCTGATTGACGAACGGACTTCGCCACCGCGTCCAGAACATTGTCAACACTCTAAGTTGACTATCAATTTGTCCAAACTAAAATTATGTCGTGACCGACGAAGGTTCTAATGCAATAGCGCGTATGTCGAGAAAAATTGGTCTCGTCGTCGCTCAAATGACGTCTGATTGGGAAACGAACTGCGTCATTGCGACCAAAACATCGAAAATATCCTAAATGCACTATCAATTTGTCTAATTTTGATATTCGACGAATTCGACACGTATTACGAGGTGAAATATGCACAAATTTTGAGGCAATGCACGTGGACCGAAGCAAATTTAATCGAATGATGCGTCGAGATCATTTCAGATGGATAAATACTTATAATAGCGCATTAATGTCATTACCAGTTTAGTGAAACAAAAAAAATCAAAAGTCAAATTTAAAATCTAATCCAATTTAATGCTAACCTCATACGCTCTGTTCTGAATTTCCTTCAAATCCCGTGAAATCCGCTGAACTTCGGTCGTTTCTATCAATCTTGGCTCCGATTGCGTTGGTTGCTTGCGTTAAAAAAGTAAGAGAACAAGGTAGCTGGCTGCGGGGGAGGCTTCATTATTTTCCTTGCTCTAAAGCTTCTTCTATGCAATCTTCTCGAGCTTTTTTGATCTCACCACTGAGATCCACGTGAAACCAGCCCTCACAACTTGCAATCTTCCCTTTTGAATCCCCATCCTCTCTTAATCTTCCTACTACATATATTCAGGCTTCTTCTCTAAGCCTCCCTTGTACGTCACTTACACCAGTACACAGCAAAGCCATACACTCCTTCCATTATACATGACCTTCCCCTCCCACTATCTGCTCAATATGCGAACCAACCACAGTCCTGTTCAAACTCCTGTAGCCAGGCCTCATGCACACAGCAGCCGAAGTTCACTTTCTACATCCGCCTCCTATACGTTCATCTCTTCACACCAACATCCCGCTCTGCCAGACCACCTTCCGCCTCCAAAGCCAACTGAGCTTCATCCTCACATGGAGAAAATGACTTCAGGGACCTCCTTCACATGCCAATACCTGTCAACATCCACTTAGCACATCTCCTCAACAAGCTACAGGTGAAGTGCCAAACTGCATGAAGTCTACAAGCAGCTATGATACAAGGAAGGAGAGGAGTAAGTTCATCCGTAACTCTTATGAAATTTATAGGTTTTCGGTTGAGGGAAAGTTGGGATAATCCAACCTTTTGAGATCGGTGAGTGTTGGGATTAGTGGAGATTCCGCCTCCGGAAGCTGCATCATTCCATTGTTGAAAGGGACAAAAAAGAAAGAAAAGAATCTTAGATATTCATTGGTGGCTTGGATAAGGGAGCAGGAAGAGGAGCTAAGGAGACCAACCTATGCGTAGGAATTTTTAAAGGCATGCATGCATATGGAATTTCTAAACATAGGCATGTTCCAGAAATTGAACAGACTTTGTTATGAAGTGGCTGAGGAATCCATCAAATGAACATCAAACTACTCCGTACAGCAATGTTTCCCTGCTATGCATAGTGGGTCATGGTGGCATAAGGAAGACAACTCTCTTGCAGCGAGTCTATGAATATGAAATGATAAAGGAATTTGATCTTAAAATGCGAATTTCTGTTTCCAACAACTTTGATGTGAATCAAGTCATTGCAAGTATATTGGAATCTCTGAAAATAAGAGGGTTTTGTTTGCAGAATTTTGATACACTTCAAAAAAAAAATCTCTCAAGTCGGAAGTGATCGAAGCCCAAGAAGTTCTTGTGTTAGATGATATTTGGGAGGATGATAAGGAGAAGATTTAAAAAAAAAAGGAATGAAAGAGTGGGGGATAAAATAAAAAAGAAGATAGCAAAAAAAAAAAAGAAAAAGAAAAGAGAAAAGAATAAAAAAAAGGGGGAAGAGAAAAGAATTTTGCAAATTTTGAGAACTTGTTTCGTCGTTTGCGGCGCACCGGAAAACCGCCCATATACGCTTTCATAAGCGTGGTGGGATGGGACCCCGGTGCGGCGCCTACAACGAGGCGGGTAATCATATAAAAATCCCGCATTCGACGTTCGTGTCGAGCCGGCAAACCGCCTATACACGCTTTCTTAAGCGTGGTGGGAAGGGAACCCGGTGCGACGTCTACGACGAGGCGGGTAGGCCCTATACACGCTTTTCTTAGCGTGGTGGGGACAATTTTAAGTACCCGTACGCGGCTCTGTACCTGCGAGGAAACAAATGTTCTTCTTTTTCAGGTACATCTGAAGACCCATACACGCTTTCTTAAGCGTGGTGGGGGATTGAAGACTTTACACGACCGCGGTGTCCTTGAAAGGGGACACCTACCATACACGCTTTCTTAAGCGTGGTGGGAAAGGCCCAGTTTTCCCGTAATTTCCCCTAAACGGGGGAGACGCCGGGAGGCTGCCGAAATTTCGGGTGAACAGAAGACCACTGGAACCTGATTTGAACAAAATTTGGACAAGCAAATGACTTGATTTGGACAATGAACTTGAACATTTAAACTCAAGTCAAAACTTGATTTAAACTTGCAAAGGACAACAGGGGACTTGAATGAATACAAAGGACATGAACTTGAACAGAATTGAACTCAAAATGAAACTGAATAAATAACAAGGAATTTAAACTTGAACACATCTCAGACTTGAATGAAACAATGCATTGAACTTGACTTAAATATGACATAAACAAGGAAATTAAATCATAGTTGACCAAATGAAATAAATTAAACAAGACCACTTGAACTGGTACTCTGGACTTGAGTTGAGCACTAATGGCTTGAACAATTTGAGTGCCAACAAAGCGTTTACAAGTGTACGAAGAGAGCTTGTGAACTCGAGCTTGAACCATAATTAGATAATCGAATTTGTTGGATGCATAATTACCTCAAAATCATGAATATCAATCATTGAATTTGATTATGCAAGTGTAGATCAATGAACGGATGAGGGACATTCATTGAAATTCCAAATAGAAATGAATTGTTGATTCATTCACAAGCAACGATGCAAACTCACAATGATGTCAAGAGGTCATATATAAGAAACATAGCGTGCTTACAAGTGACAGCAGAAAGGTTGTAGCGAATACAAACCCATGTGGTGCTAGAAGATCTGTGACTGTGTAACACTGCATTCACAAACAAAAGAACGAACCATTATGTACACCACAACCTGCTGATGGCCAATATTTGTCAACTTACAATCTATCAATGCATGATATCAAGTGGCATACAACGAGTACAAAAGACATATGATGATTATGATAACGCTTTATGGGCAATATTAAAACACAAGCAACCATGTTCAACCTTGCAAGCAATGAAATAGGAGAGGGTGTATGATTTGACTGCAAACAGATTAGCTCCTACGAATACTAGAAGATATGCAAGTTAATGTAGCAGATCATTAATCAACATACACGAAGAAATCGAGAACAAGTAAAAGCACCCATGGGTTATATGGTAGAGGGTGATGGAGGTTACATCACCCTTGCAGTCAACCCCCATATAATGTCAATCAAATATACTGATCCGTTGCAAGTGAAAGCAAGTAACTACAACAAGTGCAAACTCCTACAAGTCGTTATAGAAGACCCTTCATCGACATAATATGATATCTACATACAAATATAGAATGCAGTGAATGCAAGCTTCTACGAACTTCTACCAGAAGCAGGAGATTCGTTAGTGCACTACAAATAGTGCACGACAGTCTGCCTGTACAAAGCAGCAAACAACTCAGTCCACGAGCTGCTGCACCACGCCACCGAATCCGCAACATCTATGCGAGCGGACAGAAGGCGTTTACAAATATTCCTTAAAATCCCCCTGCACGTGCACTGTAATTTGTATACACATAGGTACACATAAGGGGATGTATTATGCACCCGCATGGGCCCCGACGAGCGTGTTATTGGTACACACGTGACGTCTAGGGATGTTGCGCGGGTCAGCAAATTCGAACCCGATCCTCCTATGCAAGCAGATAGGAGTAGACAAGGTTCAATAAATAACTATGAAATGCCCCCAAACACCTGCATGGGCCCCGGCGAGCGTGTTATTGGTACACACGTGACGTCTAGGGATGCTGCGCGGGTTAATAAGTGAATTCAAGTTCGAGCCCGATCCTCCTATACAGGTAGATAGGAGTCGACACGGCTCGAACCATTAAATAAATATACGGTCGCGAGATCGACCGAGATATTTGTTTCATACGTTCATATTAGGCCTTCAAGGCCTATAATCAAGAGAATTCACTTATAGACGCACTAAGCCTACGAAACTCGATCCTCTGTCAATTGCTAGACAAAGTCGACAAGGTTTAAAACATAAAAAAACATGAATAACCCCACACCCCGATGATGTTCGCGTTGATTGCAGATTTCAACCGGAGGGGTTAACTTCAAATATTTCAAAATGCCCTCAAGCCTCAAATATTTTTAAGTGACCTCAAGGTCACCCCGATGATGGCCATGTTGAATGCAAATCTCAACCGGAGGGGTTCACAAATACTTTCAAATGCTACCCGAATTCCTACAAAATCCAAATCTTTTAAAATACAAAAATCCAAATCTCCAAAAACTCTAAAATCCAAAAATGTTTAAAATTGAAATCCAACCCATCCAAACATTTAAAGCAAAATCCATCCACCCTCCGCAACAATTTGTCGGGGTGGACAAGTTAAAATTTACTTCAGCTCACATAGAGCTAATGTCTGGTCGAAAATATGACTAGGATCCATTCTCAAACAATCTCCTGCTAGCAAGGACGTGGTACGAGTTCTCTAACCGGCAGTTTCGCCGTCAAATGGCACTGCAGGATAAACGGTTATGACTCGGGGCCCTCTGAACCAGGTGATCGCCGCCAAATGGCACCATTATATTATGGTTATGGCCAGAGCCCGTATGCTCCCCAATGGCATCAAATCCTTGAGATATGAATCAATAGGATATGATCGATAGGGCACAAAGCCCTCTGTTAGCTAAGGTGGATTCAAATTTGTCCCCTTAGGCAAATACCCATCCCAGGTCTACAAGGTCTCCTTGGACGAAGCAACCCATGGCTGTCGACAAGGATCCTTCTGTCAGGTTGGGTCGACTACCTCCTCTGACTAAGTAGACCAGGGACCACGATGGCCCGGGACGACGGAACCATGGGATCTTGATCGGGTCTATCATCCATTCCCCCACCATCTGCTTTAAGTGCAAGATGGTGAAATTTCAATTTTAAATATCAAATCTTCAAACTTTCCTATACCTTAAACCATGCTGCTACTATATGCCAGATGCACGTATCTCCTACGTATCTGATTGACGACTAGCCTTAATCGAAAGTTCTCTCTCGTTACCGAGAGGGGTAATTAACTATAGGGGCTTACGCCTATAGGAAACCAGAACTCAGATCATAAAGTCCTCACAAAATGAGGGCGAAATCTCTGGGTAGTGTCTTATCTACTATCTCATCTGCCTTCCAAAATTTACCCCTTAACTTAATTCGTTAAAACTCCCCCCTCGAAAAGCAAAGAGCGGGCGGAGGCCGGAGCCGAATTTTTGGAGCCCACAGTTAGGTTTAAGTTTTAAAGTTTGTTTTTACTCGTTCTATTGAGGCGAACAACTCACGAAAATGAGGCGCGCCTCAGACAATTCAAGGCGTACGCCTTGCGGGAGCTGCTAGAGGCGTCCGCCTCAATTTGTTCCAAGCTTGAATTGCGCTGAGGCGCACCTCAAGTTACACAATTTTAAATGGTGATAGAGTACTTAGTTCTTTAAATTATTTCCTATAAACTAAATGGTAAGAACTTCTTTCAGTAGCCCCATTATGTTTAAATGATTGTTTGGGAAATGAAAAAAATGGATAACTTTATGGTATCATTATAAACCAAGCTAAATAATATTTTTTTCTCAACTTAGGATACCAATAATATCCTAATAATTTATTGACTTATTAACTTTATGGAAAAGTAGATTAGTTCACAACGCAGCAAAAGCTATTTTAGAGAATATCAATATGATGTATTTTATTCTTAAAATTCAATACAAAAGTGTGTTTGTGAGTAGTGGTGGAACCATAGGGATAGGGGTGGCTCTCGCTCTCTTAGAATTGAGAAAAAACTATATAACTATGTATAATGTGAAATTTTTTCCCCTTAAAATCTCTCTCAATAATGCATACTATAGAAGTTTTATCCCCCAAATTTTGGGTAAACCATTTAACTTCACCTTACTTAAAATCTTGGTTCTGCCACTTATTATCAGATAAGACATGATTCTCAAACAAGGTAGCATAAATGTTATTGAATAATTTATAGTTCTCACCAAAATCTGGAAAGAAATGGACACATTTGAGGATATATTTAGCGTGGGAATATATGCTAGGAAATATATTAAATTAGTGGAGAAAATGAGGACTTAAAATTTTCTTGCTAACCACAATAAAGATTTTGATGAAGTTAATAGAAGAATACTTAGAATCCTGCCATCACCCCTAAAAGAAGAAATATTTGTTGAAATTCAAAGAGAGGAAAGCAGATAGAGAAACGTGCTACAAAGCACTAAAGGCTCTCTCCAAACTAAGGTATCGGCTCTTCCTACTAGGAGTCTAAAGTTAGCTTAAGGAATCAATCATCTCAAGGACTCAAGACATGTAAACAAAGGCAAATATGTGGTGTGATGTCAATAAACAAATCAATCATACAAAAGAGACCTGCTAGGAACTACATTGCAGACCCACACACCAGACAACTCAATTCAATACGGAAACCAACACAAAGATACATGTGCCTATCAAGCAAAAGCTGATGCCTTAATCTAAAAGCAAGAGACAACCTTTAGGAAGCATTTCTCTAGGGAAAAAATAACCTGACATTCTCTTACTCACTCCTAAGAAAACACCTAGCAACTCTCTAATTACCTAAAAAGGTAATTATCTAACAGCTCTAACATGTACAAACGAAGGGCAGGAATTCTGGATCATTAGCTTAGGAGCTTCAAATCACTTGACAATTTTTGCTCAATTTCTTCATAAACTCCAACAACTAGTCATGTTAAAGTTTAAACTATTGATGGATCCTGATCTCCCATTGCTGGAGTGGGCACAATTATAATTAAGCTGATGATATTCTTCTTGTTGACAAGACTAAAGAGGGAGTTGAAGGTAAACTTGAAGTCTGGAGATCAACCTTAGAGTCTAAAGGTTTTCGCTTGAGTAGATCTAAAACTGAATATATGGAGTGTAATTTTAGCAGTAATAGACCTAGTGAGGGGATTGTGACTTTGGGCGATCAAGTCATTAATAAGAGTACACGTTTTAGATATCTTGGATCTATTGTTCAGAGTGATGGTGAAATAGATGGGGATGTTATCAGTAGAATTCAAGTTGGATGGTTGAAGTGGAGGAATGCATCGGGCTTGTTGTGTGATAGAAAAGTCCCCCTTAAACTTAAGGGAAAATTCTATAAGATGGTGGTGAGACCTGCAATGCTTTATGGTGCAGAATGTTGGCCATTAAAAGAGAAGCATAATACTAAGTTATGTGTTGCGGAGATGAGGATGCTTAGGTGGATGAGTGGATTTACTCTTAGAGACAGGATACGAAATGAGCATATACGTGAAAAGGTTGGAGTAGCTCCAGTGGAGGATAAGATTAGAGAGAGTCGCCTTAGATGGTTTGGTCACATAAAACGGCGGCCTTCCGATGACCCAGTTAGGAAAGTAGAGGTATTAGATTTGACTTATGTTAAGAAAGGTAGAGGTAGACCTAAAAAGACTTGGTTAGAAAATATTAGAAATGATCTTTCTCTATTAGATTTAAACGAGAATTTGACTTTGAACCGGACACAATGGAGAAAAAGGATTCATGTTGCCGACCCCACGTAGTGGGACAAAGGCTTGTTATTGTTGTTGTTGTTGTATGGACATGTCCCAAAATTCATCTTATATATTCCCAAACTCCCTTGCAATCTAATAATTGTAAGCAAAATATTTATAGATTGTGATTTTAGAGTTATTTTCTCACCAAATAATGGTAAATTTTAGAAACAAAATTTGGCGAGAGGATTGGCAATGCTAGTGATTTTGGATGACTCTACTAATTTGAGGAAAAACCCAAAGAGAGCAAACAAGCCTTCATTATAAAAGGGGAATTATCTACTCTTACAAGAAGACGCCTAATAAGATTGTGGCATTTTAGCTTGGGTCACCCTAGCTTTTCATATCTCAAATTGCCTGCAACAAAATAAAGATGCATTTTAATGTAAAGTTGATCAACTTTCAAAGACCTATTGTTAAATCTAAACCTTATAAAATTAAGTTTTTAGTACATAGTGACACTTGAGGCCACCTAAGATTCCACTTTCATTGATGATCATACCCATTGGTGTTGGATCAGCATATTGAAAGACAAATATGTTGCCAAAATAACTTTCAAAAACTTCCACAATATGGTTAATACTCAACATTCTGCCAATATCCAAAACTTGCACTCTTCTAGAGGCACATGATATTTCTACCAAATTTTAAGAAGTTACTTAAATCAAAATGGCATTATTTCTCAAAGCCTTGTTTCAATGTTTCACAATAAAATGACAAAGCTGAAAGAAAAAATTATCACCCTAAAGTCTCCAGATTCATCATGTTCACCACCTGATACAAAGATACCTCATGTTATTCTAATATACTTGTACTTTATCTTATGAGAAAATGTATTTCATAAAAAATAAAAATATTGTTAAAGATTTAGAGTGGACTTCAAGTAGCTTCTTCAAGAGAATTTGAAGTGTACTTGAATTAGCTTTTCCAAGAAAATTGGTGCAAACGTGAAGTTGTTCCTTCATCAAGACTCCTTAATTCAACCCTTTAATATGTGAAGATGATGAAACAACATTTTCAATTCATGAACAATAAAAGATGAAAAATCAAGAATATGAAAAGAAGAGACATGCACTAAAAGTCGGCGCTAGAGATTTGGGAGAGCCGGATCCTCCTCTCCAATTGAGGATCATATTGTATCTTATTTTTCTTTGTCTCTTCTTTCAATAAAAATTGTTAGTGAGTGTTCTTCTTCCCCATTTCTTTTGTGTTTTCCGTTGATTTTATGTAAAATGTATCTGTTTCTGATAGTGATTTACATAAACACAACAGAATTCATGTCTATTTATATATCTAACATTCAAAAACTTGTTATTTCCTCGCATACCACTAAAAATGCATCAAAATTATCACCCTAACTCATCATCATCATTAACATTATCCCAACTTTTTATGTCAGCAAATTACCATCTTGACTAATATAATTAATCACTCTGCCTTCTCCTACGTTAACCCTTACGCATGTGAATCCCTCTCCAAAAATCCTAGATGACCATTGAGTTTCATTGTTCCTAGCATCCCCCTCAATTTGACATATGTCTATCATGATATTTTTCTCCAAAAACATTAGCATCCCATGAGATAGTGATCCCCTCTTCGTCAATCAATGCCCTTGGTAATTTTACAAAACAATTTTGTCTTCCTGCTAATGTTCCTTTTTTTAGTTACAAATTTTAAAAAGGACAACCCTAAAAATGTTCTTCTTGTTCATTTTTATATGCTGTATTCATTTTTCTTATTCTCTATTCTGTATAGCACCATCACAAATATTACTTGTCCTTCAACTGTTCCTGCCTGTTTTACCAAAATCCTCATATTGTTCCAAAAGGAACACTAATTTTAGATTAGGCAGCCAAGTTTACTAAGTTCTTTAGCTCAAGTTATTTCACCATGTTATTTTTATGCTCATGTGACTCTTCTTTAATCACAATCCTATGATTTAATAACAGGGAATTTGGCTTGGAGACAAAGGCGAGGAGCAGTTTGTTTGTCACATTAAACCAAACCATACAGTAACGTGACAGTACAGGAGGGTAGCAAAGTAATTACCTTCGATGCATTTAAAGGAAATTGATGGTATGAGGGATTACACTGAGTTTTGACTGTTATGTAAATAGATATGAACTTCATGCATGCAAAACCCCACCCACGCCACCCCACTTTTCTTTACAAAGTGAAGCGCATGAATCATATGGAACACTGTATTGACTTGCTTACTGATTATAAACAACAATATACTATTAGGTTGGTAAATCTTTAGTATACAATGATCCGCCAAAAGTTTCTTTCCAGTTACAACAGATTCTTTTAACATTTTAAATTTGCAAATGTCACATTCCAAATATGAGTATGCATCATACTTGCTGATCTCTACAAGCACCAATGTGCGTGTGTTGAGGGAGAGAAAGAAGAGAAGTTTTTCAATGATATGCCATCTTTCAAGACTAAATAAAAAAGAATAAGAGGTAAAAGAAATCTAAATGCAACATCACTACATAAGCAAGCTTATGCACCGAAATGAAGTGGGGGCAAGAATGATCTAGTTTCAAGCTGATTCAAGTCCAGCCCGAACATACCTTGAATCGATTCGATCTCTAGCTGACTCAACTTGAATCAGCTCTATTTTGGGCCTGCTCAAAACTGAATCGAGCCAACACAAAGACAGTATTATTTCTTCCTCTTTCATATATGTACACACATTGGACCTGTCATGAGCAGGCTCTATCTATTCTAAGACCGACTCAAAATCACCTCAAAAATCAGTTTGGCTTGATAATCTCTCAACTCAAATGTGAAGCAACCCAAAATATAGCAAATCAAACTTATATATATATATATAACACCATTCAAGCTTGTAGATTATCTCAGATTTTCAAGTTGAACAAATACAAAAACGTTGTTAAATACTGTAAATCCTGGATATGCTAAATCCTAAAAACTGTTTGACACGATAGTTGTTAAATCATATTAAATCTTGTGAAACTATTTGGCAATGTAATATAGGATTTAAGGCCGTTGGTTCACTTAAAAATTAAATTTAACGAGTTTTAAAATTAATTTATGTGTTAAATACGAGTTACTAATTAATTTCAATTTTAAAACCAGTAACTTATAATGATAAATAAAATAATTAGAACCTTGTTTAGTTATCAAATAATTTACTTAATAATTTCATTACTAATTATCGTACTAATTATCAAACTACTTATTTAAGTGTTAATTTAATAAGTGTTTAATATCTCATTATATTGATAATTATCTAATTAGTTTTTTTTAAATACCTATTTATGGAACTAGTACTCTTCCAATGATTTTATTAATTACTTAAGTATTATTTAATTAGATTTAATTATTAAGAATACTATTAATTAACTTATTAAGCATTTAAATATTCTACTACTAATTGATTATTTAATTATTATTTACAATATTAATTCTATAATTAATTATTCAATTTCAAATTCTAAACCCTAAGCTAATTAAATTAATTATCAATTATTAATTACACTAATAATTATTTAATTAAGTTTAATAAGATTATTTAATTACATTAATAATTGTTTAATTAATTTAATTAATTTTTAATTAAATTAAATTAATTATGATAAATTAGATTATTAGATGGAGGCCCTCTAGGGTTTGCTTTTCAGCTGTTAGCCTGTTGCCATTTCTTCTTTGCTGCTTCGGCCTCACCTGCTTCGCGTGAAGCAGTGTGTTGAAAGAGACGCTAAAGAAGCTTCTTGGCCTCCTCCTTCGACAACATCGGATCGGAAGTCACGTCGGGAGCTCGCTCGCTGCGAAGGTAACCATCTTCACCTCCTCCTCCTTCAAGACGGGAGCTCGATCGCACGCCGAGGGAGAAGTTCGCAAATCCGTAAATCCCGGATTTCCGCCGAACGACGGGATTTACGCCGTAAATCCAGAAATCCAGGATTTATGATCGATTCGGATTTACTGCCCGCTCAAACAGTTTGGCAAGATTTACAACAAATCCGGCGTAAATCTTGCTTAAATTCCTCTACCAAACAGCCCAAGAGAGAACAATTCCAGAAAGTACATACATAATCTAGTACTCTTCTTACAAATTAGCTGGCACCCACAAACCATTATATTCTACCTTTTAACCTCAGGAGAAAAAAAAGGGAAAGCAGCCATAAGACGAACACATAGATCTCAAACAAACCTAAATTCCCCTTGGAAACCAACACACCTTAAAAAAGAAGGCATCTACGCACCAGATTATTGGCCTTTTTGAAGCAAAATCAAGATAAAGAAAGGGTGTCTAAGTTATAAGGAAACCCTGCAGGTGCAGGTGAGGAGTGGTGTTACGAACAAAACCTGCATCCATTTGACTGTGTGTTCGCTAACGAGAGTGTTGAAGCTTCTGGCACTGCACTTCGTGGGGGAGATGACGGGACCCAGCGTTTTGAGGAGCCCGGTGAGTCTCCTGGCGGCCATGATGCAACTACCACAAAGAGCCAGCGAAAGAAGATCGGGCCAACCGATCTACTACTTCGGTCTTCCCATCGTAAAACTAAACAAAGATATTTATAGGAAAATCGCTAAGCTACTCTTTTTTTTTTTGGGCATTGATTTTATGTGCCTTCTAGGTGTTATATTCATAATCAATCAAATATATCTATAATTAATTAAATACATATGTTATTTATCTTTTATATAAATATATCTAAATATTTATGTGGGATCAAAATAAACACTATTTTTATCACAAATTATTTATTTAAAATCCAAAGTGAGCCATTTTTTTTTTCAAATATTAGGATTTGAACAATGTATGAATACTTTTTGAATTAGCTTTGAACCTTCTTCGAATAAAATTTGAACATAAATAGTTTTAGATACAATAAAGTGCAATGTAATAATTTCAACATGACAAACTTTAATGTTGCTACAATAAAATGCAATCATAATAATTATAACATAATCGATTTCACAACTTTTGCAATCCAGTAATTATAACATAATAAAGATCAATTTAACAACTATAACGCAACATGGTTCATTCTGTAGCTATATCACGGTAAAAAGTAATTCAACAGCAACAACACATCTAAGTTCAATCCAAGTGTCATAACAAAACATATCTTAATATAAACATTAATTTATGATGTTTACAAAAGAGTGTAATACAAAACTAAATGAATAGAAACAAAGAGGTTTACGAGATAATTCGATCATTTTTAAGTAAACTTATGAATCCACATTATTATGAAATAAGATTACACATACGGTCTTCATAAAAATGCATATGATCATATGTAACTTCTAAAAGATTTTTTATTACAATCAGCTCGATTATGTGTTGTATCGCATGCACTCCACAAAATTCATAAAAATACAACAAATTACACTCATTAGCCTATATGTGATAATATTTTATTTTATTTTTATTTTTTGTTGAATTTTCAAATAACTTACCTTATAGCTAACTTGGGAACCACATCTATGCTAGCCCTCCGGGGAAGCATTTGAAAAATTAACCCTTATTGTCCATAAAGATCAATGTTGGGGTGCAAGAGGAGTCATAGTTATATAACACCGTGTTTTATAAGTAGTAAGATCTTACATATAATTCAATATATTTGTTCAAGTTCATTGAAAAATGTATGAGCTCTTCATAAACCCTTTTTGGGAAATTTTTCTTCTCTCAAATGTCAAACATTAGGATTTCTACAGATCACTAAGAGGAGTCCTTCCTTTTTTTACTACTTGTGTGTATAGGTGTGTGTGTGTAGTTAGTTACTTTATAATAAAAAATTATTGTGTTTATCATGATTGAAGAGGGAACTATTTACACAATAATATAAACTTAGTCTCCATATATCATTCCTCGCAGTGCACTACGTGAATGTTTTCTCCATGTCAACATTGTTGACGTTCGAATAGTTAATTATTAGCATAAAGCTTGTGCTCATCTTCCCAAATTCCTTCTCACATATAAATTCTCAAAGCTAACACCAAATTATCAAAGAAAATTCAACAGTTTTAAATTTTGTGCTCTTTCTTTCGATGTTAAAAGCAATGAAGTATCACTCATCCTCTACATCATTGCCATTAGTAATAATTGATGGATGATGGCCCTAGAGAACTACAATTCATGAGATTTAATGAACTGAATGAAGAGGGGTCTCTCAACCTTGATAATAAGATTATTGGACTCAAATTATCTAGCCACTTGTTTCTATCAAACCTTGAGCCATGTATGTGAATTGAGCAGTATAATACTTCTTTGCAAAGATGATTAGAGTAAATATCTACAAATATTTTAAAATGATTCAAATAATTCAATTTCATAAAAACATAATGAGGGTAAAATAAAATGGCTTGAATCAAGACCAAATCATAATAGGACCATGTTAAAGTCATTATTGAGCCATATTCAAACCATGCTCGAACCTTATCTTAAAATTGCATCAACCATTATTGAACCACATTTAAACCTTACACAAGAGTACATCACGGTGTTTCCATTAACATGTGTGAGGGTTCACATAGTTGATGTCATCATCATCACATATAATGGAGGGTCACCACATCACCATTTGCAAGTGCAAGGTTCACATAATCAAGGTAGTCATCTTCGACTATGAGTGTCACATAGTCATGTAATGTTGGATGTTCACGCACGTGAGGGTTGAAAAGCAACAAGGTAACATAGTGTATCTTGAATTTGCTCAATTTTGTTGAATTTGAAATATAACAAAATTGAATTGAGGGGTGTGTTCCAAATTCCTCAATAAAATACTTAGCATTTATTTTTCTTTCAATCATACACTTCAAATTTAAAAACCCTTTCATATGGTATACTATACACTGGAAAATAAATAGGATATTTGATTTGCTATAAAATAAAATTTAGTGAATCCTCTTTTTGATATCTGAGTGGCTGTAAATTAAACTCATCAAATCTTACAGGCTAGCACAAGAACAACAATTGTAACAATGAGCTCTATGCATAATCTCCAAGATAATGATGGTGTGGATGTTGAGGAACATGTGTGATCAAGGCGTCAGCGTTGATGAGGGATTTTTCTAAGTTTTGTGTAAATTATTATGTAAAGGAGATTAACTCCCCTTTTTTAGTGAGTCTCTACTCCTAATTACTCGTTTATATGTTCTTTAGATTGGACTTCTATCTACTTCTTCTAGGGTTTCCATCTTCTCTTTCTCTATTCTTATTCATTGTGGTTGAGTTCTGTGAAGGTATTTTATAGGCATAAAAGATCTTGCATCGTTTCTACCTATTAATGTAAAAAGGATAAACACTTGGGGTGTTGATGATATGAGTTCTCATGGAGGACATGTACGTGGTTGCTAGTTATGTACAAATGTCTACAATTCATTGAAAAGGATAGAGTTCCAATATTTTGTCGTCATTAAAGATGAAATGCTTCAATTAGTTAGGAGCGTAGTGGCATGCTTTAAGAATAAGCAAATTTTTTTATTACACTCCTTCTTGAATTAAGATAAATTTTTTAGAGGATCGTGAATAAGTATGTTACATGAATTCTAAGTTGATATGGCACCTTATCCATATGAAGGAAAAGTAGCACACGAGCGTTAAAAAGGTATTCATTCGTTAAGAAAAAAATCATAACCAAGCAAGCAAGTCATACTCCACATCTCAACAAAATTAACATATAAGTGTTACAACTTGATCCGATACAACCCATAGACAAAATGAGCCATACAGTGTCGGATGGTGACATGACAAAATCTCAAGGATCTAACTGGAGAGAATTGTGAAATTTCAAATAATTTATAGACTACAAAGACACTAATATTTCAATTAAACAAATAAATGCTCAATATCAAAAGTTTTTTTATTCATCTAATAAATACTTACAATCACAATAATTATATACAAATATTACATGACATAAACAATATATATCAAAGGGAAAAAGTCATGACTATCAAAATTTGATTAATATACCTATAAAACTCAAATCTCATAAACTTGTAACATGCCCTCTACTCACCCTACCCCTTCTGTGATATCTCATAATCTAATTTGGAAGAATTATTCTTTTATCTTTTAATAACCAACAATCAGAGCTATCTAATTTCTTTTATCAATAGAAATACAAGTGAAAATAAAACTATCAATCAAAACATCAATATATATATATATATATATATATATATATATATATATATATATATATATATATATATATTCTTTTCTCAAAAATCATATACATTACTCAAGAAGTGATTTGTGATTTGGACTTATAATGACTTCTAAAAAAAATTATTTAACAGAGTCAAAATACGGGCTATTACACCTTACCCTTATCATGACCTGAAACAAATACAAAAAATAGGTACAAGCAATCATAACTTAGCAAACCATAATCAACCTACTCAAGTCTTTAATAATTTCCACCAATAATAAAATAGAAATATTAATGTAAGATAAATTCATCCATGAAGAGGTCCAACCATATTGCTCAAAATAAATAGATGTCCACATAACAATAAGCAATATCTCTAAAGTATTAATCAAAATAACATAATAGTAAGGAAATATAATAGTAAGCACTTCATATTCATATCTCAGAATAGACACAATTTTCTTCAAACCCTTATACCTACCAACATATATTAGAATTAAAAAATTTAGACCCTTATGACTTAATGTGCTAGCATATCTAATAGCATGCCCTTATAACTCACAAATGCATAACACCATGGATATTCATAAATTCTAGGCCCTTATAGCTCCCAATAGATATTATGTCAGAGCTTCATCAAACCATAAAAATTCATCCAAATTTACACATTTCAATAATAAAAATACAAAAATAAATATAGTTTTAAATATAGTATACAGTGTCAGAGTCATCACAAGGTTTCACGAAGCATTCTACTAACAATCAAACAATTAGAAATTTGGGGGAAAACCATATATTAAATTTAACAATTTTAAAAATTTGTCAGATTATCACACATTATTTATAATTATATTTCAGAACTTTTATTACACTACAATACTATTTATAGATGTTAGAATATTTTTTAGATCATTAAAATGAAGTATTTTAAAAATTACTCAATGAAAGTTTATAAATAAAATATTAGAATGTGCAGAATATCGTTAACAATGACATACCAAAAGTTATACAGTGAAATTTTACCCAGTAAAAATATAAACCTAATATTGCATTAAAATTTAAATTAAAACGTTTGGAAAATCCAGAAAATTTTAAATTATTAAAAATTGAGATAGACAAAACATAACTTACATTGACCCAAATAATTTCTCGAATTGCACTGACGAACAAAAATGACTTGAAGCAGCCCAAAATGGATTTTCTCTCTTTAAAAATCATCATCTCTCTCTAGTTGGTGACCTAAGAGAAGAAAAATGATTTGACAACTGAAAGTTTAAGTGAATTTTTGTATTTACAAATTATTTTATGTTAGCGTCGCAACTCTCAGAGACCTGGCACCACAACGCTTTATTAGAACTTTAGCCAAACAGACAACACGGTGCTGCAGCACCCCAAATCAACGCCGCAATAAATGCCCAAAATGGTAGCGAGCTCAATGCCGCAGCACTGGCAACCCCCAATGTTGTGGCGCTTCCAAGGAAAAATTCTAGAATTCAGATTTCATACAAACAAACCCTCGGGGCACACTTAAAAATAGAACTCATGCATTCATACACTTACATGTTGTTCATAGACACATGCAGAATGAAAATGTAGAGAATTCAAATATGCATAACTTATCAGGCCGGCTCAGACTAATCTAGAGCATTGTAACTATTGATGTTACAATAATCTCCTCATCTTTTCATTTTGGCGAGGGTACTCCAAATTTATTATTATTATTATTTCACTTCATTTTGCGATCATAAAGTATATAGGATTCCAAAAATGGAATTTCATATAACTTTGCATCACTCAATTCCAAGTATAAAAAGTCATGCAAAATAATCACCACGTCCAAAGACCATTCCTTAATTCATGTACATCTTCCTTATTTTATCCCTCTTTCATTTGGAGCATATGAGACTTCGCTCTGAATAAATCTAAGAAATATTTGCGCTGAAGCATGAATATATTTAATATTTGCATCTAGTGTGAGACAAGTCATATTGTCATTAGGATGAATTGATTTGGGATCAAGACGAGTCATTTCTGGTATACTTTAAGTTAGTTTAAGATGATTTTAGTAGCTAGGGGATAGCGTAATAGTTTTATAAATGTGATGAAATAAATATGGTGTTGCATTAAGGTTAAGGTTTCATTTGGGACGACTTTCTTACAACTTCTTAAAACAATTTTTTAGTACAAAAATTTTAACTTTTATATTAAAAAGCTGCTTTAAGATACTGCAAGAAAATCATCACAAACGAAACCTAAATCTATTTAAAATATGTCATGGATGATTCATAGGGACATTGTTGAATCAACTTAAGGTGTGATAACGCCAAATTATGGCTATGTCAGATCTGCTTGAGAAAATAAACACTCCTTTGAAATAAAGTAAACACTTAGCTAAGAAGAAACGAACCTAACTAGGAAGGACCCTAACTAAGAGTAGGACATACCTAATCTAAGGAGTACCAAATCTGGAGTACACAAGAAAAAATAATATAGAATCCAAAGATGAAGAGAGAAACATATCCCACCGTAGTCATGAGAAACCTGTGGACCTCCAAAAGGACACCGCCATAAGGGGGAATAGAGTTGCAAAGAGTACGACCTTACTATCCCAGAGGACAAAACGATCGCAGGCCTTTGCGCTCTTCGCAAGAGGGCCAATGGGAGGGCAGATTAGATCATACATATAGTTAATCATTGAGGATAACAGCTCTCGTCTACGCACCTCAATGGGTAATAATATGCATAATCTGATCAGATTCATGTGGTTTCCCCCATGCAATACATCAGCTCAAGTGGAATTTATTTGATGTGGAATTTGGTTTCCCACGGGCGCAAGCCCCGTGGTTAATTACATATTAAGCTGATGTCTAAGAAGACTCTCGAGTCTCAATTAAGGATCATACATTATTCTCTCAGATGGGATTGACACATAGGGAGGAGACTAAGAAGTTCTTACTCAAAGGAGAAGGAAAGGGCTCAACTTAGCTTAGTCAACATACACTGCTCACATCAGCATCTAGAGGGACTAAGATAATGAGAGAAATTGGAGAAAAAGGAATACATAATATACTCAGAGCATACAAAAGAGAAGGATGGAGGTGGTGTCATCCGTGTAACGCAGATAAATAGGATTTATAGCCTCTAAAGGATAGAGGACTTATCCACCGATGAGGCATACAACGGGACACCGATAGTAGTAGCCTTGAACCTTGAATCTAGAGTGGGTTTAGTGTTCTACAATACTAAAACCAGTATCCTAGCTAATGTAACGCAAAACTTAGACTTACCCCGGCCTGGATTGGGGAGCCAGCTAACCACCTAGTCGATTTTAAAATCATGAGTCCGATCATCTTTTATGGAAGAGTGGTAGGGACGTTTAAAGTTTTTGAGAAGTGGGATCGACATCTAGAGATTGTCCTAAGTGGCCCATTGATTTATGTTGGGTGAAAATGCTAAAATAAATGCAATTAAAATTTTAGACCCGCTTTTAAATTGATTTCTAATGTAATGCATGCTGATCGACTCGATTAAATACTTAAAATATATATGAAGCAGTTTTAAAAAGGCTTAAAAATAGATTTTATCCTAGAGTGCATAGGCTCTCCTTGATAAATCTACACCCTCATAGGCCAGGTGGTCTACCAGAACCCGCAGGCGGGGAGTGGCCTAACAAATAGAAAGAATAATGCAATAAATATGCTATGCAAACTCCCGGCGGTCCAGGCTTACTTCTTAAGAGCGTTAGAGTTTCTATGTTATCTTAAAATTTTTAATTAAGTTTAAGTAGAAAAATTTTTAGGTGTACCCTCACAAGCCTTAGATCAAATCCAAACTAAAATAAAAATGGCACAAAAACATCAAGAAACTAAGAAAAGTAGGCAAAATTTGACCGTGATCAATTTAAATTAAACATATTAAATAATCAAATTAATCAAAATAAATGTCCATAGGCCAACTGCCTTTTATTACAACATATGGTCTGTAGAAAAGTAAATTGGTCGGGCACCAGTGACAACAACCCGGATTCTAATCCTAGCACTAACTCAAGTGACTTTGAGTGGGATACTTTTTATCTTCAACTCCTCGGTCTTATCTTCTTAAGGCTCATTGGATTCGTCATAGTTGGATACCCAAATGGAAAAGAAGACACTTCCTCCTAAAGGGGAAGGTTATTCTTTCCACTGTGGGTAGTAGAAGGATCCAAATTTGGACTTCCAAAGAGAAAAGGACTATCCCCCAAAGGGGTATTCTTTCTACTTTGGGATCCAAGCTTTGGACCTGTGTATCCCGACTCAAATGCGCACTTTCACAACTCAATATTACAAATAAATTACATTAATATAAAATAAAAATTCTAGACTCTCCTCTGAGGTTATCCTAAGCATTTAGATATCAGATCAATCCCAAGCAGTTATATATCTATGAAAAGTAAAATACTCATGCCAGTCACACTTGGCCATGCTTTTATTTATTTGAGGGCTAAGCGGCTGAAGCACATATAGTAAGCATTTATATAAAATTTATTTATAAATTTTAGCCCCCCTTTATTAGTGTTACATGAGCATGACCACCTGCAGAAGACATTATTAGTATCAAAGATCATTCCTAGCCTATGGGTAATCTACTACCCATCACATCAATTCACAGAGTGCAGTAAAAATAAACAAACGTATCAATCAATTTTTAATTATAGCATGCAATGAAATCTCAAAAAATCTGGCACACAGTAGTAAAGTAAACACCAGCCTAGCCTGGAGCTAGAAGTGGTGCCCTAGCAAACAATTCTATATGTGTGCAACAAGGCTGTGTTGTTTGGATATGTCATATGTATGTAGTTTAATTGAAGTTGCTTGTGATCCAGTTGGTTGAAGGTCAAAGGGAGAAATTTTGGTTTGAGTTTAAATATTAATGTGTTAAAGCTTGAATTAGATATATTTTAATGGTTAAGTGATTACTACATTTATTTCTCACCGAGGCCATGAAGTTTATTTCATCTTCCTTGGGGCTACGTTAGTAGACTCATAGGCTGAGTTACCTAGTAGCGATTGGGGTTGGTTAGGCTGATTTAGTTGGTTAGAGATTAAAAGGAAAGGTATATTAAATGATTCATTATCAAGTTGGGAGGTTATCTAAATGCTAAGGGTAAAGTTTTTTGAAGTTAAGTTAGATTAGCATATTTTAGAAGGTTCAGGATCACCCTAACTACTAAGTTAAAGGGCCCAAAAGGTTACTTTTAGAAGCAAGCTAGGTTTAGGGGTTCTAATATTTTTATTAAATATTAGACCTTACAAGGAGTAATTAGACTTTGAGTTTGCTGGATTTAGAGTTTTCTATGCAAAGTTATGATTTTTCAAAGTTCGGGCAATTATTGAATTATTAAAATTATTTAATTAAGGGTTGTTTTAGGGGATTTGATCCAAATCAGCTCCAAACCTCTTGGAATCACCTCCAAAGATCAGGAATGACATAAGGAAGATTTTCAAAGTGTTTGGGGAAAATTTATAATTTTTAATAATTTTTAATTATTTCATTTAATTAAATGGGTAATTTTTAATCAAAACTAAAGTAAGATTCAAATTGAAGTCCAATTAAGGGGCTTTTAATTTTTTAAGTTAAGGATTGAATTTTGAAGAGTTTGACATATTATAGGTAATTTTTAGATTTAATTTATATTTATTATAATTTTCCAAAGTTACCAGGTCTTAGTTAAAGGGGTTATTAGGGTTTATTAATTAAGGGGTTTAAAGGGTCCTAAAAATTTCTAGAAATTTTTTGGGGGTTTAAGATGTCATTAAGTTTAAGTGTTTCAAGTTTCAAGTCATTTAGGGGTGTACCCCAGCTCCTAGAATTTCTTTAAGTCAACTAGACAGGTCCTTAATTATTGTCTTTAGGATGCCACTAGGTTAAATAGGTTTAAATCAAATGTTAACATCTAACCCTTGGGGTAATCATAAAGGGAAATGCATAAAAATATAACACACCATGCCCTTAGAACTAAGAGGGCCTAGACTAAGTGTTCGTGCATTCTACACATGCAAAAAGGAAGACTAAATAAGATTTAAATGAGATTAGCGATGTGATTAGTGAATGATTGGAATCCAATCACCTACTAATCCTTCCCCCATAAATGCTATTCGCATGCATAGCCTATGTTTGAAATTTCAAAAGTAGATCTCTCAAAGTTCGGGGATTTAAATATAAATAAATAAATAAATATATATATATATATATGAGTTTAAAAATAAGGTGATTCAAAATAATTCAATGCATATATATGAGAGATCCACTGATCACTCAAGGAAGGGGTTTCTAAATAATTAATTTATTATTTATTTAAATAATAATTAAATAGGAAAGATAATTGAGTAATAAATAAATAAATAAAGAAAAATAAGTTTTGATATCTAAAAATAATTTTAAACTAAAATACATAATTTTTTGAAAAATTTAAGGAATTATACATATTTTTTGGATTTAAAATGAATTTGTTATTAATTTTTAAAGTTTAATGTATTTAAAATAACTTAAAAGGATTAATATTTAAAAATAATTATTTAATTAAATTAAATTAAAGATTAAAAGTTCTTTGAAATTTAAAATAATATAAAAATAGTTTTATATAATAAATAAATAAATAGATTTAATTTAGTTAAGTATTTAAATATATATAATTAATAAAAAGAAAAAAATTTAAAATAATAATATATCTTTATTATTAAAATTTAATTTAAATAATAAAATTAAATAAGTCTCTGATTTTAAAAAAATTATATTATATTTTTATTAAAAATTATTACTATTAATGAATATTAGCAAAATTATTTAAAAGTTTTAAAATTATTTAAAATTATTTAAAATACAAAAATAAACATTATGAATTATCTTAATTTTAAATTATTATATTTTCAAAATAATTATACAATTATTTGAAAAGAATTAATATAAAATATTTAATTTTATAACTATTTAATATAACTATTAATTTAAATATTAATTAAAATAATTAAAATTAGGGTTATTTAAATAAATTAATATATATAATGTATTTTAGAAATAAATTTAATTTTAAATTAAAGGAAATAATTTTCTAAAAATTTTGATATAAAATACATATTTTTTAGATTTTTAAATAAATCTAATTAAAAAACATTTAAAATTAATTAAAACGGCGGCGACGGCGGCGGTCAGACACAAGGCAGCTCCTGATTCGCCCATTCAAACTGTGGATGCAGTTTGGCAATCATTGCTAATGATTGTGACACCGCGCAATCATTAGCAATCATTGTCGCGGCACTTAACCACGTCGGCATAGATCCGCAGCCGTTGGATCTTCCATGGTTTGGGTGGATAGACCAGATCGAGCTAGATGAACGGATTAACCACAGGATCGATTCTGCGGTTCAGATGAAACTGCAAAATAATGAGATCTCCATCATTAATCAAATGATCAATGGTGGAGATATCGTACACCCAGACTTAGTGCGAAATTGAAGCCCTAATACGATTTTCGTCTCGTTCTCGCAAACGAGTTGATGGATTTTGATAAAATTTTAAACGTAGGTAATACTATTGAAGAGCATTCATGTGGGTATGATTTTGCGGTCTAAAACGTGGTATGCAAAAAGATATTTATATCTAAGCATTGTGACCTAGGTCTAGGGTTTTTAAGAGATCTTACCGTTGGATCTTTGGGATTTTGGTTCGGTTGAACTTGTAGATAGTCCTCGTACGATTCTCTAGTTGAAATCGTGGCCAAATGAGCTATAGATCGAGTGGGGAAAGCCTTGGACGGACCTAGGCTTAGGTTGGCCGGAAGATCGCTGCCGGCGGCCTCGACCAATGGGGTTTGACTTGGGAAGAGTGGAGGGAGTGTGGGAGAGCTCTCATACAATATCTCTCGAGTTGGGAGAGATTAGGGCAAGAGCAAAAAGCAAGGTCCTCTAAAAGAAGCCCTAATACTCCTATTTATACCTCTAACCCTATGATGGATGGCTTGAATTGCATCTAGGGTTTAATTAGGAGCTAAAGGGGGTGATTAGGATGGGATTTGAATGAAGGGGGCATTAGGAAAGATTTGAATGCATTGAATCGGGTCAATTTGACCTAAATAGGTCAATTTGACCCATTGGATACTTGGGTTGACCAGGTCAAGGGTTGACTTGGTCAACTTGGTCAATTAGACCCAGGGGAAGAGGAGATTGAGTCAAAGAGGCTCTGAAAATGATTTGAAATAAAATAGGGGGTATTTGGGTCAATTGGGTCAACCTTGGTTGACCTGGTCAACCAGGTTGACCCAGGGCATGGGTCTGGGCCCAATAGGTCAGGCTTGACCCACTGAACTTAAAGGAGGTGAGATTTGAGGAAATTAAGGTCAACAATGACATTCAACTCAATTTGAGTTTGGTTTGTATTGGCTTGGTTCACATCATTTTGTAAGTATTCTTAACTTGGCTCATGTTGATAGACAAGAGAGATCCATAAATAAGATTGATACTCATACAATTTGAAAAGGATAGTATGTCATTCATAAATGTAACCGCCCTTCTAAATTTTATTTTTTATAATCAAAGAGTATAAACAGCTAGTAAAATTACCCTAAAACTCAAGTTGATGGCATGGTTAAAGCTTAAATGCCTTGAAACCCAATGATCCTGACATTATGAGATCACGATATATTGAAGTCACTCATGATACTCTCTAACAACCTTGTACAACTTAGCAATGACCTCATACATCTTGTTGAGAGGCTTATACTTTATTGATCGGCTGGACACTTTGCCGATGATCTTGGGAGCACTCTGAACCTCCTTAGTCATAGGAATAATTCATCTATGTTAATAAAATTAATATTTTATTTGGGAGGGTTGCTGTTATTTGCAAAAGATATTGTATAATTATTATGAAACAAATAAAATTTTGAAAGTATTACAACATTTTTTAATAATTAGACATAATGTTTTTTATAATTATTACATCTAATACATTTTATCATAAAATTTTTTTTGAAATGAAAAGATATAATTGTTTCCCAAAAAAATATATTATATATATAATAGCAGAACTGAATTATAATTATTTTTCTGAAAATAAAATTGTGTGACAGCCGCACAATCCAATTTGGACCGTTGGCTGTTAAAATTGATAAACTCAGTGCTAAATTCCTATATTTTTGTGATGTGAGTGTCAAGAAACTACACCTGATATCATGGGAAAACACCTGCAAACCCAGAACTCAAGGGGGGTCTTGGTCTCCCTTCTATACAAGCTTTACAATTCAGCTTTGATTGTGCTCTGATAGTAAGGTTATATAATAATGACAATCTTCTTTCCAAATGGCTCTTATCTAAATACACTTTGCCTTGGAAGCCTCCTCCATCAAAAGCCACCACCTTCTGAAAAAAATTCTTTGTGACCATGCGGTAAGGGCTAAAGAGAAGTTCAATTTTAATGTATATCACACTCTCTATCTCTCTTTATTGGGATCATTGGATTAGTGGGAAGAAGTTGGGGGAGATTAATGATTTGCTTCCAATTAGTGCCCTTTTCCCTAATAATGCAAGAATTTCAGTTATTCTTAATGATGAAGGTTGGAATTTGCCGTCTGCTCAGTTTGTCTCTCTTCTTGACACTCTGAATAGTATTCCTGTAGACAAATCGGTATGCATATTTTGGGGTGATGGTAATGTTAATGGCATCAGATCTTTTTTAGATTACTACTATAGACACTATCCTACTATAAACTGGCATCATTTTGTTTGGCACAAAGGTTATGCCTTGTGTTATTCCTCTTATTGTTGGATGGCGTTGATGGATAGTCTTAAGACAGCCAACAATTTGCTTAGAAAGGGGATTTATGTTGACCCTCATTGTGCTTTATGTAACACATGATTGAATTTGCTTCTCATCTCTTCTATGAATGTGATTTCTCTTTTACTATCATTAAAATTCTGATGCCTCATCTAAGAAGTTAAATGCTGCGGTCTAATATCCTACGAGTCTTTGAAAGCATTTCTGGTTTGCAAGTCGAAGTCCGGCCTTTCTATAAGTTAATTGTTTGTTGTTCAGTTTATATTCTTTGTAAGGAAAGAAACGAAAGAAAATTTGGGAATGCGTAGGCTTCATCTATTACGGTTTGCCATATGATTAAAAGAGCTGTTCTCACCAAAATTTTGAAATGGAGAAATTCTGATTACCTGTTAGATAGGCTATAATGCTTTGTTGTGAGATCTGCTGCAAGTCCATATTACCGAATTACTGTTGGGTTATGCTTTGTTGCTCTGGTGCGTGGTATCAAGATTAAATTGCTGTAATTTGTATTTACTGAATGGCGGTTGGGTTATGGTTTTTGGCGGGCAATGATGTCTGGATTGCTATTTTGATCCCCTTGGATGGCAATCTCTTAGTGTCCTTCGTATCAGTGGCCTCTACTGCAACTAGGGGAAGAGATTTCTTTTGCGATCCCTTCTACTGAGCCTGCTGTCCCTTCGGGGTTGTTCTATTGGTTTTTGCCTAAGCTTCTTTAGAGCCTTTTTAGTTCTCTTGTTTCTTTTTTGATGTGTATCATGTATACACATATTTATGAGCCGTGTCTCAAGTTTTGAATTTTTTCTTCTTTTGTACTTTCTTTTTCTTTAGATTTTGGTTCTCTTCTTTTTACACATGTAACTAGTCATTGATTAATGGAAATGAACTTTGCCCTTAATTTTTCTCCCAAAAAAAAACGTAGAAACAATTCAACTACTAAGTCAGCCGAAGGGCCTTCAATTAAGGATTATTTGGTTATAATTTTGAGAACAACAAAATAAAATTTGAATGTGACAATTTATCAGAAAGTTCATTACTTCTAGAAAAATTAACCCACAAATACAGATATCTGTAGAAAATTAGAAATAATAAAAACAAATCATCATACGCCTCAATCAAAATACAAAGATGAATGGCCGCCTCCGGAAAAATTATTGGGTACGTCGTCCGGACGTAGCTCTACGTCCGGACGCCTCTGTGACGGTGACACGTAGCTACCCGAAAGCGCGGTGACCCAATTCGATGAAAATCTGATATTTCGATCGGCCCGACGACCCGACCGGAAAAAAAAAGAATTACGCGCTATTTTCTTTAGGGTTAATAACTTTTGGCGGGCTATTCAGTAGACATTATACAGTATTTAGGGTTCAAAAGAACGCTGAGAAAGAATTACAGATGAAGAGATGAAAAATGGAATTCTTCTTGGATGACATCGAAGGGTTCGAGGAGATTGAAGAAACGTTTAATGCGGCTGAAGGTTCCAAGAAGAACCGATGTAGGGTTGATTTTTCTGAATTAATATCGGTAAGCTTTTCTTTACATACAATAAGTATGTGTGCACCTCCTCCTTTGTGCTTTGACAACTTATATTTTGATAGTATTGACAATAGATTACCGCTATTCGTCGGTATCAATTAATAGCAGGTTTTATTTACCAAGTCATCTGTAATACCGACAAGTTTTTGGCGATCCTACTGATCTGTACCGAGCTTATTCTCTAGTACCGATCATTGCACCGAGACTGTCAGAGTTTCTCGGTATTGTTTCACTGACCGGTACCCGCAGATTAACTCGGTATAGTTACTCGGTATTGCAACTGGGTGGTGCTACTCGGTATTGTTATACTCGGTATTATAGCAATGTACCGAGACTGCCAGAGTTTCTCGGTATTGTACAGTTATACCCGGTACAGTTATACTCGGTATTGTAGCATTGTACCGAGATTGGCAGAGTTTCTCGGTACAGTTATACCCGGTACAGTCATACTCGGTATTGTTACAGTTATACTCGGTACTTATACTCGGTACAGATTTGGTGTTTCTGTGATTATGTAAATTTTTTACTGCTGCTTGTGTTTAAGCAAATGAAATGATATTTATATTTGTAAATAGGGTGTTTATAGCTGTGAGAAGGAAGCATATGATATGTATTGCGATTATGCTCATTGTCATGGTTTTAGTGTTCGGAAAGAACATCATGCATTCTGGCCAAACTCGAGGAAAATTAGAAAAAAGGATTTTGTATGTTCGAAAGCAAGATTCAAAAAGGAGAATGACTTAAAAGGAAAATCCAAATATCGAAAATCAAACACAAGAACCGGGTGTCCAGCTATGATTAGATTTGCTGTGTCTGAAGATGGAGTTTGGATGGTGCAAAAATCGATTGAAAGTCACAATCACGAATTGGCGAAGCCGGGAGATCAACATTTGCTTAGATCATGCAGGAACATTAGTGATGAGGATGCATCTGTTCTAAAATCAATGACAGAAGCTCGTATCAGAACAGTTGATGCATTTTCATACCTATCTAATGAAGTAGGCGGTGTAGAAAATTTGCGGTTCACAAAGAGGGATGCATACAACTACATTCAAAAAGAACGAAGAGCCATGATTGAGATTGGAGACACAAATTCACTTATTCAATTATTTAAAGAACGACTCGCTGATGACAACATGTTTGCATGGGATGTCCAAACTGATGAAGATGACCGGTTGCTGAATTTCTTTTGGGTTGATGGGTTGGGCAGAATTGATTACGAGTGCTTTGGTGATGTCATAATTTTTGACACTAGCTACAGGCTTAACAAATATAATTTAGCATGTGCACCTATTGTAGGAGTTAACAATCATTGGCAAAACGTTCTATTAGGGGTGGCTTTCTTATCTAAGGAGACGATCGAGTCATTTACCTGGTTGTTTAGAACTTTTTTAAGAATAATGGATAATAAACATCCCTTAACAATATTTACAGATCAGAACCAAGCAATGGCTAGGGCCATAGAGATAGCATTACCTAACACACGGCATCGTTTGTGCCAATGGCATATATATAAGAAGGCTCCTTCCAAAGTATGGTGCTTTAATAGCAATAACAAAGTGAAAGGTCTATTTTATACATGTTTAGGCAACTGTGATTCGGAGGATGAGTTTGAGAAAAATTGAACTGAAATGATCACTGAAGGGAACCTCCAGAATCACCAGTGGTTGAATGATCTATACAAAGTTAGGCACAAGTGGTCAACAGCATTCAACAAAAAATGTTTTAATCTTGGCATTCTTTCTACACAACGTAGTGAATCCACCAATCATGTTTGCCATGGCATTTCGAAGCCAACCAGTTGTATAACTGATTATTTCCTGGGGTTGGAGAAGGTGATGAAGAGTTGGCGTAGAAACGAATAAGATGAAGATTTTAGATGCAACCAATCAGAGATAGAACCTATAATTAAGTGCAGCTCAATATTAAAGCAAGCCACCCGTTTTTACTCGAGAAAATTGTACAACTTTTTTGAAGAGGAGTTTTTACAGGGTGTGGGTGGACTGTGCATTGATAATGCTTCACCGGACTCATCCACGTTCACGATCAAGTACACAGGCAAATCATTTGACACGCAAAAATGGACTGTTCATATTGAGTCAATTCAGGGAAACATACATTGCAGTTGTGGCAAGTTTGAAATGATGGGTTTGTTATGTTCTCACTGCATGAGAGTTATTAAGCAGTTAGATATTGTTAATATACCTGAAAAATATTTTTTGCCTAGATGGTCAGCCAGAGCAAGAAAAGATCTTTATGCTGGGAGAGAGGGTACATGTATAGGAAAGAATACCATGCCATCAATGGAGGGATCCAATACCATGATTTTTAGAAATTTTATTTGCAGATTTGCATACCAAATAAGCACAGAAGCACAGGGTAATGAGGATGCTGAACAGTGTATGGTCGCTGCAATGAGTGACATGACAGGAAAAGTTCGATGCATCATGGAAGGGAAGAAGGTAGAGAACAATAAGGTTTGCAATAGAAATGGCGGAGCACAAAGAAACATTAAAGACCCTACGAAGTGCCGGCCAAAGGGCATCTCAAATGCTAGATTGAAGGATCACTGGGAAAAGAGGAAAAGCAAAAAAATGAAGCCCACAGTGAACAATGCACCTATAACTGTACATTTTACATCTGCAAATATAGGGACTCAGTCGTCGTTTGTTTAATACAGGTTTTGAAGTTCTTCTCGTGGTATTACTCTCAGAACGTTTATTCATTTAAATTCTCAATTACATAAACAAATTAGTAAAGTTATTACATTCTCATTTTATTGTAGTGCTTAGGATGGCGTATGCAAATTCTGCCCTGAATTTAGCCATATTATCTTCCCAGTCCTTTACATCAGCCCATACGACTGCTTCAGGTTGGATGACGGCTTCTATATATTTGCAGACGTACATCCCACAATCTACACTATTTTTCTTAGTTGGGACTTGTTTGATTTTTCGGATCCGCCAACGTCAAATGTCCGTAGCAAATGAAGTAGTTGTGTCCTCGTACAGATGGGATATCTGTAAATATCATGATTTTAAAAGAATGCCATTGTAATTTCGTTTAAAGAGTTTGAGGACTGTACTTACAACTTCAGGTAGAATTACTCTGTGAGTTTTTTTGGGTAATGAATCATAGAAATCCCAAACTTTGGTCTTCAAGTTCCCAACAAGGAGAGTCCAATCAGAATTTTTAATGATGGGTACAAGAATCAAATTGGCGGCACTGACAGATTCTTTGTTTATATGGGAAATAAATTTTTTTGTGTCTGCGTTAAATGCCTTATAACCCTGTAACAAGCAGAAAAAATAATTTTATTTCTAATTAACCAAAACATTATGTTAACAATTTAACTCACACAGTGGAAGCTAGAAACAAATAGGAATGGTAAATAGAGGCCAGGGCACATCTGGCTCTTTTCCACCAAAAAAATATCAAATGTATCCACGTGGTTGTTATCAAGGTATTCTGACATTAAAAGTTCATCAATTTGGCTTCTATATATAAAAACTTGTCCAGAAGCATAGATCATGTCATTCCTGTAAGAAATAATTAGTATATAAAGTTGGAGAACAATAGTACCGAGTAATTCCTCTGTAATACCGACTAAATTACGCGTTGATGCCGAGTAATTCCTCGGTAATACCGACTAATACCGACTAAATTACGCATTGATACCGAGTAATTCCTCGGTAATACCGAGTAATTCATCTGTAATACCGACTAATACAGACTAAATTATGCATTGATACCGAGTAATCCTCGGTAATACCGAGTAATTCATCTGTAATACCGACTAAATTACGCGTTCATACCGAGTAATTCCTCGGTAATACCGATCCAATTTCTCGGTAATACCGACTAAATACCGACCAATTTCTCGGTAATACCGACTAATACCGACTAAATTACGCATTTATACCGAGTAATACCTACTAAATACCGACCAATTTTTCGGTATTACCGACTAATACCGACTAATACCGACCAATTTCTCGGTAATACCAAGTAATACCGACTAAATACCGACCAATTTCTCGGTAATTCCGAGTAAATACCGACCAAATACCGACCAATTTCACAGTAATATACGCATGTCACTCACTTATCCTTGTATTTTTGGAGACATGTGTCAATGAATATTCGTTTTTCATCGCTTATTGTTGTTCGACCACCGTACTCAAGTGCTGTTTCAGCTGGCCTCGCTTCTATTTTACTATCAATACCAACTTTAATAATATCTAAACTCTTAGCCGGCACCTTCTCAGTTGTTTCTTTATTTGTATCAACTTCTATATTAGGCGTAGTGACCTTCAAATTATTATTATTTTTCCTAGCACCAGTCGTGAAGGGAGACTGCACCATTTTTCTTTTCCTCCCAATCCGATGCTGCACCCTTCTAGCTATTCCAGTCTTGGAAGAAGAAGCAAATCCCATATCTTCCTCTTCATCCGGTTTTGTTACTTCCTTAACTGGAATGTCAACAACATTCTGTGCTTCCTCAGGAATTGTTTTCTCCTTTGCAACAATTTCAGTAAATTCCTGTTGGTCCTTCGGTTTATTTATTTCCTTTGCAATGTCAAGAACCGACTGTAGGGCCTCCAGTTCTATTATTTCAGTTGCAGCAATAAGCCCAGAAGCTGCTAATTCTCCTGCAGCAACAGCATCATGTTGGCCCTCTTTATTTGTTATTTCATTTGAGGCATTGTCAACAACGTCATGTGATTCCTCAACTGATTTTGGGTGTGTTACATCTTCAGGAGTATTAGCAGTTTCTGGGCTAACAACATTATGCTCACTAATGGTCCTAGAGGTAGAGTCGGAATAATTCCCCGTTTGAAAAGCTGTATATGTAGTTGGGAAATGTTCGAATAAAAACTTGTCTATTCCTTGAAGTTTCCGATTTTCTTTTTCCCTCATTTCAGAAATTATTTGTTCAAGAGCTTTGACACTACTCTCTAACAAAGTGGAGTTCGTTTCAACAGCAGACAACTTCTTGACTAGTGATTTATTCTGTGCTATCAGCTTTTTGCATGCATCTTGCAAACTCTTTAAGTTAACATCATTTTTCACATATGCAGTTTGTTTCTTCTCTTTTGATGCTCTGCTTCGGGTGGTGGGTTGCCTTGTCCGAGTTCTGGGTTGGATTGGAATATTTGGGGAACTGACTGGACTGGAGGGCCTGGGGGATCTTTCAGGGGAAGTTTGGGGACTGGATGGTTGATCGAATTCAATTTGTAGCACATTGTCAGGTGTGGATGACATTTTCTGTTCAGGCTGAACAGTGGAACTCTGTAGTAACGTTCTCTCCAAATCTGTAACTCCTACGAATTGCTGGACAATCTGCATGCCATGATTAACACCTTCAGCTAAAAAATAAATTAGTTGGAATACATCTACAATTAGTACCTGATTTTTCCGTAGACCACCAAATAATTTGGAAAGGTCCTTCTCACTATACTTAATCTGGCTGTCCCAACGAACTAAACGAGGTCGGGAGTGTTCGTCCAATGGATCGTGGATAGTTGTATGCTCTAGAAATCAAATCTGTATATTTTGAGGAAAATTAACATTCTAAATTGAGTTGGCTTTTACAGTGATCTTAAAAAATTGAAAACTACATATCTACTCACAATTAAAATGTGTACAAATCCATTTATGTAACCCAGTGGGGTGCCTTTGGAAATATTCCTGCCAATTCTATTGAATTCAATCGTTAGGAATTCACTGATCGATGCTGACCAGTTGTATGTTAAAAATTCATCAACATTATCAGCAACAATAGGTATTGTTGCAGGTATCTTGAAGTTGGCCATGGAAAAAAATAGGTTTGAAAGTAAGTAAAATATAAAAGTCCTCACAAGATCTTCAATCGGAGTAGAGGCAGGAGGACTTTCAATCTCATGCCTAACGTCATTGGAAGTTTTTCCAGTTATTCTATCACTTCTAGGTACGAATTTTAATCCTCGATTTGGAAGGCCGAGCATAAGGGCTACCTCATCTGTTGTGAATGGTATGCTTTTTCCTTTAACAACAAAACCTTGCTTTCGGATGTCCCATTTTGTAAGAATCTTATGCACCAGGGGTACATTCTGACGGAATGCTGGCAAGGCCAGGAATTGATTGAGTTGGAGCTGCGTCAGTCTATCCACAAATTGCTGACCAAACGTACTTACTAAATGATTGCAAACTTCTCTAATTGTGGATGTTCTGCATCGGAAATGAATATGTGGTGAATATCCCTGCAACATTGGTATATATAATAAGTTATCAAGTAATACCTAACAGAACCGAGAAATAATGAGCAATAATTAACAAATTTACCAGGTACAACAACAAATTTCGAGATGTATCAAGTTCTACCGATCAGTAATAAACATAATTTATTCGGTACAACAATAAATATCAATAAGTACCAAATAATACCTATACGTACACAGCAATACCGACCATTATTGAAATAAATTACTCGGTACAACAACAAATATCAAGATGTACCGAGTAAAACCTATCAGAATCCGACCAGTACCGATCATTAATGAAGAATATTACTCGGTACAACAACTAATATCAATAAGTTCCCAGCAATAATGATCATTTCGGAGCAATACAAATCAGTATGTACAATAACAATTAGTACCGATCCATTATGCCGGAATTGCTCAGAGAAAAAAGTCGGTACCGAGCAATACCGATCAACACCGAAGAATACCTACTCGGTACCGATCGGTATAAAGCATATACCCAACTGTTAGAGTCGGTACACTCTACGGGGCTTCATTACCTTATTATAAACATACATACAAAGGTATTTACACCAGGCTCTACAATTTTAAACTGAACCCTAAATCACCGCATATCAATACCGAACGTCAATGAGGAATTTATACCAGTACCGACAATTAAACTCGGTACTGTGTTCTGATATCAATTCCTAGTGAGAATTCTTTTATTACGGTTCATCGTTCTAAACATTACAAACCCTAAATGATATAAACACATTTACATTTCTTTATTATACAGGATAACAAATGACAAGCAATGAAGGTGACGAACGTATGTTAAACCCTATAAACTACTGACCTGCGGCATCGATTCAGATTATATACGCAATGAAGGTGACGAACAAACCCTAAAAATATTCCCGACGATGAATAGTTGCAGAGAGAGTGAAAAGCTTCGTGTTTTGACTTTTTTCGAGTGGTTGCGGTAATTTCGTATTAAATTTGCACGCCCGAACTGGGTCGGGTCATTGGGCCATGCGTTAAATATTTCGGCACGTACTTCATTTCGACTTCTTACCTAGCTGGATTCCGGCCGCTACGTGTCACCACGTACCCAATAATTTTTCCCGCCTCCGACCTGATTCCCAGCTTCCAACTCGCGCGTTTCTTCTCATGCCGGCCACCATTTCCAGCTGGCTCGATGACCTAACTGCCGGCAAGCTGCCGGTCGTCGTCGTGCTTCTTGCTCGGTTTCACGCGGCAAGTAACTCTTAATACTCTGCTCGTGATTGCTGCCTCTTCTCCAAAAAAACCAAGCTCAGTAACTCCACCGCAGCAGTTTGGTAATGGAAAAGTACTTTTCGAGCGTCGAGATTGCGAAGAAGGAAAGGTCGGTTTCGTTCCACGTCGTCAATTGCAATATCCTCATCGATTCTCCGTTCCTGGCTAAGAGAACGGTGGGTGCCCGTAAGGTGTTCGATGAAATGCTTGCGAGCGTTTCACTCCCCGATTCAATGGAAGGCACTGGCACGGCACTTTTGGTTACTTGATGATATGAGGTTCAAGCATCCGACAGTTTGCGTGCGTTTGTGTCAATCGCGGATACCCAAGAAATCCGCGGGGAAATCGCTTCGCAGCCCGGAGTTGGATAGTGCTGGGAAACTACTCGTTCTTCGGTTTTCTGAGATTGTTAAACAGTTCTCCAAGCGACAGCCTGTCTGTTCTCCAGTGATTGACGCTAGGCCTCGTCATCCCCACTGGTTCGAGTATAGCAAGCTCATGAAGGAATTTAAACAGGCAGGCCAGGTTGATCAAGTTCTTAGGCTTTTTCAGGAGATGAAAGACTTCAACTTGTGGCCAGACATGGTCTGCTACACCATCGTTATGGACAGTTTGGTGATGGAGAATCGCCCTGAACAGGCATTGGCTATTTTTCAAGAGATGATCACTACTGGTTTAGCTCCCGACACAGCTTGCTGCACTGTACTCGTGAAGTTGTATTCTTTTTGTTTAAAACAGTTTGATTCTGCTTTTGAGGTCATCTTGTGGATGAAGAAATTTGGTTGTAGTCCGGATACCTTCACCTACTCGACGTTGATCACTGGTCTTTGCTGGGATGAGAGAGTGGAGGAGGCATTTGGGGTGTTGGATTACATGCTAGATGATGAATGTCCACCGAATGTGTATACTTACACGCCAATTGTTAATGCTTATTGCTCTATGGGAAAACTTAATGAGGCCAAGAATTTGGTGAAGACTATGGAGAACACAGGTTGCTTACCTAACAGTGTGACCTATAACGTATTGATCAAAGCCTTCTGTAAGATTGGAGCATTTGATGAGGTTGATAAGGTTTTAGAAAAAAGTGGACTAAATGGTTGGAAGCCAGATGAGGTAACTTATAGCACTTACATGAATGGTCTCTGCAAGTGGGGCAAGATGGATTGTACATTCCAATTACTAGACATTATGCTTGATAATGGGTTAGTTCCTAATGCAGTTACCGTGAATATCCTTCTTGATTGCCTTTGTAGTGGTTCTATGGCTTGGGAGGCCAAATGCTTGTTGGAGAGGAGTGCTGAATTAGACTGGGATGCTGATGTTATTAATTATAATACCGTCATGAGCCGACTTTGTGATGATGGTAGTTACAGGGCTGTTCTTAAGCTCTTCACTGATATGCTAAAGAAGGGTATCACTGCAAATGCTTGGACGTTGAGCATTGTGATTCATAGTCTTTGCAAAGCTGGAAAGCCTCATGAGGCACAATGCCTATTAGATAGTGAAGGTTTAGTTGCTAATGTAGTAACATATGCCACTCTAATTCACTACTTCTATTCAGCAGGGAAGGTCCATGAAGTTTCACTTTTGTTTTCTAAGATGGTGAAGGCTAACATTGTCCCAAAATTTTCCACGTACAGTATTATGATTGACTGTTTTTTTCAAGAAGGAAACTATTGGCAAGCTATCTATGGTTTTCTCAGATCTCTTGGACAGCAGTCATCACTAAATCTTTTTGCACGACTAATTTATTAGTTGGTATCAGGGGAGCGAGTTAGATTTGTACTGTGTTTAATTGAACAAATATTGGAACAGGGTATTGTTGGATTTGTGCATATATCATTGGTTTATCAAGGCATTTTGTAAGATGGGTTATTGTTGAAGAAGAGGAGTTTACATCATCTGTTACATTTTGGATAGAATTCTGAGCATTAGATAACTTCAACTGCAACACTTGTTTTAAGTGTGGTTTGCATATCATTGAGGATGCAGAACTTCACGAGCGTGGTAATTTTCTTCGTCAGTTATATTATGCATTCATTTTCTGGTACTAATTAAGTACATTAAGTTTGAATTGATTTTGCTTAAACAATTGATACAATTTACATCATTAGATGATCATTTAGTTATTGCCTAATGTTCATCTGATGATGTAGAACGAGAGGAGGGGGTCATTTGAAATTTGAAATTCAAATTCAATGGAAAAGGGAGGGAAGGGGGGTCGGCTAAATCAGTAGGGGATTGAGTTTGATTGGTGGTCTTTAAGTCGGCTAGGAGAGAGAGGAGGGGAAATAGGGGCTGATTAATTAATTCCCTTAATGGGATATCCAATTGGGGAATCAATTAATTAAGAGGGAGAGAGAAGGGGGCCGGCCTATTGAGGGAGGAAAAAGTGTCCACATACAATGTATGTAAGCATTAATTGTTGATAGGAAAATTAAATCTGAAATTTAATTTCAGATATGAGGTGATTAGGGAGGCTTTCTAAATTAGATTTATCAATTTTGAAATTCAAATTCGTTTGAATTTTGAATTCAAAACTTACCAAAATTAAGGTTAAGGGGTGGCGGCTTGGTGGAGGGGAGGACTATTGGGGCCAGTGGTTTGGGGTGGAAGATGGGAGGCCGACCGGGATTGGGGAGGTGGTGGGGGTTTTGGCCTATAGAGGTGGAGAAAGGTGGAGTGGTCGGCGATTAAGGGAGGAAGGAGGTGGGTTCTTGACCGGCGGCTATGGAGGGGGTTTGGCCGGCGATCAATGGAGAGGGAGAAGGGGAGTTTAGAGAAAGAAAGATAAACCCTGAGCCCGGACGCTTCCTGCGGTTGACGGGTGATGTGCTGCCCTCACCTAGGACTTCAAACCACGAGCCCGGACGCTTCCTGCGGCTGGTGGGTACTACGCTTCCCTCACATAAGGATCTCACCAAAGTTCTCCCCAAAGAACAAGAGTGCATAAATTTTTTTTATTAATAATCTATCATACTAATACAATAGCAAGGGCCTCTATATATAGGCCTCAAAATAAAAGAAACTCAAAAGACAAACATGCCCCTAGGGCTTATATAGGACTACTCCCTCAAGTGAGGGTAAAAATAGAAAATGCATAAATAAAAAAAAATACAAGTAATAAATCAAGATAAAGTGGAATGATCACGACCGTCGATCTTGGCTCCTCCTCTGATAAGCATTCACGGTTGGATGTCCGCATCATCTGAATTTTCAGAATTTAAATGGTCTTCTTAGTGCGCTGGCTTACGTAAGATGACCCTGTATTTTATGAAGAACACACGTAATTAGATTTTATGTTTGGATGCTATCGATATTGTTTTTCAATTTCTGCTGGCAAGGTTCTCTCCATCATCGTATTTTAGATTATACCTCATGTTGTTTATGCATGTTGTAGTGATCTTCTTCTGGGACTAGAAATTTCTAATGCGTGAGTCAAAGAAAATTTGTAAAGAGAAAAGCATCTATGCTGGGGAAATCAGGCCTCTTTAAGTGCAGTATTTATCCTGAAGATTTAAAGATGGGCTTGCTTGACTTTAATATTTTAGAGCTGTAATTGAGAAATTTATAACTGTTTTTACTTGTCCCTAACTTGTAAGTATTGAGGCTAAGTATAAGGTCAATATTTTGGAATAGAATTGTATCATAATTGTCAGATTAAAACCAACTGCAACTCTGAACTTAATTAATGGCAAAGTTATATGGAAAGATATAGTGAGCATTGCTCTTCCCTCTTTCTTTTTTTATTTTGATGAGGGAGAACTCATATGGGAGGCTCCGTACTTGCTTGTACTCTTTGTACTCTTTTTTTGCTTTTTATATTAATGCAATATACAACTTTCAAAGAATTAATGGCAAAGTTATATTCTTAAATGGCATATGATGGTGGTGAAGGAAGATCAAAAGTGCGCTGCGATGCAATTATGCACTGCCTTCAAAATGATCGAATAATGCACCTTTATGAGCCATTCAAATAACATGCAATCTTGCGTAGAAAACAAACCTTGCATGTGTACTATTTATGTAAAATATGGTATACCGGTGATTCACCACAGGAGGAATCTTTAATGGTGATGATATTAATGACTTGTTGTTTTTTGGCATTTGAATTTTAGTTTAGTCAATATTTAGTGGAGTTTCAGCTTCTTCCTTGTGTGACAACATGCATGTTTAACCACTTATATACTACTACTAAAAAGTGGCTTGATATTTCACTAAAGAACAATCTTTTGATCATTCATTTCATAAAATTAATCTAATTCATTTGTTTCTCATATACGTTACTTCTATTTTTCTTTTCCTAACCTTTAAACATGGCATAAAATTTTGGGCGAGGCCTTTCATCTTCCCTTTTTTTCTCTCCACTCGTTGTTCATCATCTCACTCATTTTTGCTATGATTTCAGAACACCCTTTCTCCTCTTCCTACTGTTATTCCTCCTTCACCTGGCTTAGCATAGATGTCAGCAATCAGAATTTTGATGTTGGAGATGAAGACAAGGCCACTGGCTCAGCGCCGCTTCAGAATGTGGGCCTCCTACGTATTGATCTCCTCCTGGTAAGTAACATCTTTTTATTTCTCTTCTTCCATTCAATAGTTTTGCAAGCTTTTGTTGCACGGTTGGGGGGTTTCCATTGCTTGAATTATGCGCAGTGTTAACATTCATTTCTGTAGAGGGATGTGATTATGCATAAAATTACCATTGGAACCGAGCATGAGAGGTAAAATTTAATTTTGTTTAAAACATATCTGGTAAATTTTAAGAAGAGAGAATCCTTTGCATATAGGATATTTATTTTCCTCATGACCATCCATCTAGACAATTATTTTGGATTCTGATATTTCAAGCGTATGAGTAACATATGACCTGTGATAGCAGTCATAATTACTATAGCTAAAGGAATCTCAAAAGCTGCTACAACATATCTCCACTACTTGTCCTGATTTCATGTCGGCCTAAAATCTGTGACTGTAGCTGTAATCTTGATTATTCAGTTATAACCGATTCTTCTATTCAGTTAGACAGTGCTGTAGCCTTCTCTATAAAAGACTTCAATTTAGCACTTTAGATTTTTAATGAAGATCACTGTTTCATCTCATTTTTCCTTGGCAGTTTTCGCTCTCTCCATTTCTACTTGTAAACAATCCGCTTACATCTCCTGCTTATATGAGTGAACAAAGACTTCCTTGCTGACAAAAAAGTAGGCCTTTTTTATAAGAAGCTCGTTGTTGGTACTTTAAAATATTTTGACTGTTTATAGAGAATATAGTCAACTTGGAGTCTGATAAAAAGTGACCTGCTCAGTGCATTTCTCAAAATTGCTCCGAAGTTTTATTGTTTTTTTTATGTTAATTAAGTGATGGTCTACTCTTTTAAATTTGAACCTTTGTTAATATTGTGAGGTTTATGTATTCGATTGGTATGAAGTGGTAGTAGTTGATTATTAAATGAGGGATTGCATTTTCCGAGTATTATTTCCTGAGGTAAAAATGATGTTGCTTGTCAAACAGTCTATTAGTGCAAATGACATTATACACCCTATAAACTAGACCTTTGTACTTTTTACCAAGCATTTCCATAGAAGAATTGTCTAGTTTACCTATTTTGAAAATTTTGCTTTATAAATACCAAGATGATTTTACTAATGGAAGGCTTGCATAACATATTAGGGAAACGATAATTGTTTGTTTATTGTCTTTGGGTGACGTTGCACTAATTTTGGGGTGCATTCTCTTTATAAGGTGAGTATTATATTTTTTATTTTTGTTTGTGTATGGTGTAACTTTTTTCTCAAACTTATGGAAGACTGTAATGGTTCGTGATTTTGCTTCTTGTGGTGTAAGCATATTGTTTGGTGGTGCATGGTAGCTCGGGGCTAGTGTGAGGTAATTGGAGGTGTTGAAGGAAGACTTTTTTTATAGGGGAAAGTGTTATATCACTGCATATGCACACAATATAGTATTGGAAAGTGATAGCTACGTTTCATCCGTCTCACAGTGTTGTATCAGTTTCTTTTTCTATAAATAGAGATTTAGAATGCATAGCTATCCTACAAAGTCATTGATTCATTTTGACTACTATTTGAGCAAGTCTACTTAGACTGGCATGAGATCTGGATCGTCAATTGGTTAATTTTTATCTTTACTTAGAGACAAAATGTGAAATGACTATATATATGAAAATGTTGGAGTAGCTCCAGTGATAAATAAGATTAGAGAGAATCACCTTAGATGGTTTGATCATATAAAACATTGGCCTTCTGATGACCCAATTAGGAGAGTAGATGTATTAGATCCCGCCTATGTTAAGAAAGGTAAAGGTAAACCTAAAAAAATTTGGTTAGAAAGTATTAAAAATAAAATTTTTATTAGATTTGAATTAGATTTAAATGAGAATTTAATTCTTAATAGGACACAAGGAGAAAAAGGATTCATGTAGCCGACCCATGTAGTGGGATAAATATTTGATGTTGTTATTGTTGTCGTTATTTTTCTATCGACTTGTTTAGTGATTAGTGTTTGTGATTGAAGTTTTTTCAACTATGATCATTCCAAATTCTTTTTTTGTAGTGTGAATCTTGATCAACACTAAATTATTATATTTAATCTCATTTTTTGTTGTGAAATTTAAAATTTTATCGATTTTTAAATTATCTTTTGGATTGGAATAATTTTTTTTATTGAATTTTGTATCAAAATTAACTACTATTTGCTTGAATTTAAAGTTGGTAATCAACGAATTGTATTTTTTTTTTGTTTCTTTGTGGATTAAATCTTATATTTGTATTAGTGATGCTTGGACTCCTAAGCATCATGTATCAAGTTGATATAAGAGTTTATGGTTGCATTACCATGTCAATTAAAAGCATGTCACGATAAACGGGTCGATTAGAAAAATAATAAAAGATGAAATTTGAATAAAATTTTATAAGTTGTTTTAAACAAATACGTTGTATCTATTATGACGAAATTACATACATCCATGGCCAGGAAGTATAGTCGATAGGAATTTTCTAAATAATCATTGATTTAGAACACTTCATTGGGTATTATTATCAAAATTAAAAAAATATATAAATCGTATCTAAATTAGTGAACACAATGGAGAAAAATGATTCATGTAGCCGACCCCACATAGTGGGATAAAGGCTTGATGCTGTTGTTGTATCTAAATTAGTGGATCACACTTAGTCTTTTTGTAAAGTATTAAAGTGAATTAAAAGGCATGTGGGCTGACCCAAGGTATAAACTTAAAGAATGATGTATGTTATTTGATGATTATATAGATAAATTGCATGAACAAGTATTGTAGCCAAAGTGAATATAACTTGGATGAATATTATTACATATTTTTATGAGTCTTGTAGTTGCAACTTATTTGGCTTGAGATTATTTTCAGTAAAGGTCTTATCAGATTATGAGTGAACTAAGCTATAATTTTTCAAAAATACTAAACTAGGTTAAAACCACACATTTGAATGTCAAGGCATATTATGAGAGTTGTGTTAGGGCTTCAACACATATAATTAAAGTTCTTGATGAGAAATAATTATCTTCTTCTCTTGAGCATGATATCTATTGAGTAGAAGTATGACTCAACATAATGGTCAATTAATATATCACCAAAGGGTAGAGGTTTTAATTGCAAAGAATTCAAACAAAATAAGATCAATTGATCAATGAATGCCCTTATATTAGGCATGCAACGACAAAAGAATCATGTGTAATGGCATATGATCCCATCTGATAAATTATGGTTCATAAGCACTTTATCTATGATAAATTAGATGTAAAAAAAGATTTACCATTGTAATATGAATTTGCATTTGATTGTCTTAAATATGAATGTATACCTATATTAGATATGACTATAAATTTAAACTTATACTTTAATAGGAATTTAAAATTGAGTTTGAAATTAGGCATGAGTATGATATTACATTTGAATTATATATAAACTTGAACCTTCAAGAGAGATTGAGGGTTAGTTTAAGGTGATAGTAGCTGTATGTTAAGGGTTCGTTTAAAGTAATTGTTGAAATGTTGTGAGAATGGATTTTTGAAAGTCATTTGGGTATTAGATTTTTTCCTTTTTAAAAAGAATTAGATTATTTTTTTTAGTGTTATCACATTCTTACAAATCTAATTGAAAATAACTTATTCCCACAATAGGATTTATAAGAAGCGACAAGAAAGTCGTTGCCAAATAGAACTGTTATAATTATTTATGAGCAAAGCTACAAAAAAGCTGCTTGAAATAGCTCTAAATTATCACGACGCCTCTCCTTTGCCTTGGTTGTGAATCTCCTGAAATATTGAGCCCTATTTTTGCTCCAACTCTTTATGAAAGGTTCTACTCTTCATCCTTTGCCTTTGGCTTTGGTTGAAAGCTCCGCTCTCCCCCTCCATCACCCACCCCCACCCCCACCCTTGAACCCTTTGCTTTTTGCGCATGAGAATATCTCCTCATCAAACCCTATCAATGCTTCTTACTGTTTCAAACTTCTCTTCTCCACAATGCCCTCCTTTCTAAAATCCTTGAAATGCCTTAAATCTCTCCTAGACTATGTAATGCAATATTATTCTTTCTTCTTGCTATTTCCTCACCCCTCCTCGCTCCTCAAACATTGGACCATCCTTGCTTTGTCCTAAATCATTCTCTTTAACCCCAACTTTTCTTTCCTTTGTCACCTCTATTTCTGTTGGTGAATGCTAACTTCATTCACTTATTATGCGAGTTTAACTAGCGTACACCAAATTTGACTTCATATATCCTTAGTCTGGTCAAATTTCCTCAAATCAAACTCTCCATGCTCTTTAGATTAGTTTAATGGAATTTGGCCAATATAATTTGGAACTTTCAACCTCCTAATGTTAACTTGACAACTTAAAGTTGTTAGTTTAAGGTCTCACCCTTTTTATCCTTTTTGATAGCTTGATTTACTGTCTGCTTATTTCCTTCTAACCCGCATCTTATCAATAGCTCGACATCCTAAAATCGCCAGCCTAATGTGCACTTCCTACAGCTCAACCCACTAGAGTTATCATCTTATTTTTTTCTAGTTGGCTCCTTCTCGAGACTTGTCACCGTGAAGTTGCCGCCTCGACATATCTTCCCTTTGACACCTTGCCAACAACTCGACATCTTAGAGTTGTTGACCGCACACTGGAAGTTTCACAGTGCATGACCTTCAAATATTTCAGCATGCATTTATATATAATATTGTATCTCTACATTGCAATTCAACTCTCATATGCATTTGGATCATCTTGCATATAGGGCGATGTCTTAATACGCAAAATTTCTCTCTTTTTATTCTCATTTATCTTGCATTGCATTGAGACTTAATGCAATAATTTTGAATTATTAAGTGGATTTAGAAGACATCTCTTGTCTAATGAGTATAAGCATATAATTAGCCTTTGTGATACATATTATCTTGTGATTAGACATTTAAAAGGGTGTTTATCTTGTATTAGGTATCTTCTCCCTTAGGCATTGTTTTGGATATACAAGAAGGGATAATTATTTCACCTTCTACCTCAAAGGTTGATGTTGAGTTACTTTTTCCACCATTGGACAATCATTGTTTAGTATAAGATCCACATTTATGAAAGACATCACTGAGGATGCTGTCTTATCTCTTTTGATGTAATGCATAAATAGGTCTACGCTACATTTTGTTGAGCCTTTTGGACCATTCTCCCATTTAAATTGAATAATGATTATAGAACCTTATTATTGAACTAAAAAAAAAGAATGAACATCCTTGATCAAATATTTTCTTAAGCATTTTCTAAGATATAATTAATCATAAGAATTTATTCCTATAGAAAACCAAATTCCCCATTGTTGAGAAATCTAGGAGGAATCTTGAGCTCTTCTTGATCCTTCTTGCAAGGGAGAGAGAGAGATAGGGAGAGGGAGAGGAATTTGGAAGAAAACAATACTAAGCTTTATTAAAATTTTTCCAAAAACTTTACATCAACCTATACATCCTATTTTTTACATAGGTGTGAAGACTTGCGGAATGACTTAACCTAAAATTGGACCAAAATACAACAATCTTCACCTTGGTCTGATTTTACTATCAAAGAATCACCCAGTTTCAAGAACTCAAGCTTGTTGCAATTCGACCAGCTCCCTGCACTAACTTTACTTGCAAACCCGCTGAACTAAGCTCAATCCTGCTTGCGAACGACCTCCATTGTGTTCCGATCCACAGCTCTAGCCCTTGCTCACGCACGTTCTAACCCATGAGCTCCTGCACTCATCACTGTTCCTTCCGTGAACCGCACACCCGTGTCTTGTGCATTGCTAGTCTTCCCCGGACACACGTGCACGCTCCGACCTGCGACTTCGCACAACACCTGTCCGATTTCGAGTCCACGACTAGCCTGCCACCCGAGGTTCTTGATCTTGCCACTTTTGTTCTACTGCTCTGACACGCAACAGTCCCTTTGCCTCCCAAACTCCACCAGAAGTCCAGTTCCACGTTTATGCGACACACCCGCGATTCCTCCGGCCCAAGGCCTGCCTTCCTCCCGCGAACCTCTCACAGTCCCCACCTTGGCCTTGCGTTCCGCGCTCTGCACGATGCTCGCGCTCCTGCTTCCCGCACAACACCAAGCCACCACAGCCGCTTCGACCCGTGCAGCACCAGGCAGCTTCAACAAGCTTCCGTGCAAATCAAGAACTTCTTAGGATGACCCCATCACTTGCACATTCCAAGAAACAAGTTTCACCAGGCATATGTGCCTCCAATCCGTGAACACCATGATCCACTCCTGTTTATGTGCGCCCAAGAACAAATTCCAAGATCACCGCTCCAGCTCGCATGTGAGCCTCCCGTTTGTGCCCCGCATCCTCTGCTCCCGTGCGAAATCCCACTATGTCCGTCGCTCATGAGCTTGTTCCCGCACGCATTTATGCGCGCCTGATGCTCCTTAGCTCCCACGCAAACACCACGATCCACTTGCAAGTTCGCTCCTGTGCTACAGCGCCGACCTCACGTACTAAGTTCGATCCCGCGCCTTGCACTCTTCAGCCAGCGCGAGCTCGTGAGACCCAGGCCCGCTCGGCCTTGCCTTTGATGTCTGTGCGGTAGCCTACGCCCTGCGCGCTCGAACTGCACGTGACCGCTAGCTTTGCCTAGGCCTGACCACAAACTTCTCCTCTCACTTCTTGATTGCAAGAACCATCTTCTTCCTCCTTTGCCCGATCAGCTCCACCAGGCTCTGATACTAAATTGTTAAGAAATGTAGGAGGAATCTTGAGCTCTTCTTGATCCTTCTTGCAAGAGAGAGAGAGAGAGAGAGGAGCACAAAAATTCTGAAGAAAATAATACTAAGCTTTATTAAAATTTCCCTAAAACTTTACATCAACCTATACATTATATTTATAGGTATTTACATAGGTGTGATGTCTTACGGAACGACTTAACCTAAAATTGGACCAAAATACAACACTCATAATTAAGTAAAACTTATTTGGTCGTTCTTATATTTTAGAATAAAAATTTCTAGGATAGATATTGTGTACTTCTTCCATTAATAATAATGCTAGTGAGAATAAGCCATGATTGCTCTCTCTTTGTCAGAGAGGAATTAGAGGTTAAAGCTCAGGATTCGTCCGTCGAGCCAGTTGAAGATTTCATAGAGCACGAGGTAGATTTCTAAATGCCTATCTTTAATTTCAATTTCAATAATTTTATAAAAAGATGTGAATAAAAGTATATTTTTCTTTGGTTTTATGACGTTTTCACCGTACAACTTTTTGTATATTGTAATCAGCTTTAATATAATTATTTTGATTATAAGAAGTTAAACTTTTACATGTTGATTTTCTCTATGAATATTTTTGTGTATTTCGAATAAATGAAGCATTTTTATAATCTCGATCTGAAAGTCTTCAAATGTTGCTTTGAATGTTATCCTAAAATTATAATTTGAAGAGGAAATGTTATGTATGTCTTATTTTATACATGCAATACCATGCAACTTTTTGTATATTGTAATCAGCTTTAATCTTATAATTTTGACTACAAGAAGTTAAATTTTTACCCGTTGATTTTCTCTATGAAGATTTTTGTGTATTTCGAATAAATGAAGCATTTTTTATAATCTTGATGATTATTTGTAAGTCTTCAAATGTTGCTTTGAATGTTATCCTAAAATTATAATTTGAAGAGGAAATGTTAAGTATGTCTAATTTTATTCATGTAATATCTCCCCCTCCGTTGCATTTAAATTGCATAATTTATAACATGACATTAGAGAAATTGTGATTTTTGAAATGTTACAAGGGTTTTATATGTTTTATTCTAGCCCCATCTATCTTATGTGGATATGGGAAAGATTTTGGCTCCACTTGTTGAATGCTGGTGTGGGAGGTTACTCTGTTCTGTTTTCCTCTACTCTATTTTGGTTCCACTTGTTGTATGCGAGTGTGGGTGGTAAAATGGGAGTTATAGGTGAAAGTGGAGTTATAAACAAGCATCGGGACATGTGCATCATATTCATGCATTGCAGTTAAAAATTTAATGAATTAAGTATGAATAATATTCTAAACATAATCTGATAACTCTGAATCCTCTATATACATTCTAATAAATTAAGAGGGTTAAGTGCAAGTAATACGCTGATGGCAAGTATATTATGATATTTTTGACACCTCCGTGAAATTTATTTGTGAAAGTACAAACAATGACTCCAAAATCACGTACAATTAGAATGACTTTAAGTTCACTTCCTATTATCATTTAAGCTTTATTGATCAACTGAATGTTTGAATAATTTTCTCTTAATATCTTAGTAGATGTTGATATCCATGATGGGAGTGTGAAAGGAGTTTACTGAACTTGTTGTGCTCACTATGGGTTTTCTGATTTTTCATGAAAAGGAAAAAGGCCCAGCTAGATAAGAGTTGATAAGGGAGTAAGTGATAGGATTCAGACTTATGAGATATTAATTTATAATCCAATATTATTTCTTTTGATGAATAGATCTCATGTAAGCAGGATTATTGTACATAAATTTTGAGAAATGAAATCAAATGGGGTTTGGACTATTATTAGCTCTGGTTTATTTTGTTTGATAGTTGAGGAAAAATTTAGGTTTAGAAATTTAATCATTCCATTTGATCTCAGGACCCGACTCTATTGACCATAATTTTTTCCTTTATTAGACGTTGAAAAATGTTTAGAGAGCCCATCAAGTATATCTCATGGGACTTCAACTCTCTAGTCCCACTAATTTTTTCAAGAGAAACAAATTTAGATTCTCCTTATGCTAGAAGGTAATATTTTTGATGCCGTCCTCAGTTCTAAGACTCATAATATCAACAAATTTTTTTCTCATTACTCTTAAGCTTGAGGCTAGTTGAGTCATCCCAAAGGCTAAAGCAAAATGGCTTGCTAATGGTATAGTTGATCTCAAATTCCTAGATAACTTAAGCAGAGAGCTGCAAGCTCTTGATGAAGCCTTTGCTTCTCCTTCTGATCTAGATAATATAATCACTAAGTACTGCTTGATCTGTACATCACTAATCATTGATCCTTCTCTAGCAATTTCCAATTGTCATCCTTAAAGCAAACTTTCAAGAACTTATCTACTGGTCTTATGACCAACTAGTGTAGTCACTGTGCTTCTTTAATGCCAAAAAACCTCCACCCATGGCCTTAATAACTTTCCTGCCAAAAATTTCTCTTCTTACTAAGATGAGACTGTCAACAAGTTTTTATTGCTAAGATGACAAACAATTCACTCCCTCTTAGAAATTGTTTGCATGAATTTTATGAACTTATAGGCCTAAACTTTAATAATTCCAAGTGCTCCACCTTTTTTTTCTTAAAAGCACAAAGTTTATCAATGCTTTGGCTATTGTTCTAGATTTTAATATACTTGTCTTTCATTTACTTATATAAGATTCCGGTTTCATTTGAGACTGTTTTCTTATTGCTTTCTATAGCAAATTTTAAGCACAAAAATTCCTTGAACAAAATTTTTTTGTACTAGAATACTGCTTTAGAAAGTAAGAAAGTTGTCGCAAATAAAGCCTTCATGTCACTTATGATTAAATTCAATCTATAGATTGGCATTGGTTCGAGTTCGTCATATTGAAGGTAGACTATACTTACTAATCACTCTATTTGGTCTCTAATTGACTTATAGGTTAGATCCTTATTTCTTCCACCAATATCATTAGGAAATAAAGAGTGTTTATTTTAAATTTGTTCATGGTGGCTAAGAAATAAAATTACATCTCATCTCTTTGAACAACACTTACAAGCTCCTAAATAAAAAGGCTATTAATGGGGAATTAGACATAGTATTTTTAATGATAAATGTATACTAATTATGATTTGGCCCTTTTTTTAGATATGATATGCTATGAATTATTTTGAAATCATGAGCATAATTTATATAATTATTTTTTTGGACCATAATCTTAATTTTCAGACATAAATAAGTAAAGTAAAAAATTAAAATAGTAATTTATGGGTATTTTTTGATAAATAAATTTATTTTATATTTCAAATATCGAATAACTTGAATAATAATAAACAAAAGAAAAAAAATGGGCACACACACTCAAATTAAAATAAAAACATGACAAATAAATAGTCGAATTATACCGCTTTTTCTACGAATTTTGTCTGTGTCGCCATCTCTCACTTAACGCTTACAACCATGTTAGCACGAGAAATCTCTCTTTCGGGTTCTGATACCCAGTTCCGAATTCTCAAAGATTCCCACCATTCCACCACACAGCGCCGCATAAACCGCTGGCAACATGGAAGACACTCCCGCGCGAGCGAAACCACACCAACCTTCGTCGCCGACGAAGACCTGGGATGAAACAGAAGCAGAAGAGAAGCCGGAAGCTGAGGCTCGCCGGCTCAAATCCCTAGCAGAGCAAAAGCTCAAGTCTTCCTCCCTCAAATCTGCTCTCAAGTATGCGAGGCGAGCCCAACATTTATGGCCTGAACTGGACGGCATCTCGACCATGGTCATGGCCATTAAGGTCCTCCGCGCATTCCCCACCGATCACTACAAGATTCTCCGCGTCGAGCCCTTTTCCCATATCAACGTTATCAAGAAGCAATACAAAGCTCTCGCCCTCGTCCTCCATCCTGACAAGGCAGGATCCCCCATCCCCGCAGCCGAAGAAGCTTTCAAGCGCGTCGCCGACTCCTTTCGCTTTCTATCCGATCGCTCCCGCAAGCGGGATTATGACACCAGCCTCCGCCTTGCACTTGCCGACGCCAGTAGTCGCCCAACGGTAGAGACGTTCTGGACTGCGTGCTTGACTTGCCGCCTCTTGCATGAGTTTGATCGAAGGTACATTGGTTACCGCCTGGTATGCCCTAATTGTCGCAAAAGCTTTCGTGCTGTGGAGGTGCCATCGGATGTCAATGGCGTGGACAAGGAAGAAATGGAGGCTATGGTCAGGCCTAGAGTTACGGCTGCTCGGTCGAGGACGAAGTCAAGACCTAGGGTCCCGGCCGGGTGGGAGACCTCTGATAAAATGAAAAAGCTGGTTGTTTCTTCCTTCCCCGATTTAAAGAGTTGTAAGCAGAATAAGGAGGAAACATTGGCGGAGATGCAAATGGAACTCATCAGGGCCAAGGATAAAGGAAAAACGAAGGTGGAAGAGGACTTAAGTCTGATGGCCGTGGAGGATTCTGACTTTTATGATTTTGATAATGACAGGACTGAGAAGTGTTTCGCCAAGGGTCAAATTTGGGCAATTTATGACGACGACGATGGGATGCCGAGGCATTATGGACTGATTGATGAAGTTATTTCTTCCAGTCCATTTAGAGTGAAGATGTGCTGGTTAGATGCACTGGTTGATGGTGATGAGTCGCTGTTGCTTTGGGAGAAGTCTGGACGTCACATTTCTTTTGGGAGGTTTAAGATTGGGAGAAAGGTTGAAATGGATTCAGTAAACTTGTTCTCACATATAGTGGAAAGTGAAAAGGCGGCCAAGGAAATTTTCAGGATTTATCCCAAGAAAGGTTCAGTTTGGGCACTTTATGGCGAGATGAATTCTGGGAGAGAGCGGAGGTCCTATGATATCGTAGTATTTCTTACTTCTTATAGCGAGATGTTTGGATTGAGCATGGGATATCTTGAGAAGGTTGAAGGGTACAAGACGATATTCAAGAGGATGCAGATCGGTCCCCATGCTGTTAGATGGCTTGAAAAGGATGATATTATGCTGTTTTCCCATCAAATTCCAGCACGGAAACTTGCAGAAACTGATGGGGTGAATCTTCCTGGAGATTGTTGGGAACTTGATCCAGCTTCGCTTCCTGCTGACTTGCTTCAAATTGTTCGGTAAAGTTCATTATCGTTTTTGCTGCTCATTTATTTGTTGAAGAAAATGCTATGGAACTGTCATGTTGTGTGTGTATACGACAGTGGTTCCAGGCATGTCGTATTCTTGTCCACTTCACAAGTAAAGGACAGTTTCTTCTTAATTGTGGGAAGAGCTTTGCCATGCGTTAACTCTTCTGTTCATAAATTTCTTTCCAAATTGTTTCATTTTTGGTTCATCCTATATGTTGCATGCTAGAATATTTGCGGTGCCAGAATGTGAATTTCTTGTCTTAGCATTAATAAAAAATTTAGCATACTCACAAAAGTTCACCCTTCTTTGCCATTGGAGAAAGCGGCATTACAATGCACTGTAATGAGCGCTGGCGTCGGTTAGGGATTAATGATGAAAATTTCGGATTTAGCATCATTTGATGGAAGACAATGACGGAAAATGGATTTCGATGTTGTTTGTCTATAGTTGATGGTTGGCATTGATGAGGGACATCAATTGCAGTTGACAATGAATTTTGCTTGTTGGTATGCAGAGCTGTGGAAATCTCTAAAGTCTATAATTATCTTCTTTGGAATATTCCTTAAAGTGTAGAAGCATGACCTTATTATAGATTGTTAAGAGGACATCATGGTCAATTTTATAATAATCTTTGATACTCCTAGTTAGCATGGGAAGATTTCTATTGTTCATTTGATTTTTTTCAATCACATAGTGCTTTAATAATCTAGGAATTGAACGATCTTAAGATTCGTCTTGTCGAAATGCTAGCTCCTACTATTAGCATGTGAAAATCTGTGGTTGTTAAATGGTTTCGTGAAATTTTGAATTATACTAATAAGTGCTTGATTTTGGCTTATGTGGACTCGGATCAAAACATCCTTGGTATTATTCGGTTTGTTTGGTTGAGCCACTTAATTTGAATAGAAACTTGTTGAAAATAGAGTTTGGATGATCAAATCAATTCTCAATGTCTTTGATCTTAAATATTCATATGCTTTAATAACCATAAATAGTGTCGAGATTTGTGTTTGATAAGATGATTTTTTGATGACATACTAATTGGCCATATTTTTAAACATCCAAATTGGTCTGTTAAAAAATAATCAGGTTTTGAAAATTTTTAGATTCAAATCACAATTTCAGGAAAATAAGGTGCGACCTATTCCTTGATACCATTGTGGATCTCCGCTCAAGTCCTTGAATCATTTAATTCCCTATAGATGATAGTTTTACCACATAGATTGATCTCTTTGCTCTACAAAGAAAGGTATATATCCGTAGTTGGCTTGTTTCTATATTTTACCATCTAATCTTCCAAAGCTAACATATCTTTTGTATTAGTATTTTACCTCCATTTATATTTGTCTTCAAGATATTTAATCTTCACAAATTCTGTGTTCAACGCCAATATACATTATTCTCAGGTATTTGTGTGAGCAAAATGTAAAAAAAAAGAGCAAAAATAACTCACCAATTTATCAGCTGCATATATAGTTCATCTCCTTCTTAGGAATATGTAATTTCAAATGAATTTAATAAAGAAGATTCTTTGCAACTTTTACCATCGGTTGATACCGCCAAAGCTTCATCCATTTTCTTCTCTGAATGGGATATTTCATCATTATTTTGTAAAGGTTGTTTGGATAAAGCTTTTGAAATTTGAGTGATTATCTCACATTTTTAACATTAGAACATGAGATATTTTTGTAGGAATAGAAAGACCATCTTTGAATAAAAGTTCTTGTTCACGTATCTATAATGTATCTCATATTGAAGATTCTTAATATTGAAAATATTGATAATCCTCAATATGTCTTCTTCTCCAACATGAAGTTGAATAAGCGGCTATTTTTAATCTTTCCCATTTTTCAACAAGACCCCAATCATTTGTCAAGAAAAAAATCTGTTCAACTAGTTATTCAAGTGATCTCTCATTTGAATATCCTACCATTTACTCTCAAGTGACTCATCTTGAGTGTCACATGTAAATCTACCTATTTTTACAAAATATTTTGGTGTCAGCATCACATCACAATTTTTTGAAGAAGATAATCAATCCAATGACAATTTTCATAGCCCTGCACGAAAATTGGGTTAGGCTAACCTTGCTTGTTGTCAAAACATTGGTTAATTTAGGAGTTTTGAAAATTGTAAACTTGTATGAAAATTCATCTGATAAACTATAAGATATCCCAATGGTAGAGATAGGACCCAATTGGATATTCACTATAGGAACTGTTTCGGGCGAGAAAACATGACTTTCGTGTGAATGAGCGGATGGAAGAACGAAGCGGTGAATTAAGTCCAGTGCATTCTGTTATATAATCCTTTTAATTGAAAGGTAACGCTTTTTGTCTAACCCTTCGAAATTGTAGCCGTCTCATTTTTGTTTAGTTTTAAAACAGTCCTCCATTTGGTGTGTTTTAAGGTAATGGCTAAACAAAAGGAATAGATTTCTCTGGATCTCAAAATGTGAGGGCTAATATTGTAGAATTGCCTTATAGCTACTGATGCTCGTCACACATTTGTTTGGCTTCACTTTCCAACACTCTAATTGGGAGTTTTCGGAAGAAAATTAGGAATTTGGGAGGGGAGAAAAGAAAAGAAGTCATGTTGATTCTTTCTTCCTAATCTTGAGTTCTGTGCTTAAAGAAAAAATGATTCATTCTCTTTTTGACTTAGTGTTGAAAAGAGAGAGAAGAAAAATATTAAAATATTTTTTTGCTTTTTAGTACTCGTTCATCTCTGAAACTTTGCTGGTATTAGCATTGTGGTATCTTGGTTCTCTCAATTTTTGTTGGAATGGTGAAGGACAAATTACAAAGTATGTTATTCAAATTTATGGATTTGAAGAAATAAACTTCTCTAACTATGGGCCGTGTTTCTTTCATATTCTCTCTCTTTCTCCCTTCGGTTCTCTCCCTTCATTTCTTTCTTTTGTATATGAGGCGTCTGAACACCAAACTCTTCTTTTTTATTTAGCCTCCTAAATCAACCTCCATATCTCCTAAATCTAAGTTCCCGCGTCTATACGACTAAAATCTGAGAGTCTCAAATGCAACAGGCCTCTCAATAACAAGCCAGTTGCAGAGCGGCTGCAGCAGTGGTACTCCACATCTGATGATACAGACCTCAGCTCCGCTGACACCCTAAGTTAATCCCAGCATCAAATGACCTGAAACCCTATGAAACGAACTTTATCCAAACTCACAATTCCTCAAACAAGTGATCTAGATGCTGCTTTAATACGTAGTACCAAAGCATTTTTTAAAATTGAGAAAAAAACTTGTTTCTATGTGCTATGTGACATTTGGGTTTTTCAGCCTTGGGTATCTAATAACAAATTTAAGTACTTTGTTATTTATAAATTACCAAGGTTGCTAGCAACAATTTTTGAGCTCAGCTCTGAATCTAACATTCGTTATTTAAAGTTTCTATTATAGTTAATTCAGCAACCGTCGGGAATTGCTCAACGTTTTTTAAATCTGAAGTGCTACCCGCAGAATTTCGTTCTTAAAGCCTTATTTAATCCATCGTAATCATGTGGTCAGTCTGCAGAATAGTTTTACTGGCTGTTACTTTTATGCTTCTGAATATTATCTACTTTCAGAGGATCTGAATTTTGAGATTATTTAAAAAAAATTTAAACATTTTTTCTTAGATTTTCATCATGGATTGAATAAAGATTTGAATGAAGTTGCTACCTATTGTCTACGCATTGGTAATGAAACATCCCCCCAGCATACGAGAAGTGTTTATAGAGGTTCGAAGGGATGCCCAAATGTCTGAGTTTCTTGGTGGGTGTTGGACCAACGAAAGTATTTCTTTTCTTGAATGGTCATGAAGATCTTATCAATCTCATTGTAATGGTTGCTGTGAATTGATGGCATCAAAGAAAGGGCGCTTCTCTTGATCTTGGAGGTTATCACAATGGAAATTTGGTCGATGTTTATGATTGCTCCAAAATTATCTCAATGGTTGCTCCAAAATTATCTCAATGGGCCGTTAGTTGTGAGGTGCATGCCTCCTTCGGTCATTTTTGTATTGGATAGTTTTATCATTACATTCGGAGGGCTATAGCAAGTCAAAAACGTAAAGGATGCCTCCTATTGTGGATTAGTCCTTTATTTCGTCATCTTTAATAAAATTTTGCATTCTCTGCAACATTTAGACGATTGTCATTGGTGATAGAATATTTGAATTATGAGTCTTGAAGACCCATTGTCAGTGCTAGCTTGATGATAGCTGGCTTGAACTTCGTAACCTCCAAAGTAGTAAAAGTGAAGTGGGCAATATAGTCCTTATGGGAGCACCATAAAATGAGAGCACCATAAAATATGTAATAATGAAAAGTGATCATAGAGGAAACTAACAAGGTTTACCCAAGTTTTGGTTGGTTCATTGAGGAAAAAAGTAAATGAGGGTTGTGTGCTAAGCTAGTTTGCTTCCTAATGGAGAGGTGGTTTGATCATTAAAGGAGAAGATCTCTAAGAGAGAGGAGAGATGTCAAACTTATATTTTAAGTGGGTCAACACTTTAGGGATACCATATTATTACGCCCACTATGGGGAAGAGGGGGAACCTAGCATTATTGTGAAAAGAAAAGTAGTTAGAGAGATACGACAAAGCTCTCACTTTCACCCAAGCTACACAATTATAAATATGAGTTCTATCTCAATGGTCTGAAAATATCCTCCAGAAGACAAGGATGATATTTTTATAATTAGCATCGCAGCTTGAGGTGGGGTTGAGGCGGATGATCATGTGTGGACCATGAGCGATCATATTTGGCACAGCATTGGCAGTGTTTCACTTTTTTTTTTTTTGACATTTAGGTCAATTAAGGCAAATTCATGCACACATTGCATATATAAAGATTCAAACTCAAGACCTCTTAGTTGAAAGCCTAAGCTCTCAATCAACAGGCTAAGGCGAGCTTTGGCAGTGTTCCACTTGACATGCTTGGAGATGATTAGGTTTCAAGTGGTGGATCTTTTAGATAATCAGATGGTTGAGTGGATATTTGATACTTAAATATTCTTTCAGTGGTCATTGTTCCGTATCGGTAGTAGTTAGATTGGGAGGTGAAAGTTGCAAATGCATCAAGATGAAATCTCTGGGGTTCCAGAAATGGAAGAGGTTGGAGGTACAGGAAACATTAATGTGAGTACATTGGAAGTTGATCTTGTTGGTATCTCCTTAGATATTCGACTGACTTGAAACTAATTAGAGATGAGAGCCAAACCTTAAATGATTTAACAAATCTTCTCCTATCAACTTTATTTTTATAATCTTTCCTTCATCTGTTTAGCAAATTTTTATATTATAGAACTATTTTTCTAAAATAATTTAAAAATATTATTTTATTTACAATAACTTTACTTTCTAATTCATTTAATGAACTTAATTCCTTTGATTGGACATTTGTGCTGCAATTAGTTAACGTGCATTTGGCAACTAAACTAACAGAGAATCCAATAGTATGTAAGCTGAGAAATTTATTACGTGTGGAGTCTGGATGCAGAGTTATGTTCGGACTCCAATAAAAATTTGACATGTCCTTGTATATTGTGTGTATTTATAATTTGTATATACTGTGTACAGTTGTACATACTGTGTACAAAGACACATATCATGTTTTTATTGGAGTCCGAACGTAACCAGACTCCGCTCGTAATAATTTCTCCTGTAAGCTGTGCATGTGGTTTGACATGTTTCATGATGCCAAATGTGAATTTCAAAAAAAATTGTTGGGTTTCTTATGAATATAATACTGAAAATTTTGAATTGCCTTGAATATTTTTATGGTGTTATAAAAGATATGCCTGGATGCTTTTCCAGTGCCAAATGGAGTCACTGGCTTGTTTTGGAAGTGGAGCAAAATCTGCCTTAGTCTCATGATTAAAAGAAAAGAAAAAAAAAGTCTGTACATCAACCAAATGTGAACAGCCTGGAAAGAGCGAGAGGATCAAATATAATAAAATAAATGAATTTTCCATTAAAATCAGTTGATTTCAAAGCTTCTGTCCCCAGTCATACCCATAATTTTCTTATTGTCTAAAGAATCAGTTAGAATACATTGAAGTATTCTCCAAAGATATAGCTTGAAAGAGTCCTTCAATCTTCAAAGTTCTATTACTGAAACCCAAGACTAAATTAATAACATAGTAAGATGCTAATATTGTACTATAGACTTTCAAAAAATTAGCAGAAAATTTGTTTGTTTCTTTGATTCGTTTGATCAGGTTAAAAGAAAGAGTATTGTGACACTTGACACTTGGAAGGAAAACACCATTCTCTGAAACTAATTAGCATTTCTTAAGATATAACTAACATTAGTAGGTTGTTAAAACTTGAATAACATTTTTCATTGTGTTGCCAAATCATAGTTTAGTTTTATAAAATTTTTACGGTTGTCTTGAGCTTTGAGCTTTGTTTGGGATGGCTTTCTTATTGCTTTTTATAAAAAATTTTGTACTAAAAAGTTGTTTTAGAAAGCACTAAAAAGCTATTCCAAGCAAAATCTTAATTTTAATCCATGAATTTTTTTGGGTAGCAAAGAGTGACTCACAGGATGATAGTTTACAGCATTTACTGATGGTGAGTTAATTAAATTACTCTTTTAAAAACTTTGCTATATAATGCTTTTTTGTTTTATTTTGGTTTACAAAGGTTTCAAAAGCACTACAGGATAGGTGCAATGACCTCTTCTCTTCAAAATCGAGAACAAAATTGCATAGTAATTTGTCTATGTATACTAAAATGAATTTACTTTTATTTTTTTTATTATGGTAGGAAGTAGTTTTTTAGAACAGTTTTTAAAAAATCACAGCTTTATAATCATCTTTATAAAAAAATTATAATTATTCGAAATGGAACTCAATCAAAAAGATAATATTACAGGAGCAAAATCTCCATTTTGCTACAAGGAGAAAAAGTCTAACTCTATCTACCCATTAATAGGGAGATTATTATATATGCACTGCGTTTAATATACATTTTATTTTATGTATTACATCTAACTCATCTAATTAAATTTTTTTTCTCACCAACGTGAAGATGAAAGATTGGCCTTCAACTCTATTATGCAACTTTCTTGCTAATTAAGGACGCCGGTGGAGGCTATGATAAAATAGTGCTATTAAAGAATACTTCTAAATCATTTTATTAAATTAAGTTTCGTTTGGGATAGCTTTAGATTACTATTTTTTTAAATTTTTAAGAGATTTTTATACTAAAAAATAACTTTACAAAACAGTAAAAAATCATCCCAATGAAATAATTGTGCAGAAATTCTTTCACTGAACTTATTAGAAGTCATCAAAAGAATACTTCTCAATCATTGGGTATTTCCACCCATTTTTTCTCTGAATTGCTCTATAATTTGTTTAATTAAGCTTACAAAAAGTTATTAAAATGCTTATTAATCACCTATCTTTTAGAGAGAGAGAGAGAGAGAGAGAGAGAGAGAGAGAGAGAGAGAGAGAAGGGGGGTTACTCGGGCATTTCATCCTTGGAGAGAGAGACTAAGGACTTCTATGTACATTTTACAAAGAAGTAGTAATTGTTGAGAGCTGAAAAACCTACTTAAGAAAGATAATATTGATATATCCAGCAGTTGTGAAACAGAAATACTTACTGATTACTATCAAATCTAAAACATAGTTAGTCTGCTTAAGAAATATCAGCTTTAACTATCTTTATTGTAAGGTAAGACAATTATCAAAGCTCTGAACAATATGGATCATAAAGCATAAAATACCTAATTGTGTAGCCTTAGTTCTATCAAAAATATAATTTTTGCTCAGCCAAGTTGTTCCCAATTCTATGATCCATATTGATACTTTGGTCAACCAAAAAAATGTCTGTCTATTTGTTTCATCTGCAAAATAATTGGATACTCTGTAATTAAGGTATTAAAAAAAATCATTTTTCTTGTCCTTATAAGATTTTTTGAAAGCTTCAATCATTAAAAAAATTGTTGATTGATATAATGAAAGTTTCACATATAATAAACTATTTTACCATTGGAATTAACTATTTTATTTGTAGTTTATTTTGTTAATAATTTTGTTATTATAAGCATCTAATAGGAATGTACTGTCCATCATAATCAAGTTGAAGTGAACCAAAGAATGGCCTCTAAATTATTTCTTTATGATCTTTAGGGTTTGATCTTATACAAAGAAGAAACAGAGAGTAAGTTAACATATTGTTATTTAGGTTAACAAATTCTACTTAATTTAAGCTCTTGTCAAATGATAGAAGTGTGGGAAGCCTACAATCCTCTACACGTGGCAGCCAGTGAAACTTACATCCAAGTCCACAATTTTAACAATAATTACATCTCATAAGCTATTCTTGAAATAGGGCTGAATTTTTAATAAAAAATAATAGTTGTTGCGTCGTGAAATATTCGCGGCAGTAGAGAAATATAAAGTTTAATGTCTTAATTTTGTATGAAGATCCAACACGTATACAGATAAAAAGAGAGGGTGCAGCATCTATAAGAGACAGTAATATTTTTACGTGGAAAATCCTGAAAATGGGAAAAACTATGGGGCATTGCCCAGTTTGAATGAATCCACTATTATTTGTAGTCGAGTACAAAAGAGGCCCATCCTTGGGGGAAGGCTTAGCTTGATGTAACAAATATGCATCATATAGAGTGTGTTACAAGATGAGACTTGAGAGGATCACTATTGATACATCTGTTTGGTCAGTATAACCATAATTGGCGGGCGACGAAGGTCAGAAAGATCGTAGTCTGGTGACAATGGTCGGAGGGACTGTAGTCGGTGGACAATAGTGGTCAGAAAATATCGTTGTCTGGCAACAAAGGTCGGAAGGACATAGTCGGCTGGCGACGGAGGTCGGAAGTTTGGCGTTGGGTAGAAGTCTGACGAAAGTCCAGCGACGGGCAGAAGTCCGGCGTCAGGTAGAAATCTAACGACGGGCGAAAGTTTGGCGTCGGGTAGAAGTCCGACGACGTGCAAAATTCTATTTACTACAATCATATTAAAAAAAAATTAATTTCTCTACAATAACTTTAAAATCAATAAAAAAATCGTTTCAAACAAAAAATTTTGGCCCAATTTTATGTTGGGATCTGAATTTCTGAAGCGACAAATGTTCATCAATACCTCAGAGAAAGCAAAGCATTTTTATATGTTTAGGCGAAAGAGATTTTTTTTTAATTTTGGAAGTCGAATGCTTAGTTATTTTATATACAAAATATTTACATGCTATTGATTTGTCTAATAAGAAAATAATAATAAAGAATCTTATTTCTTGTCCTCAAAAGACTACAAATTTATGAAAATTTCATTTATATATTAAGTTGTTTAATTGAGTGAAAGTTTAATATATAAAAGATATTTACGTGCAAACTGATCAAATTTTTAACATTTGATTTCAGATAGAGTTAATTTATTATATTTGGGATTATTGGATTGTAAGTATTTAAGATTTATGTATTTTAGGAATATAGTGTAAATTAAATATAATGTATTTTGATTTTCTTAAGATTATTTTGTTCAAAAGCTATCCCAAATGAAGCTTATATCAACACCTAAAATTTAAATTTTATATGATCTTTTTATTTCTCACACTTAATGCTCTAAACCAAACAAGTCTTTAATGTATTTACAATCACAATTATGTAATAGGAATTAACTTTACATAACAATCAATTAACAATGAACCAAATTAACTTTAAATAAATTTTATAGGTTTGAATTATGAATAGTGGATCAAAGAGTGTTTTACCATCTTATATGCTTATGATTTAGGTTAAAAGAAGGAATAAAGGGCTCATTTAGTATTACTAAGTGTTAGAATATTCAGGGTTTATATTTATAAGATTGTACGAAATCTTGCACACATAGACATAATAGAAGTTCCACACGAACATCAATTTTATAATTTCGGTGCTCACCATTGATATCAACCTCAAACATGTTTCATCACCAACAAAGTAGATGCATGTTATTGACTCTAATATTGATGTGTGTCATGGCTAACAAGGTTGATGCTCACCGTTGACTTCAACCCTAACACTCATTGTCTACAGTATGGTTAATACTCATCTTTTTTGTTTTAGGTCTCCGCTCTTATAAGGAGAATGATATAATGGACCATCAATAATTCTTAAAGACAACTTCAATGCTTCAATACTTCTCTAAATTTCATCATGAAAGCGATCATCATAGTCCATGTTTACTATATTGCGTTAGTAGATTCCCCAATTATAAGAAAAGATGACATTTGTACCTTTCAACATGCACTAGTTAAATAATTTCAAATGAGAAATGCCCAATAGTTTTTCCGCCTTATGAGTTTCCATGTAAACCATATAGTGCTCTTGACTTATTTTGTTTGTGTGTGTGTGAGAGAGAGATTTTCGTATAATATTAAGATGATGAACTCTCTCTATGCTACCATGAATATTTTAGCACACAATAATTATAATGCCAAATTTATAATTATGGATATTAATTTTAACTTCAATTTAAAATTGTAGCCTTTGTTAAGAAATAAAATCAGAATTGATTACCAAAGACATCAACACATGTCATCACTAATAAGGCCAATGTTTGTTGTTGACATAAACCTCGATATTTATCGTATACACAAAGGTTAATGCTCATTTTCTTGTATTTTGGTTTCACTTCATATAATGAAAACAACATAATATACCATCAAAAATCTTTTGAAAAGAATTCCAAGGCTTTAACACTCCCTCCAATTTTATCAGCGAACTCATCATTTATAATAGCTCAAATTTTAACCCAGTTAAAAAATATTTTAAGAGTCATTATAAGTCTAATTTACAAACAATCTTTGTCATAACATAGATATTGTTGTGCTTTGATTATGATAAATTTCTTCTAATTTTATATCCAGTGTAGGTATGAAATAAGAAGTTCCTTATTTAATTACAATTCTTTTAAAAATTGATACATGTTGGTACAAGTGAGTTTTCTGGGATTATTAGTTATCCGTTTCACAAATTAATTTCATCAGAGTCTTTTAGATATGCTGGGCTATTTTATGAATATTTTTTATAACTTTTAGAGCTCAAGATTTGAAGATATAGAAGGATTCATAGAATTTTATTGTAAAAACTAAAAAATGACATAATTATTAATGCGTTCTTCAGATGTTTTATTATAAGAAAATCTTCTCAAGATATTATAACTTTTTGTAAGTTATAATTTTAAACATTCTACACATATTGACATGAATATATTAAATTTTCATCGAGTATTTTTATATTTTTGTGGAAATACACAAATTTAGAAATTTTAGATAAATATAAAAATTGAATAAATAATTATCAAAACTTCATAATGTCAGTCTATGACATGCCTACTTACTACAATTCATTTGTTATGATTATATACATATGCAAATGAGTATACTGATTTTTCTTATAAATACCACTAGTCATGATTCATATGTACATTTTATATGCATTAGAATTGTGCAATAAGTTGAGCATTGAGCATAATATCACTTGTTTACTATGATATATATGCTGTGAAATATATATATATATATATATATATATATATATATATATAAGAAAGGCTAGCCAGAAATGATTGATTGATTCAGGTTAGATAGAGACATATTACCTTATACATGAGGGTGAGTCGACGAACTTTCTTTTAAAATAAGATTTATGGTGTAATCCTAAATGATATGAAAATGGAGGCATAATGAGATAAATTGATATGATATGATACGTCAATTGTCAGGAAATGATAATTTATGATATGAAAGTCGTCTGACCTAAATGACTTGTGATATGACTGATTCATAGAAATATGACTAATATGATTAAGATCAATCCTACAGAATTGGTCTATAGGATTGGATATATGAAAAATATCACAGATAAATGGATGTCTTATCTTGCTTACAGTGCTTGCATATGCATATGATAGGAATATAAATATGATAAATTATATAATTGATATGATATGATTTACGTAAGATATTTATTATAATTGATAAAAGTATCTAATAAGATCAATAAAGATGATATAAAGACATTTGATATATATATATAAATTACATGATTTATATAATATACATACATAGAATAGACATTGTATGATATGTATATGAATATGACAGATATACAAATTTCTTGAACTGAGATAGATATAAATGATTCTATAACTAATGGGTATATAAATGATAGAGTTTATTTACCCTTTCTATATATCACTGCTCTTAAGATATACAGTTGTATTGATGTTTACTAATTATATGACTTATTACAGTTTCATTGATTGTTACATGCTTTTACAGTTATATGTTCACATTGATAGTGATCGAATGCTCATATGCATAATATTTTTTTATTGTTTTGCATTGATTTCGGTTGTAGGTTCTGATAACTTATTGAGCTGTTAGCTCACTCTAGTTTTACATATTTTCAGGAAGGTGTTTGAATCCAGTGAAGTGAGGACAGATCAGGGATTCAGGTTTAATTTTATTTCTATATTTTTAGTTTTCATTCTTTTGTAGTTACGAGTTTATAAAGTTGAATTGAATGAAATGTTTGATCTCCTGACTTTTGTACATTAATTTTGAGGGATATGTATAATTTTATATTTTGATATATATAATTTGTAGTTGTTTCCGCTGGAGTAATTTATGTAGATGAATTCACAGAAGTTTTGGTTGATTAATTAATATATTAAAATAGAGAAAATTCTTTCAAAATTTGATTTTAAGGTGTTATATCATCAATTATTTATGTTAACTACATTTTATCAACACATTTCCCAATTGTTATGGAAAGATGTTATTTGTAGCCTACAATCTACACTAGTGAAATTATTTTAACAAGGACATTTCCCAAAGAAATTTCATTTTTTGAGTTATGTACCATTTCAAAATTTTTATGTCTCCTTTGCATTGATCTCGATTCTAGCTAATGTTCGTGGGATTTTAGTACGTACAATGTCAAGACAACAAACTCTATACTATCACATATGTTCTAGAGCAGAATAACTATAATGCCAAATCTTTGATAAACATACTAACTTTAAGTATAATTTAAAATTTAACCTTGTTAGAAAATACAATTAGATTTATTACATAAGACATTTTTCTTAGCCCATAAAAAGTTCCTTGGCTTACCAAGATAACTAGGTTGGTGGGTTAAAAAAAATATTTTGGGATTTTTACATACATAACACCTAAAGCTATTGTTATTACATATCTAATACATAAACTATCATATTTACTTATATACCACCTAAACAGCATTCCTAATATCTAAAATACCACTCCGGAGTGTTAGAATAGATGAAAAATGAAAATTTTAGGTGGTATATAAGTAAATATGATAATTTAAGTGTTAGATATATAATAACAATATTAGTTTTCTTGATGATTAAACTCTTAATAATTTGATTTTAAGTCTATCTGATATTAGTTCAACATTGGTTCAAATTCATTTGATTATATCATGATCAAATTATAGGCGAACTTAATTTAATCTCAATTCAAAATAAACATTGATCTTTAAATTTTGTTGAAGCTAAAAATAATACAATCTCAATCAATTTAATGACAAAATAAATTGTATTTATTTCAATTAGAATTTTTGTGCGCAAATTAATTCAACTTTTCTATTGTATTAATTTCAAAATAAATTTAACGGCTAAAAAATCCATCAATATCAAAATAGAGTTTGAATATCTTATACCCATTTTTTTTTCAAAAAAATTCAGAGGAAAATCCTTTGATTAATTGAAGAGTAGATAAAGAAAAACAACTTCATAAAAAAGAATATTCTTTAACAAGATTAGGCAAAGACAACCATTCTCAATTTAGGTAAGTAGTCTTCTCATGCAACTAAAGTTCAAACATGTACAACAAATTGATTAATTTAATCTTAAAAATTAAAATGAATAAAATAAATAAAATTACAAATTTAAAACTTTATAACAAATTAAAATTGTTCATTATATGAAATTCTATGCCATCAATAAACAGCCTAAAGAAATGTAAACAATGATTGCAACACTTCCCTTTATCACTTTCTCAACAACATCAATTTGTTGTCCAACTAACATTTTCTTCACAAGCAAAAGAACAAACGGCTAGCGCGCAATTCATTTTATGAACATTCATGGGGTTAAAAAGCACGATAGGCGCTGAAGGAGAGATATCATGCACAGATTAGCTAAGGAAACGAGAAGGAGCCACCAATCTGTGAATTTGCCGACGAAGGAGGGTTGATTGCAATCCACAGCAACGAAATAGTGATGGCGATAAGCCCCGACCACACATAAATAATGGTGGGCGTCCTTCTCCTTCTCCCCATCAATCCTTTCACAAACGGATACATATGAGCAAGCACCCAGAAGCTAAAGAAAACACCCCCAAGCAGCCTGCTCCACTGTGGGATAGTCGCATAGATTGTCCGGCTTACCCCCACGGCAATGGCAATAAGGTTGACAAAGATGATTGTAAGGGGCGGGATCATGAGAGAGGTCCATTTCACAATGTAGAGATCAGCGAATTCGTCATCTTCATCGTCGCCGGCGGATTTGGAGGTGAGGGTGAAGGAGACCTCGATGCCGGCGATGACTTTAAGGAGGCCTTGGATAACGGCGGCAAGATGAGCGGAGGTGCCGCCGATCAGCCAGAACTGCTCGTTGCGCCACCACTCTTCGAGCTGGATGCCGGACCACTTTATCTCGAGAACGGCGAGGAGGACAAGCGTGCAAGTAATGATGAGGAGATAGGCTAGGAAACTGACGTTGAGAGTTTGTACGATGAATTGGCCGGAGAAGAGGGAAAGAGCCGGGAGGAAGCAGTAGACGATGAGGAAGATGGAGGTGAAGGGATAGATGCCGACGTTGAGGTAGGCCATACGCTGCAGAAATTTCAACTTGGGGCTGGCGAACAGAGCGTTGTTGCGGGAGAAGAAGATCTCTACGGACCCGGTTGCCCAACGCAGCACCTGGTGAACGCAAAACGAGCATTATCCAAGGAAAAATATTGGATTAAGATTTTCCTAATTAAATTTAATGAAATTTAAATAAATATAACAAAAAATTTAAATATCTATTATAAAAATTTTATATTTATTACTATAACATTAAAATTTTACATATCATTACTATTAACTTTTTTAATAAAATACATATTTTCATGTATATATAGTTGAATCGAATTTATATGGCCTGATCTAATTCAAAATTTCTATATAAGATCAGTCTGAATTTTCAGATCAGATTATAATACTATAATTTCATTTGAGACAGACTTCTTATTAATTTTTAAAATATTTTTTTAGTAAAAAATTTTTTGAACTAAAAATTTTGTATTAAAAAACTATTTAAAAAAGCAGTAAAAAAAATATTTTAGGAGTCTGTGTAGAGTCCAATTTTATTTTTTCGTCCGAATTCTAATGAAATAAAATCATATAATTTATATACATCCTATATATAACATGTACTTAGAATATAATTTACTCTTATACATATCCTATGTATACAATTATACTCCGAGAGTATATAAATTATATAGCTTCATTTCATTAGAGTTCGAACGCCAGTTGCGTTGGAAGTTCTCATCTAATAGTTTCTTCTATTTTAGGAGAAATTATTCTGTGATCGTCCAGAGATGAATAAGAGTGCGCCATGTCATTAGATACACAATGATACACACCTTATGCGCTTTTATATGTCACCGAACCGTCCGGTAACCAATAATTAATCCTGTTTTAGACATTTTTTTACTGATTTCTAAACAGTTTTTTAGTGCCGAAATTAATTACCTGGTGGAGGCGATCCGTCAGATTAATAGGCGCCGTTCCCCGGAAGGCGTCGCGCTTCGTCACACAGTAAATCGACCGCCACCCTCTATTATGCATCCTGTATCCCGTCACCACATCCTCCGTCACCGACCCATAAATCCACCCCACCCGTGTCCCCCACTCCGTCTTATCCTCATACCAACACGACACCACGCTCACCGCCTCCGCCACCGTCGATGCATCCAACGGTTCCCGCGGCATAATCAACGCACCCGGCGGCCTCCCATTCTTCACCGACGGATGATCCGCCAACGGCCTCCCTTGAAACTCCGCCACCGCAATCGAATCAATCAAATAACTCGAGTTCCCAAACTTCCTCGGAAACGAATATAGGTTCATTCCATCATCATCCTCCATTCGCAGCGCGTGCGTCTCCACGTCGTGCTCGCGTTGGCTGACGCCGTGCCGGCGGCGGAAGCACCAGCTGCAGCATCCTCTAGCCGAGCCCAGCGTTACCCGCGGCGGGTCGAAGCCGTAGAGGGCGATGCGGCGGAAGAGACACCCGGTGCCGACGTAGACAGGCCCCTGCAAGTTGAGATGTCATAAGAAATTAAGCTTCATAATTTTTTTCATCTCGTTTATTAAAGAAAAGTTTTAGTACAAATAAACTTCCCTATGTGAAATTCATAAACATTCTTGTAATAAAATTTTTGATTAAGTTAATATTAATAATATTTAACTTGATTGTTATAAAATTAAATATAAAAAAATAGATATTAAATATGAAAAAAATATAAAAATTTATGGTAAGTAAATCCCCAAATTTCTTAAAAGTTACAGCAGCCTCCTGTATAAAAGATGGGCTACAAATTCATTTAAAATTTACTTTGCAATTAATATGAAAATTTTATATTCTAATATTTTTAAAATCCTCACTAATAATAATTTTTTTTAATTTTTTAACGTCTTAAATACATATTTACACATTTAGATGTCAAAATTTCTTGATTGGTAATTTAAACTCCCAACCGTCAGATCAAGGTTGGCTGCACCGTAATAGAATTTTGATCACTGTAGCTGTAGCTTTCACCTACTCATTACGTTTGGAAAGCAAACAGAATTTTGTTAAAAGTAGGCCGTTAACCTGCAGGCCGTCCAGCGCTCGCATGTTGACGTCGAAGAAGACGGTATTGTGGTTGGCGTAACGGTCGGAGGGATCGATGCCTTCGAAGCGTTGGGGGAATTGTACGTAGCAGATGCGGTCGCCGCCGCGGTCCATCATGAAGCACATGCCTTCGCGGAGGGCTTGAGAGTTGTAGATGTAGTGGTCGCAGTCGAGGTTCAGCATGAAAGGGCCGTTGGACAAGACGGCGGAGGCGCGGACGAGGGCGTTCATGGCGCCGGCCTTTTTATTGTGTTCGTAACCTGGCCGCTTTTCGCGGGACATGTACACAAGCACTGGGAGACGGATGTCCACCTCGCTGAGGTCCAGGACGGTGGTGGTGGGGACGCCACCGTCGTCTTCAGTGTTGCTACTGGTGTCGTCGGCGCTGGTGCCCAAGATGGGTTCTTCTGCGGGGGGTTTCAACATCACCTGAATCATATATCATAGGCTGAGATATTGTCTTTAATCGGCATATAAATTCGTTCAGGACCTGTTAGATATATACTATAAAAAATGTTGTTTACGGCTAATTATACGGCAAATTTGAAAATATCATAATAATAATAATAATAATAATAATAATAATAATAATAATAATAATAATATATTATTATTATTATTATTATTATTATTATTATTATACTTTCAAAATTGAAAGTATTTAATTTTAAATAGTTAAATTAAAAAAAAACAATATTTATCTGACAAATTTAAAAGAAATTCTTAAAATCAACCGCTAACCTGAATGATGCCGGCGTGGTCGCCACGGGAGTGATCAGCAGCAGAGTGAATCCAAGTACCAGGCCAGTGAGTGCCATCGGCCATCCATGTTGCCTTCGGTATCTTAATAGGCTCGAGTAGTGCTTCATCGCCGGCGACCGCCGCCGCCGTGGCTTCCTGTCTTTGCAGCCTCGCGGCCTTCAACTCCTCGCGTGCATGGAAAGCATCAGAACGCCTCCGTATGGATTCAGGAAGAGCGTTAATCCGAACCTTAAACTCATCATACTCCCTCTTAATCCGGCGGCGATCCCGCACAAAATCCGTCCGAACCTTATTCTTGTACGGGTCCCGCTTCAGCCCGAAATAGCTCTCCGGATTGCGCGGCTCGATGGCGTGCTTGCGACAGAACGGGACCCACACTGCGGCGAAGGATGCGGCCTCAGCCATGGCCTCGAAGGTGAGGAGCGCGCCGCCATCGTCAGAGATGTAGCAAGCGAGCTTTTCGATAGGGTAGTCGGCGGCGAGGATGGAGAGGATGGTGTTTGCGGTGACAAGAGGAGGTTCTTTTTCAGGGTCGGCGGTGGAGACGAAGACGTCGAGTCCGGGGAGATCGGATTTTCCTGTGGGGTTTGTAGGGGAGGGGGTTTCGAATTTTTCCTTGAGGACTTTGAGGTCTGTGACACGATTCACAGGGGAGAGCTTGGGGAGCTGGTCTAGGAGCCATGAGAAGGCGAACCATATCTCGCAGACGACGGACATACCCCATAGCCAGATAGCGTCGTAATTCTTGTGGGTGATGCGCCATGCGAGGAACAGGCCGAGGACCCCCATGCGAACTAAAACTAGCAGCCTGTATGTTCGTAAGCAAAATTTCAACTTTACGCATATACATGGAAGAAATTGAAACAGAGTGTGGCTTGGGAAGAAGAAGAAGAAATATACATTAATTCATTTAGCTTTAATTGATATTCTACTAAGTTCTTGGAATGTTCTTATGCAGTGGAGAAGCATGAGCCATTTTGTTTTTTGCGAGCTTAGGTAAACTGACTAAATTTATGAATTATAAGTCAAATCCCGTTCGGCAACAGTAAAATTATTAAATTTATTATAAGATATATTGTATGTTTGGCAAACATTGCCAGTCTCATCGGAAACCCATCCAACACCAACTCCAACGGTCCAATTTTAATTCAAGCTGACCACCACAATGCAAGCTTAATTAATTAATGAATGTCTTAAATGAATCTACAAAGCAAACTCATAAAAATACTAAATTTAATAAATAATTCTTTTATAGAATTAGCTATTTCATCATAAAATAATGTCTAATCAGATATCTTAAAGCAAGTTCCAATCAAGATACCAATACGGAAGAATTAGGATTACATCTGCTAAAAGGTTTAGAATTATATAGTATAATATTCAAAATTGTTGGTTTCTATCATTTGTCTTATTAGATTGTTCTGCGCGTTGAATCGGTTAGAGTTCTTTAAACGCTATATTTCCTCTCAACTTCGTTCTCCACGTCAAGCAAATTAACAAAAACCAAATTGCCGTATTAGAAAAAGGAGCACACAAACGTTCGCAAAATAATATAACTATGGCTCATCTCCCGTCCAAAAAAAAAAAATTATCATGTATAATTATTATCTTATTAAAAGGCTCTACAAGTGCCAATAGAGTAATTCAAGAGAATTGATCGAGGACCTCTAGGTTATGTATTTCACCATATGTCTTCAAAGGAGGATAACAGTTTTTATTGACATTATGAAGCCAATAAAAGAAAACGAAAAAGCAAGAAATTTGAAGAAAGAAAATAAATTTTCAATCTGGGTCATTAAGCAAATTAGATGCTGAATAATTGCAGTAAATTTTGATGCTTTGAAAACAATTAATCAATAACGTTGAAGAGAGAATTGAATCAAAGAGCCTGAGAACAAAGCACAATCTCACCGGTAAGGACTAAGAATGGCAGCTGGAATTCTAAGCTTTCTAGTTAGCGGCCGCCACGCCTTATGCCCGAGCTCCTTCGCCGGCGCTCTCTCCGCGCCGCCTTCATTACTGCCACCTCCCCCGCCGCTGCTTTCGTCGCTTCCGACAGCTTCCTCCGGCCAAATTGCATTCCCATACCCGTATGTCCCCTTCGTCTCAAATAGCCACCGATTATGATCGAAGTCCGAACTTTTTGCCGATCTTATCACCGACAGCCTCCTATCAGTTGTCGACTCATCCTTTGGCGGAGGCGCTGGCAACCGACGCACGGCGATCCCCTTCTTCTCCCTCGCGATCCTCGCCACCTCAGCTAAATCCGTCGCCTTGTATGGCTCCTTGCATCCGGGACACATACTTCCTCCGTTCTTCACAGCGTCGTCGAAGCACTCGCGGCAAATCTTGTACTCGCATTCGCAGGGGAGAAGCTCCTCACCACGCTCGTCGTACATCAGCTTGCCGTCGCAGCCTTCGACGGAGCAAGTTGGCGACTTGGCTGCGCCGTCGGCGGCGGCGGTGTCCGAATCGGTTCTCTTGTCCATGAGGTGGGCGCGTGTGACGCTGTTGAAGCCTCCGGTGAAGAGCGAGCTCGAGACGTAGTGCTCCTCAATCTTGGAAGAGACCAACGGGTGGATTGGCTCCATGGAGACTGATAGGGGCCCGTTGTCCGGAGTCACGGGGAACTGAACCCGGTAATTTCGGAAGTCAACGCTGCTCACGTCGTTCTCCACTTCGCCGAACGGCATCCTAGGTGGCGGCGCCGCTGGCGGTGCCCTCTGCTTCTTGCCTGAAAACATCCTTACCGACGCGACTGTTGCGTCTTCGCGAATTCTCGTTTAACTGATTCGCAAATATCAGAACTTTTTGAAGATTACGCTGGGTAAGAAGAATGGGAAAGAATTCTCAGAGGATACATTTCTTTCTGAAGTGAAAGCAGGGGATGAGGAGAGCGTACGTGGTGATCATTCGTAGCAGGGAAGGACTATATATCTAAGAGAGGTGACCTATTTCAAATAGGAAGAGAGCACCTTCTCTTGATCGCAAGGGAAAGAGTTCTGAGGGACGGAGAAATACAGCTTAATGGAGTGCAGCTGGAAAGATCAGACTGGGTCCAAGAGCCGGATAGTTTATAGCTATGGAATGGACGTCATCAAGGTGGGTCCTTTTTAATTGGTTTTATCGAAGCGGCGGGTTTGGAAGACGACGAGTTCTTCACGGTGGAGAAGAAGACTGGAAGGTGGTTCACGCCGGCGCTTCAAGAACCGCACCGGTGGTTCAGGTATAGAAACAGGTAAGAAGTGTAGATTTTTCTTGTGTTTTCCTATTTTGATTGTTAAACGCCTTGTTATGCAAATATAAAAATAAGTAGACCGTTTACAGAAAAAATATTGATAATCATTATGGATTTTAAAGTTTGGGGTTTAGAATTTATTATCATATTGATTCATATAAATATTAACTACAATGTAATTGCAAAGATTTTAAAACTCCTTTTGATCTATTTTATATTAAATTAACATATTTTAATATTATTTTCTCATTAAAATATATTTATTTTAAATGAAAATAAAATTAAAACAAAATGAAAACTAAAAAGCAAATTAAAATATATGGCCTAAAGGCTAAAGTATCAAATGTGTTTATTAGTTATTCTTAGAATAAATAAAATAAAAGACAGAAAAATGGCACAAAAACCAATTAAGGGTCACTTTATGTCTTTTTTAAAGTTTTTTTTATAAGTATTTTATTTTATTCATATTTTATAAAATGAAATATAATCAGTATCTTAAACATATATTATTTTACATTTTATTAAATTTAAATAGCTTGATTTTTACGATCTTTGCGAAAACTAGCAGGGCGACGGTTAGGGGTGTCATTATTGGACCCGATCCGAACCCGAAACGGGTTGAGTTCGGGTCTGAAAAACCGACCCGTTTGTAAAATCGGGTCGGGTTCGGGTTGACCCGGGAACGACCCGGAATGACCCGCTGCCCGCGAAGCCTGCCCGCGAAGTCGCGTTTGAGTCGCGTCGCTCTGCGCCTCGATGCTGTTGCCCCCGCAGCCGCGTTGCCTGCTCGCGTCGCGTCGAGTCGCGTCGCTTGCCCGCGAGTGCACGACGTTGCTGCCGGCCTGCCGCCGTGCGGCGCAACCCCGCTGCAGCGCGCTGCTGCCGGCCTGCCGCGAGAGCGCAACCACGCTGCCTGCCCCGCTGCCGCGCTGTGGCCTTGTTGTCGCCTCGTGTGCAGGAAATCGACCCGAAGCGGGTCGGGTCGGGTTGACCCGAACAGTGCCAAGTCAATTTCGGGTTCGACCCGAACCCGACCCGTGACCCGAAATTGACACACCCTAGCAACGGTGATAGTCGTTAAGATAATAACGGTGCCAGACGAGATAGTGGTGGTAGTTGCCGACAAGACCGTGGCGGTAGTTGCTAATTATGGCGATGGTGGCCAACGATAATGGTGTCAACAATAGTGTCGGCCTGTGATGGAGGTGACGAAGGTTGACAATAGTAGCGAGCTGTAACAATAACATAACTGTTATTTCGAGTATTTTCTTATATCTTAATTTATCTTGAAAAATAAAAGAGCAAATCTCTTAGACATACTTGCTTTAGCACAGGCTGATGTAAGTTTGAAGGTCATGACTAGACATGATCCAAATCCTCTAACAAGCTACCAGCCCCATTCAATTGGGAGGAATTATTACGTGTGGAGTCCGGATGCAAAGAACCGTCGGTTTTATTATGGTGAACAAAAAAAGCGCAGTGGTGTACAGTAACTGTGCTTTTACTATACATAGTCACAAAACCGAACAGTTCTCTACATCCGGACTCCGCAGGTAATAATCTCTCTTCAATTAGAGCCATTGCTCACTTCATAAAAGTACAAATAAGCACAAAAAGTACGCTGTGGAAAGCATAACTTTTATTTCAATGATAGCGTGCCATATGGCTTAAAGAAACCGCCCTTCCCTTCTCAATACCTTCAGGGGAGTTGTTGGTTGACATGGCGAAAATGGTCAAATGACCTTATTCAAAATTTTATTAATGAGCTGGATGTTGATAAACTTCATCGTTTCCATCTTAAAATACATACTGAACTGCACTTGAAGCTCAAATATTGGTGAATGAGCAACTAAATATTAAATATTTAACATGTTGATTTATAGCATTAACAACTGTCTGCCACAATACCATATAATGTATATCAAATGGCCTTCTTTGAGAAAAATAAAAACTAGAGAAAAGAACATTTTATATTTCAATTATTAAATTAAAACAAAGATACAACTATGTATGGAAAATTCTATTCTTGTCCTCCCCAAACAAAGCAAAAAAAAAAAGAGGATGGACAAAAGTGTCATTCTTCAACAAAAATTGCAATTCATATTAAAATAGACACAAAAGTTGGTAATTTTGTTGCATATCTTTGAAGTGTGAAGAAACATCATACTGAAATATAGAGTGTAAGTTACATATTAGGTTTAGTTTGGGACAGCTTTATTATTATTTTTTAAAACAGTTTTTTAGTATAAAATTTTTTTGAACTAGAATTTTTTGTAATAAAAAGCTGCTTTAGGAAGCCGTAAGTGTAACATCTTAAACTCTTAACTATTGAGATATTGTCTACTTTGGCCTAAAGGCCTCATGATTTTGTCCTGTTGGTATAATAACTTCCCACTAGGCCACCCATCCCATAATTGCTCTGGAATGATCACACTTAAATGCAGAGTTTCTTAAATGAAATTCCAACCATTATACCAAAAAAGGTCTCTCGATCTTTAAGAGTTTAGCTTTTTTTGCATGATGCGTTTCACAATCTCTCCACCTAAGTAATTGACGTCCTCGTTAACATCTTTATCCCAGAATCATCCACCAGGTAGATAGGATTCTAGAGGTGACCCCTACAAATTCAAGTGGTGCTCCCGTCATGTAGCACTTTATCCCATACAGGGTTCAAGAGGTGACTCCTATGGCATAGCACTTTATCGTGTATAACACTGTTCTCATCTTCCAGCTGGTTTATTGCTCTGATGTCATTTGCAACAGCCCAAACTCTTAACTATTGAGATATTGTCTACTTTGGCTAAGGGCCTCACGGTTTTGTCATATTGGTGTAACTTCCCAATAGGTCACCCATCCCAGAATTGCTCCGGGATGAGCACGCTTAAATGCAGAGTTTCTTAAATGAAATTCTAACCATTACACCAAAAAGCGCTTGATCTTTAAGAGTTTAGCTTCTTTTACTTAAGAGGTTTCACAGTAAGAAAGCTGTCCCAAATGAAGCCTTAATCATAAACCATAAACTCTTTTACATTAATACTAATTTGTTAATTGAGAGGTTAAAAATGAAAGTTTGGTGCAATTTTAAAAAAGATATGGGAAACATAAGCATATGAATTTAAACTAATACTTTTATGAATTAATAAAATATTAATTGGATTATCTTGTTACATTAATAATTAATTAGCCAAGCTATTATTGAATAGTCTAGGCACAAATAGGGAGAGGTAAATTAGATTTGTAACTATTATTTCAAAATTTTCTTCTAAAAGCCTATCAATTCAAATTTAGACATTATGCATATGAAAGTAAATTAATAATCAATCAGATAATGAATCTTACACAAATATATAATATAAGTGATCACAAAAAAATAGTTATGGATGTATTTTTTATTTAATTAGTTTAGGGTTCAGGATTTAATTAAGCCAAAATTCATATAAGTCGGCATAGGATATTCAATAAAAAAATAAAAAATTCTAAATAGTTAAATTACTAAATATAATTTTATCTCATATTAAAATACAAACAAAATAAAATAAAATAACAAATAGCCTTTGGAATAAAAACCCTAAATCTATCATTTTAATGAACCCAAAAAAAAATATTTCCAACATACATTTTCAATGACTATAAATACTAATCATGATTGGGCTAAAAAAGGCAGACTAAGATCTCGGCATGGCCGAATTGGGTCGAGCCTAATGTGAACTAATTTGCATACCTTAGGAGAAAAAAACTAATATTTTAAAAATTACAATAAATTATTTTCAATTCAAATTATATCATAGAATATATGAAATTATATGTAAAAAGCTAAGCCAATTAAATGAAATATAGTTTAGCCAAAATTCATTTAGTATAATATAGTTGTCTCATCATTCTTAATTATTGTGTGCTAGAAAATTCATGGGTTTTGCATCCTAATTTTGAATAAAGATCTCACTCATAAACAAATAAAAAAGGGATTAAAAAAATGCAGGCGACACCTCTTTTTACATCGAAAATTTGAAAAGAGAAAAAACCATGGGGTTTCCAATTAAAATGATTCCACTAGGTACACATTGATTGCAAAGGTTAACACATTTGTTAAGTTAAAGGAAGGTTACATGGGTAGTAGCAGAGCCAGAAGCTTTTCATAGGGCTTTTTTTTTTTTAAATCCCCTCAACTTTTTTCATTCGGGCTTGGGGCCGACATTGACAGTTTTAAAAATTTTTGTTTAAAAAATAAACTACTAAATATAAGATGAAGTACACTTATAATTTATACCGTTTGTTCTTCATATTTTAAAAAAATTTAATAATAACATCATTATCAATGCAATCTAAAATTTCTTTTCAATATAAGCGATTAAAATATCATTCATCCACTGATCTCAAATTTGATTGTGTAGTAGATTTTTTCTGAGTCATTGCAGAAAAAGCTCTTTCAACTCCTACTATTATAATGGGTAGTACTAATGGCAGCTTCAATAGCATAAAAATAAAAGGATACAGTATTTCCTTCCTGCTCTGAACTATTTTTTCAGCAAGACTTCCTATATCTTTTAACAATGAAAATTGAACATCAAACCGCATATCCATAATATAAGTTTCCAGCTGATTATCAAAAATCATCAAATCAGAATGAGTGAAATCGTTTGAATATAAGTTTGTCATTTCAATTAACTTCTCTTTGTTGAATGTATATAACAGTTTTGATGGATTCAAACAAGCATAATCTTTGTGCAATTCAAGCTACCTAGAACATATAAAACTCATATAATATAAGCTATAAAACAACAAAACTTATAAATTATAAAATCTACAAACGAAACAGCAAACTCAGCATAACTTATAAACAAATCTTATAATTAACTCAGCAAACTTATAAATTAAAAATCAATAGAACGAAACTAAAACAAAATCTGCAAACGAATGGAAACATAGGATTTGTTAATTTTAACTTGTAAACTAAAAATCAACAAAATGAGTTGCGAATGTAAACAACATACTCAACAAACCATTGGAAAATACTTCAATTAGTAGAAATCGATTTGAGAAAATCTGTTTGCAATCGAGAAAACCTTGCTTCCGACTTTCCCCAAATTTGAAATTTGCTGATACAAAAATTGAGAACATTCAGATCACATCCAATTGCAAAACAAGGGTATGCAATTGGAAAACTCAAACTAACATAATCGCAAATTTACCAAGTGAGCAGCTGAACAAATCTTCCTCGAAGGCAGTCGAGCGTGCTAGCAAAACGCGCGAAATCTACCTGTGCGCGAAATAGAAGAAGGCTCGTGACGACTGACGAGGGCTGGGCGGCAGATGGAACAGCTGGAGGAGGCAAGGGGCAAGGGAGACGCGATGACTATGAGTGCCTATGTGTCGCGAGAGGCGAGAGTTTCTTTATGAAGCGGTGAAGTCGAAGAATATTAGGGCAAGCAATGAAATGAACCTCCCAAAACCCGAGTTTTTTTTTTTTTTTTGCGGAGGGGGGCATGTGCCCCTACGGGACCCCGCTTATATCCGTCGTTGTATTGGGTATAAGTTGTTGGCTTATTCTACTATGAGTGGTGGAAAAATATTAGTGAGGTAGTGATGGCAGAGAGACATTCAAATGGCTGTGGTTAGATAGTTGTGGTATGTTGTTGGCCTTCTAAGGGTGGTGGTTTGATGATAGTGGTTGCGCAACAACAATCAAATGATGGGATTGGGTTATTGTGATCTAGCAATGGAGATCAAGCGGCACTATCCCAATGGAGGTAGTTGAGCGACGGTAGTTTGACTATGGAGGTCAAATAGCAACGATCCACCTGATGAGATCTAGTAGTGGCAATGCCATAATGGAGGTTGGGTGACATTGGCCCGATGATTAGATGTTAATAATGTAATGATATTAATAATTGAATTTGTCATGCACTCTTATATTAGACTTTTAGAATCATATTAACTTGTTGCAAACTCTTCAATATCACTTTCCGACTGTCACTTTTATTTTCACTCTCTTCTTCTTCTTTTTATCAGAAGAAGTTCCTTCTTGCTTTGGTATGTTGAATAGGCTTATAACTATAACATCTTTAAAAATATAGATTTAATATTTAAAAACTTTCATCCTTTTCAATGAAAGGTGATTGCAAAGCTCACATAATAACCTGAAAATTTATAAAATAAATTAATTTGAAAATATGAAAATTCTGAGCTACAACATTGTGGCATTGAGCTGGAGAGCTCAACAGCACTCTGCTCTTTGTTTTATAGTAATCTAGATTTCTGCATGCAACATAGCAACGCTATGGTCTGTGGCCCCACAGTGACTATTATTAAATTGTACCACCTAAGCCCTTCCCCCCTCAATTCATTTGCCTTGCAGGTGAAGAAAAAGAAATGAGAAGAAGAAAAGAGAGGAAAGATCGAAGAGAGAGAAGAAAGAAGGTCTTTTGGGGCTTACGTCCATTGCTTCTTTTTATAATAATTATTCTAATCGTAGTAAGTGATCTCTATTCTACATTCATTTTCATTGATTTTAAATTTAGTCCATTTTCTCCTTCCTGATATTGGTAAAAATACAATATCCCTCATTTTAACAAATTTTTATTATGTAACTTTTGATATGTGGCATATATCGTTATTTTGAACATTTTGATTGGTTTACATTAAAATTTTAACTGTTAGTCTTGCATATATGATATTTTATTTGGAATGTGTAGAGTAAGAATGTATGCAAAATGATGAGTTAATGTACTAAATCTAAATATGAGAAATATGAGATACATGACATTCATTTGATTATTGTTCATTTGACATAACATATATTTTGACAGAATACATATATATTGATGAGCATACATGATATACTTACCAATTATGATAATTGCAAATGATGGGTACAAATATTTGTTATTATAATATACATGATATGAAATATGTATAAGGTCAAGTAAGATAAAACAACTGACATATTAGATGAGACAAATGAGACTGATGATTAATATAACTGATACGACTAATAATTGATATATGACCGATGCTATTGATGAATAATAAATGATAAGATTGGATTGATTAGACTTATGACATGAGATACTGATGATTGATAAGATTGATGATTGATCAGGCTGATGACATGAGATGCTGATGAGAATGATTCATGGTGGGTTGACCACAAGACTAGTCAGACTAATTCCTATTAAGTTGGCCCCATGACTGATGATACAATATATAAGACATATGAGAGATATTGACATATGATATAATTGTTTGTCTGATGAAATTGATTGACTGATTGAATGATACAAGAAACATGACTAATGCACATCAAGACTGATATTACATTGATATGAATACATAATGTATGACTAAAGACACATGATATGTGACACATCTGATAAGATTGGTTCACCTGATATATAAAATGACAATAATTTGTATGATATATTAATGTTTATATGGATATGATTTCTCATATATTATTCTTGCTTTTGCAATGATTTCAATTGTAGTTTTTTATGGCTTGTTAGGCTTTTGTGTGCTCATTATATGATTTTTGCATATTTTCAAGTAAGGATAAGGAACTAGTGGAGTGAGATTGACCTGTGCGACAAGTTTAGGTTTCTTTTTGTTTCTGCAAGTTCTTCATTTTGTGGTCATGATGCATGGGCAGTGAAGGGCAGTATTTTTTTATTGAACATCACGACTATTGTATATGCTATTTTTTGATATGAAATAAGATGTAGATATTGAATGAATAGTAGTGTATTTATGTTTTTCGTTGTTTATATTATTTTGATAAAATTAGTAAGCACTGATAAATATTTAGAAGATAAAAATTATAATTCTTTCCAATTTAAAACTTGGGGCGTCAAAACTCAAAAGCAAGGAAGGGATATCGAAGGAACGTTTGAATAAGAAATAATAATCTCATGTTTATAGGCTTAATATTATATGGCATGGAACGAAATGATAATGTTAGAAATCAATATCAAATTGATTCATTTATATTTAACATTAAAATAAATATTTATTAGAGTTCTATGAAAAGTGAAAATGAAGAAAAAATTCTCTTGTTATTTTTGCACTAAATTTTTATATATAAGAAAATTGAGAAACTAAATATACATCGAAATATCCAACAAATTGAATACAGGCCAAGTTGGCCCAATTCAAGTTAACTTGACATGATTCAAGCTATGTTGACTTCATAAACATGGCCTCAACTCAAAAGAGAATTGCCAGTCTATAAGAGAGATGATTGCAATCTTAGAATTCATCCCAATCATGAGGTATAAGCCATGAATTTAGACTTGGTGATTATTTAAGGGGATGACTTCCTCTATAAGAAAAACTAATGATTAGTTAATGGGGTATTTGATCATCAATAACACGCCAAGCCAGTGATTTCTCTGGAGCTTGACAGATGACTTCCTCAGGTTGAACATTTGAATAAGGCTAAACAATTAGTATATTTTTCTCTTATTTTTTGTATAGTTATTTATGTAATCAATTATGTAACACTTAATCACCAACCCAAATTTATAAATAGACGTCGAGGGATGAGCTCAATAATATTTCTACAAAAAAATTGTTTGATCAACACAAATCTTGAGGTAATATTTAAATTGGGAGCTTCAAGAATTGAATTCATGAATCTGATCAGAATCCAAATAAGCTTCAATAAAACATGTAAAATATATTTGAAAACTTCTTCACATTAATTGAAGGACCAAACAATTTCTATATATTATGTGTTTATAGTCAAATCGAGCGGCTCGATTAGATAAATCTACCAAATTCAATATCATTGTATTCTAACATCATTAAGGCAGTCTAAGATTTAATAAATGATCTACGATCAAGGGGATCAATATGGATCATACGATATAGTGTTTTGAATTTTAGCCAAATTTACTAAAATGTTCTTCTCAAAAAGGCTATAAAGAAGACCTCATCCCCTACATTCAGAGAGATTCAAGAGCTGAGAAAGTTAAAGAACTCTATGGTAATTTTTTAAGATCATCACCAACGACCACTATCATCAATCATATTCAAATTTTCATTATTTGACTATTGTCACTTGACTATTAACATTTAACCTTGTCATTGGGTTTAACAGTCCACTTGTGGACAACTAATTTATGTAATGCATATAACAAGAATCATTTAATTATATTCAAATATATATAATCTCATCTTTCTCAATTGTGAGGAATAATTCTTGTATCTAATATTGTTACGTCCTGGAATATTCATGGCGGTAGAGAAATATATAGTTTAACGTCTTAGCATTATACGAAGATCCAACACGCAGTCATATAAGAGAGAGTGTGTTGCATTCATACGAGACACCAGAGTTTTTACGTGGAAACCCCTGAAGAGGGGAAAAACCATGGGGCCTGACCTAGTTTGAATGAATCCACTAGTAATTGCAGTCGATTACAAATAAGGCCCTTCCTTGGAAGAAGGCATTGGCTTGATGTCACAAATATACATCATATAGAGCGTATTACATGGTGGGAGTTACAATAATCAACATAGACATATTTATTTGGTTGGCAGGACCATAGTCGATAGGACAGTGGTTGGAAATACCATAGCAAGCGATGGAAGTCGGAAAGACTGTAGTCGGAAGGAGACAAGGGTCAGAAAGACTGCTGCCTGGCGTGGGAGATCAGAAGGACCGTAGTCAGCAGAAGTCCTAGGTCAAAAAGATTGTTGTCTAGCAATAGAGGTCGGAAGGGCCGTAGTCGGCAGAAAACCTGGGTCAGAAAGACTGTTGTCTGGCGAGGGAGGTCGGAAGGACCGTAGTAGGCAATGGAGGTCGGAAGGACCGTAGTATGACCGGGTATAAGTTTGGTAGAAGTCTAGGCCTCATGTGGTGGTCCAGCAGAGCTGAAGACGTCAAGTGGTGGTCCGGCGGAGCTCAGGGCATCAGGCGGTGGTCCGGCGGAGTTGAGGATGTCAGGTGGTGACTCGGCGGAGCTCAGGGTGTCAGGCGGTGGTCCGACAGAGTTGAGGGCGTCAGGCGGTGATCCGGCGGAGCTCAGGGCATCAGGTGGTGGTCCGGTGGAACTCCGGCAATGGTCGAGGAGGAGCAAGGAGGCAAAAGCAATCTCCGATCTCTCTCTTTTCTTCTTAGGATTAGGTACCCTCTTTCAAGAGGAGAGGAGGCTCTATTTATAGATTTTTGGGAGTGACGTGGCCCGTAAATAGGAGGAAGATCAAGGGTAACTAGGGAGTGATTTGAATGGACGGCATATATTGAATCCCTTGATCGTGGACCGTTTTGCTGGATATTGGAAGGTCTTAGAGATATCAGAATTTGGCGATCTTGGGCTCGATGGATTCGTCTCGTCGAGTCGCTCGATTTGAATATAAGCATGTCACGTTTGGAAACCGTTTGGTAATCCAATTTGTGGTTCAAACCTTCTAATAGCGCTTCGGGCCTTTGATTTGGACCCATTTGGTCTCGGATTGAGTCGAATATGGTGTTGTTGGGTTCGTATTTCCAAGACGTTCAGTTTGACTGTAAATTTAGATGGTCTCGTATTTAATTTCGGAAGTTTCCAACTTGATTTTGCCTTGAGACTCATGCCCGATCAGAATAATTTTTTAATGATGTATAAAATATGATATAGCGGATTAGTATAACGAGGTCAGTCCCAATGATGTTTTTCATTCTTGAGTTTTCCATGTATTTCAAAACTTTTATTTGCCTGTTGGTTCTTTAATTGTACAAAATTAAGATAATAAACATACATTTTAATGGCACAATATTCTAGCAAGTAACACTCAATTTACACAATTTTTAGTAATCAGGGTTATTTTATAGATATCTAGAGCTTCTTCCTCTATAATTATTAATTAAGATTTATATCTCTACTTTTATGTTATCTTTTTCTAACTCAGTATTCTCACTATAGTATGTGTGATGCCCTAAGAATTTCGGATTCAGCCCAACTCAGTCCTATACTCAACTTCGGTCAAAGGCTCCACCAGCTTCAGCTGTTTCCTTCGTGCCTTTATTTTTGCATGAAGTTTCTTAAAGTATCTTAATATAGTTTTAAGCTTTATTGTGAAGGCCGTTTGTAAGCCTCCTGCTGGGGGAAATGGAGTCAGCTATATTTCATTATCAAAAACAAAAATTGGTTACTCATCTTCCTTCCTGGAAATCTGCGTCAGCTTTCCAACTGTGAAAATTTCAATACTGACAATAGCTTTCAATATTCTGTAAGTTCTGTCATGAACTGGCAATTATTTAAGTTAAATCTCCTGGCGTCTTCAATCAAAACAATGGCATTGTTTCTTTTGTTAGCAGCAGCTAAACTATCTTCTCACCACCAAAATGCTAATGTTTTCGTAGAAATTTATAGCAGCAGTTTTAAAACCACCGTTATAGATAGATATAGACAACAGTTTTAGCCGCGACTAAATTCACATTAAAATTTTTGAAGTTACCTCAATATTTTATAGCAGCGATTTGCAAACCGCCGACTAAGGAGGGCCGCTCAATCTGCTGCTCCTCCTTTCGTGCCCTAGCCAACTCATACAACAACTTCGTCTTCGTATGTCTCGCGATGATCATCCATGCCGAATCAGCCAGTTCCGATGTCGAAGCAACCATCTCGACGCCGAATCCTACCATGCTGATGCCGAATCCACCCATCCTGATGCCGAATTCTGCCGTCCTGATGCCGGCGGTGAGGGGGAGGAAAGCGAGATGGAGAACCGACGCTGCCGGTGGAGTTGGTTATCCTAAAAAGTGTTGCGAAAGCCTAATTTATTAGTAGTGTCTGTAAGTTCTTCCATCTCTTAGAGCAGCTACAAAAGGAAATTCTTTTTTTTAGAGGCATATAGGTCAATTAAGGCAAACTCATACACACATCATATATATAAGACTTGAACCCAAGACCTCTTAATTGATAGCAAAAACTCCTAATCGACAGACCAAGGCGAGCTGCGTAAAAGAAAATTTTCTCACATTTGTCTTAAAATAAGCCTTATATTCTTCCTTTCAAAGTCAGTCCTACCAAAATCTTATCTTACATGAAAAATAAATTATGTGAGAATATTATGAAAGAAATCAAGATGGACTTGCATTTGTATTGACAATAATGCTGCATATAAAGAGCCTATATTGCACTAATTAAAAAGAAAATTTAATGATTTTTTAAGTATATATTATTTACAATATGTTTATTCCCAATAAACTGTCCTCTTTGTAATGCATGCATTTAATGTATGAAGTTAATATTACAGGAAGTGCAGAAGGAGATGAAACAAAGATTGAGTAGACATCCATTATGACTTCAACATGCAAAACATAAATACGATTGCTACCAATGCAATGTTGTTTTCATTGTGTTGCTTACTGGCTGTTTGATTTAATAAATTTATGTGAAGCAGAGTGTTTAGATGCCAAATAATTTTTTAATGTTTGACTAAGTAAATATTTTATAAAATTTCTGTAAAGTATAATGTTTAGATGCAAAATAATTTTTTAATGTTTGAATAGGTAAAGGTTATATACAATTAAATTATATTTCCTTTTTCTACTTTCTTCTTCATGACAAGTAAATTGAAATCTATCACATTGATGAAAGTTTTGCTTCCATTATCCATTATTTGCAATGAATGAAATGGCCCCCAAATTGAGCAATCATCCATTAAGGATCCTCTCAAAATTGTCATCCAATCTCTAACTCAAATGAAGAAGTTATTGTTGCATGCATGTGTAATTGATGTGGAATTCGTGGGCAGTCATGGTGTCATGCATGCGCATTTTCTTGCATGCGTGTGCAGTAATATACAAACATTGGTGTACTAGAGATGGAGAGTGCACGAGAGAGACAGTCAAGTACATTGATTTATGTAGAAGCATATGAATACATAAGTATTCATTCAACGACAAAACAGAGAAAGCAGAGAATGAGGAAAAGTCGTATTATATTACTTGTTGTAAACAATGAATACATTGGATTATATGGAAGTCATAGCAAAGTGTATAAAGACTAAGTTACCCAAAGTTAGTTACATAAAGTGGTACTGACTGACACAGTGGACAGTGGTGAGCAAACAATAGAAAGTGGTGCCCTCAAGATGATGGGAGGAATAACCGAGAATAGACGATGATTGGTAAGAATTTTAATAGATTTTAATAATTTGTTTGTTTATAAATCTAATCTAAATATATTGCAGAAGGAGATGCTTGGTAAAGAACCCACTATAGTTAAGTTACACAGTCACACTCATAAACGACAAGAGGACCAACATGGAGTCGATGAGCGAGCTAGGAGGGCATATGTAAGTATATAAGAATATTATACTTACATAAATATTATAAGTGATGATTATGCGATGATTAATATTATGTTATATTTTGTAGGATGAGTATACAAGGCTTCGAGAGAGTCAGGCTGTAGCAGGTGAGGGTTCCTCTAGGGGATCTGCAGATATTTTTAACTACCGCACTTGGTTATAAGCAATAGGTGGAATGCAGAATGGACGGGTTTATGAATTAGGCTCGCAAGCCTATGCGTACGAGGGATAGTCCTCTTCTACTATTGGCTACTCCACATGCAGCTAAGAAGTTTATATAGCCAACAGGTGGCTAACCTGACAGCGAAGTTAGAAAATGTTCAAAAAACACAGGCGGACATTAATATTCAGATACTAAATGAGCTTAGGAGATTGAAAGAACAGGTTGGTAGAAATCAACTTGCACCTACATCGGCCGAGCATGATAGCGAGGACACAGATTCCACCTAGAGTGTTTGTAAAAATATTTTTGATTCAGTTTATTTCTTCTGATGTATAAGAACAATCGAGGCTTCAACAGTGTTATGACAATTGTAGAATTTTATGAAATGTTGTTTATTTGAGCTATTAGAATATTTGTTAATGTTTGATTATTATTACTTCTTATAATTGTTTTTAATTATTGCTTGTAAATTGCTTGTAATTATTGATGCTGGAAAGCTTAATAATCGATTACATGAGCTATTTTTTTATTTATGCTATAGGTTTCCGACGGATTTGCAACGGACTTTCCATCGTAAATCTTAATACAACAATCTAGTATTGTTTTTTGCGATGGAACCATTCGTCACAAATAGCGACCGATTTGCGATGGATTTTTCGTCATAATTTACAATGGATATTCTACTACAAATTACAACATATTTTTTTGACACAGCCATCGCAAATTAGACGCAAAATATTTGCGACAAAACTGTTCCGTCGTTTTAACGGCGGATTCAATGCCGTCGCAAATCTGCCGCAAATCAAGATTTGCGACGGATTTCTCTTATTTTGCGGCGAATTATTCCGCCGCAAAACGTTGAATTTCCTAAAGTATATTAACTCTTTTTCTTTTATTCCCCTTTTTCCTTTTTAATTTCTAACTTAATTGTATTTCTATTGTAGAGGATTGAACAAATAGATTTGGAGTCCTGATTCAAATCAATATTTGATGATTGGAATACTGAATTTGTAAAAGTTAAATATTTATAAGGAGAATACAAGCGAAGATTGGATGTGAAGACTAAAGAAATATCATTATTGGAGAGCCAATTGGTAGAGTGCAGGGCTGAATTGGTGATGATATCCACCTCTCTTTCTCTCTAAAATCAGGAAGCTGGTCTTTCCTGTCATGAATTGATTGAGGCTCACATAGAAATTAATCAACAAAAAAAATCTTTGAAGACCCTTACATTGGAGAAGAATGCTCTTCCAGTTGATAAAGAATCTCATGAAATAGAGAATAAGAAATTACAAGATTGTCTTCAGAAATGAGAGACAACCTTATTGGACACTGAAGCCATATTATTAAAGGCCATAGAAAAATTCAAGAAATCATCACCGAGAGATCCAAAGTTGTGTTCAAGAGGCCTACAAAAAATTATTTGATGTTGAACTAAAGGATCTATAGCGTCAGAGTCTTGAAGAAGGTTTTACTCGTGGTTTCCTAGAAGGTGTTCGATTGGTTCATCATAAGAGCGAGATTGAAGTTGAAGGGCTAACTCTTAGCAAGGCATCCGAAGATTCTTCTCCAGATTTGTGTGATGATGATATTGAAAGTGAACTGAAAAAAGTTTTTTTCAATGATGATGATGATGTTGAGATTGTATAATATTTCTCTATTATGTAGCATTTTTATTATTACTTTTATTCTCCTTGGAGATTTTTATGTATTCGTTTGATTACAAGAAATATATCTCCTCAGATATTAAATGAAACTTTATGAGATATTATAAGAAGTTCTTTAGGCTTCTCACTTACATAACTTTGTATGTTAAAAAGAAAGAAAGTCCACCAAAATTTTATAATTCATTTGATGAAGTTAACTAGTTTAACAAGATTGAGAATCATCCTCTTAGGATGTTTAGCCTATCCAAAGTTGTATTATCAAAGCATTGCTTGATGACATTAATCTGTATGAAAGAGGTTAGATCGAATCCCCTAGGATTGATCATCTGTTGATTGACATATAATGAATATTATATATTTCTCGAATTAACGTTGGATTTATATTTCATTTAGGACTATTGTTGTGGTTATGTTGGGAGAAGAAGATAATGATGATAATGATTAAATGAAGTCTTACTATTTTAAAGAAGATAATAATATCAGTTAAAAATATGAGAACTATATAATAGTCAAATCAAAAAATAGTTTTAACAACTACTGATAATATTTGGGAGATTCTCAATATTCCAAATTTGAGACAGCATTTTTCTATCAGTGCCCTTTAGCTTGAATGTTCCGGGCTTAACCATAGCTGCCACCATATAAGAGCCTCCCATAAAGGAGAAAATTTATTGCATTGAGGTCCTTTCCCTACCACCTCCAGGCTGTGCAAAACTAAGTCTCTGATTGAGATACATCAAGGTTTCAATCTCTGGCTGTAATAGCAAGCTATTATTTGATGATAAGAAGAAATTTTAATAAAACCATTGTCTCTCACCTCTAAAAGAAATTCTAAATTATTTTGAAGCTTCTCATTATTTTTATTGAAATCAAAAGTCTAAACTCTAAGGTTTGGAACTCCAATATTGACCAAGATAATTGCTTCTGTGCCAAAGCAAAGGTTAAATGGGGTTTCTCTGCTGAAGTTCTAGCAGTAGTGCAATAAGCCCAAAGGATATTTGGGAGCTCATCAGCCCATTGCCCCCCAGCCTTCCCAAGGCACATCTTCAGACCTTTAAGTATAGTCCAGTTTGTAACATACGTCTATCCATTCGCATGAGGATGAGCAACGGCTGTATACACCACCAGTTATATATGAAGGTCATTGCAAAATATCGCGAAGATCTTTCCAGTGAATTGAGTTCCATTTTTGGTGATGATTGTTACTGGAATGCCAAAATAATATATGATATTTTCTATATAAATTATTTAGCATTTGCTTTTATGATTTTCGCCAAAAGTTTAACTTCTACCCATTTGGTGAAGTTGTCCATAACTAATATGATAATTTTTCGTTGTCCAGTAGCTATAGAAAAATGTCCCATAATATCAATACCCCACTAGGTGAAAAGCGAGGGACGTTGGAATGATGAAAGTTCTATAGCCAATGAATAAGTGAGATTGAAATGAAATTTATAGTTGTTGCACTTTTGTGTGAACTCTTATGCATCTTGATTCATTGTGGGCCAGTAGAATCTTTGTCTCATGATTTTAAGAGATAATGCTCTTTCTCTCAAGTGTTCTCTATATATGCTAGAATGAACTTCTCATAGTGCATAATTTTTTTTGAAGGTGGAAGGCACTTAGGTATAGTCTAGTAAAGGATCATTTATACAACTCTCCATTAATAATAGTAAAGCTTGCTACCTGCTTCCAAAGTCACGATACGGCTATCGAATCTTTAAGTAGCACCCCATCTTACAAGAAGGATAATATAGGATTTATTCAGGAAGGTTCTCTTTTTTTTTAGTACCTGAATTAGTCTATTCAGGAAGGTTCTCTTAATTCATCGATTGATTGAATAACCTAGGGTCCTTCAATGCTAGAAAAATATATTTCCTCGATATATTTTCTTTTGAAAGGATCTCTAGTTAATGATGTAGTAAGTTTTTAAAGGGTATCCGCATGAGGATTCTGCTTCTGAAGTATATGAATGATTATATATTTTTATAAGAGTGAGAAGAGATTTCACCACACTATAATATTATATTAATTGTGGGTTATAAGTATCGAATCCCCCCCCCCCCCCCCCCCATAACTGAGAAATTGTGTTACAAGTTGGTATGAACTATCAAATTTTATACTTCATAATCTGTAGCTAGCGTCAGCCCAGTAATGAGAGCTTTATACTCGATGATATTATTGGTTATGAGAAATTTTAGTTGAAGTCTATATTTAATAGTTGTCTGATGAGGAGAAATTAATAAGATTTTGGCCCTAGTGCCAGAACTCCTAGATGCTCCATTAACATATAGCATCCAATAAAGAGAAAGGGAAGGAAGAGACGGTGGTTCATCAAAAAAATGAACGGTGCATTCGACCATAAAATTTGACAAAACTTGTGTCTTGATGTCTGGTTTGGGTAAGAAGTGGATGTCAAACTCTCCCAGCTCTATCGATCATTTGATTAATCTTGCAGACGCTTTAGGTTTTTGAAGAACATTTCATAATAGAAGATTTGTATAAACCCTAATTAAATGAGCTTGAAAATACTATTGTAACTTTCAGACTGAAAACACTCATGCTAAAGCTATTTTATTGGCAAATAGATATCACCCCTTAGTTTCAGAAAGGATCCTGTTGACATAATAGACTGGTCGCTGTATAACATTTTTATCTTGGAGCAGGATTGAACTTATGGCATGCAAAGAGTCAGCCAAATACAAATATAATATTTCTCACTAGATTGATTTTAAAAGTGATGGGGGTGAAGCCAAATATGCTTGAAGTTGCTGAAAAGTTGCTTGACACTCATCTATCCATTAAAAACTTATGTTATGAACATTTCTTAACTTTGAAGAAAGGTAAAATTTATCTCTTTAGCAAGCTAAGAAATGAGATAGAGCCATAATCCTTTCATTTAGATGTTAGACCTCCTTAATATTCCTTGGGGGCTTCAAATCTCTTAAAGCCTTTATCTTTTCAGGAATAGCTTCAATTCCACTGTGAGGAACTATGAATCCTGAGAATTTTCTAGACGTGACCCAAAAAGCACATTTGGCAGTGTTGAGATTAATGTTGTAACGTCAAAGGAAATATAAATATTATTTCATGTGAGATATATGTTCTAATTTATCAAGTCTTTTTATTAGCATATCTTTTATATATACCTTCATGGAGTGTCCAATGAGGTTTTTAAAAACTTTATTCATTAGATGTTGATACGTAGCATTATCATTTTTGAGTTCGAAGGGCATGACCTGATATCAATATAACCCTTTATTGATTTGAAAAGCTATTGCCTCCTCATCTGCAGGATCCATCCTTATTTGATTGTAACTTGAGTAAGCATCCATAAAACTTAACATTTAATACCCAGACGTAGCTTCAACCAAATGATCAATACAAGGTAGTGGAAAACTATCCTTTGGGAAGGCCTTATTGAGGTATGTATAATCTACACATATTCTCTATGTTCCACTAGCTTTTTTTAACCAAGATGACATTCACAAGCCATATCAGATAATAAACTTCTCTTATGAGCCCAACCCTTAGAAGTTTATCAACTTTCTTCTCTATTGCTTGCTGTCGATATGGTGCAAAATTTATCTTTTTTTAGATCATTGGTTTAAATTAAGGGTTTATCTTGAGATAATATATAATTGATTTAGGATCAACCACATGCATATCAATTGAACTCCATGCAAAAATATCTTGATTCCTTCATAGAAAATCTATATATTTCATCTTTTCCTCGTTAAAAAGAAGAGACTAAATTTTTACTGTTCTTAGATGATGCTCCTCTGATATGGAGATGCAAGTTAAATCCTTGACTGGAGAAGCCCTTTAAGAAATATCCTCATTTTGGAGATCAAAGTTTTCAATGTTTAGGATAAACCCACCAAGAAATATTGAGTAGAATAGAACATCCATTGAGCTTCTATTATCATTTAAAATTCTTTTAATAATATAACATGGATCTCCAATATTAGCGTTGATAACCAGCGGGTGTTGGTGTAGAGTATGGATCCCTTCCAAATCAAAATCATTAAATATGATAGAGTGATCAACTTGTGCTTTTTCAATGTCAACTCCTTTGGGGTAGTGATGAGAACTTGAGAAGACATTAGGGGTCCTCCAGTGATGGTCTCAATTTATCCTATCATTTGACGGTTACCTTATTTTTATCTTTATTGTTGTTGATTCTACCCCCAGACGGATTAACATCATTTCAGGAAGGTGGGTATTGAATAAATTAATGGAGATATCCTTACTAAATTAATCTTTCAATCTCTTCTTTCAACTGTCTGCAAACTTCAGTAGTATGACCCCAACTTCGATGAAAGTGGCAATAATAATCTCGGTTTCCATCACTTTCACAATAATCCTAGTGGATTAGGCAATTTAACATTCTCTTTATTTTGAATAGTCACAAGAATATTAACATGTGTTGTATTTAACGGAGTATATTATTTCTTTTGCTTATATTCATGATCTTGTTGAGGGGTTCGAGATGGAAGGTCTTGATCTCTCTTCTGAGATTTCTGGGCTCCTGCCTGGTGCCCATTCTTTCTCTTATTAGAAGGGTGTTCAAATTATTTTTGATGTGCATTGATAGAATCGTTAACAATGATTTGTGCTTCAACTCCATGGATAAGGACAACATAATAATGAACGGTATCTCGCATCAGCGAAGAGTAGAATGGTCCATGACGTAATCCTCTAAGAAAAATGCCCCACAATAGCTCAGGACCAACTCCAATAATTTATCGAGCTTTAGAATAAAATTTTTGAAAATAATTTTTTAGTGATTCTCCTTCGTTATGTCAGATTCCATATAAATGGGAGGAATCATTGATAATTCTACAATTAATGATAAATAGTTCGATAAAAAGCTTCATCAGATGAGTGAAATTTTGGATTGTAATTCTGGGGAGAGCATAAAACTAGGTGCGAGCTTGACCCATAAGGGTACCAGAAAAAACTTGACAAAGAAGCGTGTCAGAAGTATGTTTTATATACATGATAGTTTTATAATGATCAATATGTTCATAGGAATCAGATGACCCATCATAAGAATCAATAACATGTAACCCTGTTGGAATAGGATATTAGATAATTTTATATGTCAAAGGACATGACTCTTGAAAACTGCATTGTGGTTTAAATGGGTTCAATCCCTTATGGGGAATTCTTCCTAGACAAGACGTCGCAACTCATCTCATATAACATCTCGAGGGATATCCACCATTTGTTAAAGATTTTTCATTTGAATCATTTTGGGTGGAGATTGTCGAAATTGCAGCATCATCTATCTCTAGATGAGGACGAGCATCTTCAAATTGTTCACTCATCTTGTGCTGATGATATTGTGGAAAAGAAATTTCATCATTTTGCGATAGTTCCCTCCTTTGACCAGCTTCTTCCAGTAGTTATAAAATTCTTACTTGTTGTTCCTCCATCCTTTAAATTTGAGTTTCTAAAGAAAAAGGTTATCCCCTTGAGTAATTACAATGTCCATGATTGTCGAATGGGAATTTAGTTTGATTAGTGTTAGAAAGAGAGAATTTATTATTAGCGCCACTTTAATCGGCCATTAAAGAAAGGTGGGAAAGATTTTGACAAACGACGCCAAATTATTGCAGGCTGAGAAATTTATGGAAATAAAGTGAAAGGATTTTACATCTTAGCTATGCAAAAAAGTTCAGTACACAAACATATATTTGAAATGATAAAGAAATAATAAGATTTTAATGTGGAAAACTTTGAAAAAGGGAAAAACCACTAGGCCTTGCTAAGTTAAAAAGATTTCACTATTGTTTGAATAGGTTACAAACGTCGACCCATTCTTCAACTCAGGAATAATGTGAATACAATATATTGAAGATCTTGTTAAACTTTGGAAGGATACGACAGATATCAAAAATTCGGTATCAACAGTTAGGAGAATATTTAGTAGAGGTCTGGAGATGGTCGGACATCTAGCGAAATTCAATGAACTGGAATAAATCTAGCGATGAATAGTGATCTTAAAGAAATCAAGCGACAGCTCACGAATGGGCAGAAGTCCAATGACGGTCGATGGTTGGAAAGAGATTAGCAGTGATCTATGGATGGGCAGAAGTTTGGTGATGGTCGGTGGTTGGGAAGAGCTCTAGTGATGGTTGATAAATGGGCAGAAGTTCAGTGACAGTCGGTGGTCGAGAAGAAATTAGGCGGCAGTTAGCAAATGGACATAAGTCCAGCGATGGTCTGTGGTCAGAAAGAGATCCAGCAGTAGGGTGTTAAAATTGGGTTTCGAGTCGGGTTTAAGTCAAACCCGAAATTGACCCGGGTTCAAACAGGTTGACCCTAACCTAACCCGATTTTGTAAACGGGTCGAAAGTTCAGACCCGGACTCGACTTGTCGGGTTACTAGGTTAACTCGACCCGACATGGTAACCCGAATTAAGTTACGCCTTACGCGCGGACAAGCAGACTGGCAGGCCATAACGGGCGGGGATTATGTCGACGACGGTACGACGTGGCGGTGGGAGTTACGCCTTACACGCGGAGGGGTGGACAACAAACTGGCAGGCTAGGAAGGGCGAGGCTCTCGTCGACAGCAGGACAACAAGGTCGCGGGAGTTATGCCTTACGCGCAGACGGGCAAACAACGAACTAGCAGACCAAGGAAGGTGGGGCACGCGTCAACAGCGGGAAGACGGGGCCATGAGAGTTTCGCGTTACGCGCCGACGGAGGGATGGCTTGGCCACGAGAGAGGCGGACGGAGAGGCTAGTTGACTCGTGACTGCGGTATGCGGGATTTCTAATTTCGTTTACAGTGAGAGTTAGGTCAGGTATATTCCTGGTCATTCTCAGGTTTTCGGGTCAACCCGAATCCAACCTGATTTTTGAAACAAATCGATTTGTTGAACTCGATCCTGACCCGTTTGACAAATTGGTTGACCGTAACTTGAAATTTTTGGGTCGGGTTCTGATCGAGTTTTCGGGTGGTGTCAAATATTGACACCCCTATCCGGCAGTGGTCGACGACAAGGAAGCTCCCCAAGTTTTTTTCATTTTCCTCTTTCCCCTCATGTGAAGAATGTGGTCTATTTATAGTTTTTTGGAAGTGATATGACTAGTAAATATGGAGAAGATTAAGGGTATGTTAGGAGTGTTCCATCAGATGGCTCATTATTATCTTTTTGATCATGAAGCATTTATCAAGCATTTGGATGACGTAGAGATGTCAAAATTGAGTGATATTGAGCTCATTGAATTCGTCTCATTGAGCCGCTCGATTCAATTATAAGTATGCCATATTCAAATATCATTTGATAGTCCAATTAATGCTCTGAAGCTTCCAAATAGACTTTGGACCTTTATTTTAGACTCATTCGGAGATTAGATCAAATTTGATATCATTGGGTTCGTCTCCTTTAGATGTTCAATTTGACTATATGCTTGTTGAAATTGTAGATCAAATGGTCCCAATTTTAATTTTTGAAGTCTCAATCTTATATTTGCATCGAGATTCATGCCCGATCAAGACCAATTTTTTGGTGACATGTCATGTTGAAATTTAAAATTATAAAATATTTTATATTAATATTATTTATTTTTTAGTCACAAATCTATATTATTATATAATTATTATATTAATTAAATCTCCTATAAATAATTTTAATATTTATTATGATATTTAATTCTATTATAACATTCAACCTAATGAAATCATTGAATCTTAAACTTTTTTATATTTAGATTCATTATTATGGGGTCCGATTTTTACAATCTTCTAAATAACTCTCGGATCAGCACAAGTAAAGTCAAACCAAACAACGACTAAAGGAAATACCCTTTTTTCTACCGAGCAATGTCGCAACCCGAGCCAAGTGGAACCTCCCTACCTCGCACGGCTGGTCCCCACCCAGCCTGCTCTTTCACCGCCACGTTTCAGTGCACCATATCATGCACCCAGTTCGACCACCCACATTCGTGGTGAAAATATCATCGCAATGAAGGGCAAGATCAACACCAACATCCCTAGTGGCGACTTATCAGCCGTCAGATGACTGAGTCGACGAGCCGACTCATTTCTTTAGGAGCAAGAAAGAAAGAGAAGAACCGACCGGCTCGCGATATATGTACCCGGTTGCCATCGGCCGGCGACTCTCCGCTCTTCTCTTTCTTGTCGAGGCTCGGGGTTTGGTACTTTGCCGCCGACAGCGTTCGCAGAGCGAGCAAGAGAGAGATTCGATGATTTATCATGTTTCTATCAGCTCGAGGTATAAATCATCTCCTCCTTTGACTGCCCTGGGTGACCTAAGGTTTAGGGTTATGTCTACGCTTTCTATTACATTTTTGTTGGTATTCATGCCTTCGTCTACGGTGATTGCGCGACGTTACGCATGAGTTGCAAATCAGATCGGGAAGTGCTGTTCATTTGTTCCTTATTCCTGCAGAGATAGTCGCTTGGAGCTGGTTCTATTGATTAGGGCATACTTTTTTTTTTTTCGTTTACTGTACGCGCGTTTAGGCAGCGTTTTTACTTTTTCCTCCCAACCTAGGGCTGGGTGGAGAGTATTGATTCGCTTGGTGATGATCATCTTGCTGTTTGTGGGCGCGGGCTATATTGGCGTTTTGAAGCGGAAAATTAATTCAGACTTAGGGTGCATGAATCCCCCCTTTTTTTAAGATCAAGCGATATGTTTATTTTCTATTTTTAGGATTTCTTTGGAAATGCTTTTGAACTGCTTTAGTTTTGAAAATCTGGCATATTGTACTATGATCAGTGGCAAAGTGTTTGATATGAAGAAGTACATTATATTTGCACATCCACATGTTGTTTCACGACAATGGCCAGCATGCAGCATACAACTTGTCCCTCAAGTGCTCTGTGGCAGTGACTTCTTTTCTTACGAGTCAACACAATGGATCCACAACAAATCAAATGTAGCCAGAAACTATTGCTCGTCTGAAATTTTGTTGGGTTGGTTGATGTTAGGAATTGATCCAGTTTTAGGTTAGGTTGTTTCTTAGGTTTATGTTATCATTGTAGTCTCTTTCCTCTATAAGTAGGCATAAGGAATGTAATATTGGGTTACCCCAAGCCAAGCAATAAGATTAGTTCTGATTTGTTCTTTCCTCTCTTCCCCCCCCCTCTCTCTCTCTCTCTCATCCAAGAAGTTCAAGAGGAACTTCATCTACCTCCCAAGATCTAACAAGTGGTATCAGAGCCTCGTTGAGGTGATCTTGAGGTGGAGGAAGTTTCTTGTCCAAGAAAGGAAGAAGGAGAGGCTGTGTGCGGGTCCCTTGGGTTGGAACCGTGAGAACGGTTTGCAAGATCGGATGGGTCACCCTGAAGTTGCGGGCATTCACATGGTCGCGCACTCGGTGAGAAGGAGTAGGCATACGCGTGCGAGTTGCTGGTCCCCGGATGCGGGCACGTACGTAAAGAGAGGCCTAGGCGGATTGGCCCGGTGCCGCACGGGAGCGAGACGAGCGCGGTTTCCCGTGGGTGTGCCTAGGAGCGGAAGGCCTGTGTGTTTTTCGGAGTCGGGCCAGCGTGGGAGCATGGGGCCGGGCTGGGCCGGTGAGAAGCGGAGCAACCAAAGGTGCCATTCACGATTCGCATGGAGAAACGGAAGATCAGACAGGGGCGAGCTGAGCAGGTTGAAGAGGAGTCACAAAGATCGATGGTGGATGTGATGATGGAGCTGTTGGATTTGGCAGCGGGTCGGACAGTGAATTCTGTTCAAACGATCTTGTACACTGAAGCTAGTTGGGCTGCTTGGTTGAGCAGAGCGAAGACAAAAGTAGGTGGAGGATTCTTGGTGGGTTCAAGAATCATTGATGAGCTGGCACAAAGTTCAAGTAGTTTTCTGAGTTTCTCATGCAAGGTGGATGCAGCTGCGTGCAAGAGTGCACAAGATGCAGGCACCGGGCTCAGGATCAGACGGGTGGCTCGTGCGAAGTCGCAGAACGGAGCATGCACGGGTCCACGGGGAAGACAAGCAAGCCGGAGGGTGCTCTGTGCTGGAAAGTGTGCGTGCTGCGAGGGAGCTGGCGCTTCATAAGGCTTTCCTTTGTTTTTTTATTGTAAAATTTGGACAAATGTGGAGATTGTTAGGAATTGGTCCAGTTTTAGATTAGGTTGTTTTGTAAGACACCACATTAGTGTCCAATTTCTATATATAGATGCTATAGGTTGATGTAAAGGTTGGAGAAAATGGAATAAAGCTTTAGAAAGTTTTCTTCCAACAGTGCTCTCTCCTCTCTCTTCCCTCTCTCTCTTCCAAGATCAGGAAGAGCCTTCTTCTTCCTCATGCAAGAATTTTAACAGTTGACATATGTTTGCTTCTTGTGCAATTGAGCTTGTACAAATGATGAACTGGGTTTAGGAATGATTGGTCTTGCAATAGCTCTGGTATGATATGGAAAGATTTAAATAGCTCTGGTCTGATGCAAATGATGAACAACTTTTTTATTTATCTTGCTGGTATTATTACATATTTATTGTTCCCCTTTCCAGTTGGTTTGCTTTTTGCCCCTCATTGGTTGTATTTTAGATTGCTAATTATGGCTCTTGTAATGAAATGGCTGTTATTTATAATTCCTTATGAATTGATGTTATTCTTCAAATGGGTCCTTATATATTGATTCTTTTATTTTGTACTAGGTTTGTACTTCTTACTATTTATATTCCCTTTTGAAGGCTATCCAATTGCTTTTGCTCGAAAGAAAAGGTTTGAATTGAATTTAGATAGTCTTGGTTATCATTTTTAGGAGGTTTTAACACTATCTTTTCCTTGTAGTTATTCCTTTTGTACATCCAAATTCACCTGAACCAAATTAGACTAATCTTATTGATTTATCTGTATCGTGTCCAAGACTAGTCGATCAACTAAAAAATATCACACATTCAAGTCACCAATTGAACTCGCTAAAACCACTTTAACATCAGGGCCAATTAGAGGAAGTTGACAAGCGTTAGAGCTACTTATCCCAACTTGCCTGTGTCTCGACCTTAGGGCCGACTAGATGAAGTCATCCAATCATTAAAACTTGGTCGAAGTTGGCAAAACTTGGTGAAGGTTGCTAGCGATTTCATGAGAACTCGTTGCTTATTTAGAAGTCACTGTGTGCTTTCAATGTAATCATATAGTTATGTGATAATAATATTTATTTTATAGTAACATGCAATGTAATTCATTTATTTTCCATAAACATAATATTTCTGATATTGTTTTGCCTATAACACAATTTATAAATGCACGGTCAGTCGGTGACATTAGGACGCATTGAATCATCATCGAAATTCTTATACTTCCTTGTAATATAATGAAATCATAGAGTTTTACCAAACAAACAAAGAAATAAGTTTTACATTACATAAAATTAGATGACCTAATCTAGAATGATAACTTGATCAATTTTTGCAAGAGAGGAAAGTTCTTTAAAGATGGCAAGGGTATGATTGCTATATTTGAAATCCTCATCAGAGTAGCACAAACATCTATCCATGTTAGCACTATTAATCTTTTTCCCTTTTCTCTGGTACTAAAATTCACAAAAAATTGATAAGAACGTGATTTTACAGATGCATTATTTTGCTGTATTGCTTACAGTTAAGTGGTTGCAATGACGATTTATGCATGTAAAATAAAATTGAGATAAAGCTCAAGGTTATTTAATTCTAGTAATAGGGATAGAAATCCATCAACAATTTTGATTTGGAGGTTTTAGGCAAGGGAGTATAAATTGAGAATATGTGTCCATAATTCGTCAGGTGATCTGAGTCAATAATCCATAATTTTTTGCCTTCCTTAGTGTATATGAGAGCTAAAGGAAATACACCTTTCTTTGTTAAAAGAGAAGAGTTGACAATTTTTTTAGGAGTAACTTGTATGGCAGAACAAATTCATTTTGTTCAAGGAAATGCTACCAAGATTTTCAACGGGTTTCATCTTTAGCTTTTGTTTTTAGTTTGATAAGCATGAGTGTCTTTGTGTTGGTTTCTAAAATTGATCTGATTTGTTGGCTTGCCATGAAGTTTCTAACAATTCTTTAGTGTGATTGGTCTTCTTACAAACATCACTCCCAAGATTGACTTTTTTTCCACTTCTTGAGTGGTGTCTTGTGTTTTTCTCCAAACATTTAATGTTAAGTCCGGATTCTTCATTAATTAGAGTGTTCTTGGTATTTCTTAGCTGTATTCTTTATTTTCTTTCTTCCCTTCAAACATAAACAAATACTTATTCACTTTTAGGAGTTGGATGATTCCTTAGGATTCTTTTACGAACTTCATGCAGGTCTTTATTGAGACATGCAAGAAAATTATATGTTCCTATTTTTTCTTCAAGTTTAACTTTTTTACCTACACATTTTATGCATCCATCATTTTCTAAATTTTTGTAAGTATGGTGAAGTATTCGGCGATACTTAGGTTTCCTTGCTTGAGGTCAGTAGCATGATCTTGTAATTCATATGATTGAGCGAAAGTTTTAATGTATGTGTATGTTGACTGTCTCCCAAATTGCCTGTGCGGTGTTGTAGACAAAGTATAGGGATACAATATTTTCTTCCATATAATTAATAAGTTAAGATATTATTAAGGCAGTTTTGATATCTCGTGTTGAATGAAAAGGTTGACCACATCAGGTTGACAAATGGTATTATTTAGGTATCAAATCTTTCCTCTTACCATTGAAACTGAACGAGAGCATTGGAAGAAGTTTTTTTTCCCATTTAGTTTGTTGGATATGATTTGAATACTCTAGTGCTTCATGGAAACTCCCAAAGTGTAATGGCTTGGTTGGGTGGAAGAAGGACCCATATTCTCTCCAACTTTGCTAGACTTGATTAGTGCCCTTTTGTAGCTGGCCATAGCTTACTATATAACCTGTATTAATTAATTAATTTATTTTATATATATACCATGAAATAAAGAGATAGGAGAGAATAAATAATAGAGAAAGAGTGGTAGAAATTTCCATGCTTGCATTGGATGAAATCTATTCCACTATATAGAGGCTTACAAGGGTGAAAATTAGGTAAGAAATAGACATCTCATAGCAAAAAGGAAACCTAATTAATACAATTTATTTTTGATATGAAAAGCTACAAAATATAATAGATATGTTCGCTAGAAGTCAGCCACAAGATTGTTTCAAATCAGTGGCCTCCTATACAAAGTCCAAACTGCAAGGTGGCAAGAGGAAAAGGAAAACAGGAATTGCTATACAGGGATTTCTTCCTGCCATCCAGGCTCAATCCAACAAGCATTTCAGCTGGGGAGAGGATCCGCCAGACCCACATTGCAGGAATTACCTTCTAGTGATGCCTGCCTGCTGTCTAGTGCACAGGCTAGCATAAATTTTTTGTTTGGGGCTTCTTCAAATATGGTATATGATAAGAATCTTTTATTCTTTCTTTTGGCAAGAGCGGTGTCACGTATTTCAATATTTTTTGCAGTATTTTGTTTGTCTCAGGAGAAGTCGAATGATGATGATTTTAGGTAAAAGTCAGTTGCTCTGATTTATTTAAAGTTTATGTGGTGCAAAATGTTTATTTCTTGTGCATATTGAATAGTCTCAATTTTTAGTTAAAATATCGACCTTTTGATGATTTTGTTAGGAGAGTAGATGTATTAGATCTGATCTATGTTAAGAAAGGTAGAGGTAGATCTAAAAAGATTTGATTAGAAAGTATTAGAAATGACTTTTTTATTAGATTTAAATGAGAATTTGACTGTTAATTGGATACAATGGAGAAAAAGGATTCATGTCGCTGACCTCATATAGGGGGATAAAGGCTTCCTCTCGTTTTTGTTGTTATATGTTATTCTGGTGATGTGAACTGTCTTCCAAGTGCTAAGCTGAAACTGGCATATCCTGTTATCAGTTTATTTCATCTCTTTGGTTCAAAATTTGTGTGAATTAATTTATCCACGCAAGATCAAGTTCTTCTTGAAACATATTTCATATAGATTCTAATGCATGTATATGCTCACCCATGGTAACATAATGAAATGTTATGGAATGTTACTTTTTTTTGTCACAACTACAGAATGCTAAGCATTTTCATAGTTACTCTGGCTAACTGTGCAGCTTATTTTATGTTGCTCTGTTTATTGTTACTTGTTCAGGCATCCATGAAAGTAATTTATACTTGCCCGTCCTCTTTGTATCCGGGACTGACGTGGGATAAATTATAGCACCCCTCTTGATAGGCATATGTGCCGTTGTCTTACCTGAAGACGTTATATATTTTGGTTCTTTTTATTCCTGTTTCCTAATATGTTTTTCGGCCATTTTCTACATACCTAAAACTTGCTTTGCCATAGACTTTTTTTCTTTTATCTTTTTTATTCCATGAACCTGTTTTTAAAAATTATTATTTCATTTAATTTTATTCACATTCTTCTAGTTATTATTGATAATTCTTATACCGTCTAGGGTTATTGAGCTCATGACATTCTTGAATATGAGTTCTGGATACAGTTGCGTGAACCTGTAAATAACTGTAAGTAAGCAGGCTTAGTGGAGACAGGCTTTTTTAGAAGCGTTAGATTTTGGTTGCAGTTTTCTTTTGTGAATAGAAATGGAAGCTATGAACGCAAAGGCATTGGGTAGTGCTGGAGTTCCTCGTAACAAAATCAAGAGGAAAAAGGTCCCATCAGGTCCAAATTTCAGTGGTGATCATGCACGGGTTAATCAATATGATGGCGAACATTCACGGCTCACTTGTTGCAATTTGATTAATGCTGGCTCTGTTCCAACTGGAAAGCTTACTGTTAAGAAGTACCACGACTTCATAAAAAGTGGCTTGCCCAATCGGTTGCTGTTTTACCATGACAGTGAATGGGTAGATTTTGGTGCAGATATCGTTGGTCTGGTCCGCGATGACTTCCAAGCAAAGAGGGCCATTATTGAGGTAACTTATCAGGACCAACAGTTTTTACTGGACTTTGTGCGCATGCTTCATATTGATGCAATGACAGGTCTCAGCAAGCCAGTTGCATGGATTGATGAGCATGGAAAATGCTTCTTTCCAGAAAAATACCCTGAATATTGCGACTCCCATGGATTCCTCATGGGAGAAAATGTTCGCGTTGCTTGTGTGCTAGACAGGACACAAGAAGTGGATTCCCATATTGAAACCATTGATAGTGCTGCTGAAAGCTCAAATTCAGAATGCGCCAAGGTTAAGCAACAGCAGGCTAAGAGCGGAAAGCTTTTTTCAGACAATGAGGGCATGGCCATGGTGGGTGAAACAGTGGGTGAAAATGAACTATGCTCTCTTATCCCATACAAGGTATCTTGTTTTGGAACAATGGAGGAAAAAAATGCGATTGGAGCAGACAACTGTCAGCTTGTTTCTAGTCCTGTCCAGAAATTTTTTCTTTCTGGAATGTTTCCTTATGTTGATGTCAAGGACATAGTTAGTATCCTAAGAACTCCTATAATAGATGATTTTGGAGACATCCGCTTTCATAGTTTTCAAAAGCAGATTGAGATGACGAAAAGCCTTCGTAGTAATGCCAATGTGCGCTATGCATGGCTGGCTGCAACCAAGTCTTCCGTAGAAGACATAATGTTGCATGGAGTTATGAGGGCAGAAAAGCCAGTGCGTGGTAGTACATATGGCCTTGGTGTACATCTTGCACCTGCAAACTGCCCCATTATCTGGTGAGGTTTTACTTCTCTTGATTCTTATCTTAATTGCTAGATTATGGATAAAATTTTTTTGGCCGTGGATCTTCATGGTGAAAATTATCATATATGCTGCTTCTATGTTGTTGCTGCTTGACTATTTCGTTTTAGTTTTTCTTGGTTATCTTACTCTAAGATGCTAATGATTTGTTTTCAAGAAATTCGTGTTGCTGAGAAATTGCTATCCACAGTGCCACCTATTCAGATGTGGATGAAAATGGAATATCTTATATGATGCTATGTCGTGTCATCATGGGCAATGTGGAACTCGTCTGCCCTGGATCTAAACAGTTTCAGCCTAGCAATGATAATTTTGACAGTGGTGTGGATGATTTTCAAGCACCAAAACATTATGTCATTTGGGACACGAATATGCATAGTCACATCTACCCCGAGTATGTTTTGGCTTTTAAGCTTGGCTCTGAAGCCAGAGGTAGTTCTCGTGATATGTTGGGAAGTTCAATTTAATATATTTGGAATCTTGATGGCTAGGTAGATCTTGGTATTTTATTTTGCTGCAGAGCATCTTTTTGGGAAAGAAAGTGTATCTAATGAATCCGGAGTCACAAATGGTACTTCGCCTGCTCCACTTCTGAAGGTGTCTCTCTCCTTTTTTATTTACTTTTTTTGGTTTATAATTTTCTTCAGATATGCAGTAGAACTGTCTTGTACCTTGAATTTTAGTACTTCGCATAAGCATTTTACTGCTTATTTGGAAGCTTTTGTTTTGCTGATTGTTAGCAATGTGTGAAAATATATGTTGAGGTCATATGATTTATAAATGAAGATGGATAAAATGTTCTTTTTTGTTCTCAGGAAGAAAATGGTGATCCGCCTGTCATTTCAGCTGGGAAACCCCAGGGTAACGCCCAGGCATTTGGTAGAGTTCCAAAGCCAACATCTCCATGGATGCCCTTTTCCATGTTGTTTGCTGCGATTTCAACCAAAGTTTCTGCCAAGGATATGGATCTTGTTAATACACATTATGAAGAATTCAAGGTATCTAACTTAAGTTTTCATTGCTATTAATTTTCTCACCCTTAAGAAATTTGTTCTTTGTTGAAGACTCTTTGCGTTCTATTTTCTTCAGAAAAGAAAAATAAATAGGCTTGACCTTGTTAAGAAGTTGAGGCAGATCATTGGAGACAAGCTTCTTATATCTACTATAATGAGGCTTCAACAGAAGGTGAGCTATATATAATGTTGATAACTTCAAGGGTGTATAATGAGAACCATCATTTCCCTGTGCGCTTCTGCTATAAGCTTATATGAGTCTTGTTTAATTCCAATATTGCAATAAAATAGAGGAAGTGCTCAATGTTGTATTTTGTAGTCTTTAATTGTTAGATTTGTTCCCCAGATTTAACGAATGTTTTACTCTCATGGCTGTATTGGCATAAGGATTTTTTTTTTCAACATTTTGGGGTAAACTACTCTTATTTGTGCTATCAATTCGTGTCATTTGTAGAAGGTCAAGCGGTAAAATAATCTCATTGCTGGTGCAGTCAAGTTTAGAACTTTTTTTAAGTCATGATTGGCATTGTCAATTTTTATTTTTTTCCCGCAAAGACATTAAATTTTGGTCCATTGGGATGTTAGAAATCCATAACCCTTATGTAGACCTAAAACAATTTGCAACATCACCATTTTCCTTTTTGGGATTTCGTGCTCTTTAATAAAAAGACTTGAAACTTATCTGTTGTTTTCATTGTCTGCACCTGACATGCTCTTTTACTCTTTTTTGGCATTTAAATATGTGCTTCTTTTGATGTTTATATTTTTTGTGTGCATGTGTTGAGTGACCTTTCCCTGAAGTGATAAGGCGTCTAGTTAATTTTCCTTACTCTATTAATTTAATGGGTTTGGGTAAAGTAAATTCAAGATGATCAGGCTTGCATCAAGGGCTCAGTTGGCAAATTCTCTGCACCCATGGAGATACTTAAATTTTGTAACTAAACTGTGCCAAACCTGTGTTGAATTCATGAGAGGGAGTATTCTTGCGTCCCCCTGTGCGCAACCCATTCGCAGGTGTGTTGCCCAGAGAAGTTGCATCACGTTGCAGTAAAGTTAAATCTGCTCCTGCCACCTCGAAATAAATCCATAGGATTGCCCCTCATTGCATTTAGTTATTGGGACCACATTTTTTAAAGCCTATATGACATTAAACTTATGAATTAGTTTGCTAAATCATATATAATATTTAAGTACTTATTTAAAATTAACTATTGCTACCTCTTAAATTTTATTTTTTTAATGATTAACTCATCAGCATAGTTTGTCATATATACTTTATTTATTTACAATATGGTGATTCAGACGCATTGGCACTTAAATTTATCCCCAACTCGTGTCTACTCGGATCTGTTTGGAAGGATAGGACAAGTGCTTATTGCTTTAACAAATGCTATCTCGTCCGGTATCCTACATTAACTTTTAATCACGACTTATTTTATTCAAAATCCGTTATTGACATAAATTTTTAGTCGCAACATGCTGGTATTGAAATAGGGTAATCTACCTTTTATGAATTTCTGCTTCTATCTTTTCTATCAATTCATTTAGTTGAACTAAAAGTTGGCATTATTTTGTTTCTTCCCATCATAAAGCCATCAAACTTGAAGATCAAACTTACTGCTTGGTTGGGATTTTCTCCATGAATCAAAATGTCAATGACGTGTTGCTTATTACTGTTAAGGCATAAAACATTGGCAATTATATTTTTGAGTAGATAAGTCTGCCTAGGGATTCAATTATACAGGTTATTTAACTAAATTGTCAATATTAATTTGACTACAAAGTAGAGCCTTTGTGGCCAGTGATTATGGAATTTTTTTTCAATAGCAACTTAGAATCCAATAATTTTTGGTGCAGCATAAAAGAGGAATATACTAGTTTAAAAAAATGCAAATATAAAGAATATGCGTCTTATCATTATCTTTATTATTGCTTTTGCAGTCAAGGAGTAAAATTTTAATGACTTGGTGAATATTTGTACGATTTATATTTTATAAGGAACTTACATGCATGGTTCCATCCTCATGAGATTTTTATTATCAATCTATGTATTCTCTAATGATTCTTGGAGTTTAGACTAAAATTCAGGATAAAGAGTCTATTTTTCCCGTTATTTTCAATATTTTTAATTCTTTAACTAATTTCTCTTTCTGTTTTAATTCAATTTTTTCTTCATTTTCTTTGAAGTTTTTATTTTAACATTCTTATAAACAGATTTTATTTTTATTTTTCTTAATTTGGTTTTTTAGTCTTTTTAATGTTTTTTTTTCTAAATATTTTTTATTATCTTTTAGATTGATTTTTCTTTTCCTTTTATTTTAGTTGGCTTGTTTTTGTTTATTTTAGGATTTATTGTTTTTAATTTTTTTGACTATTCATTGATGATTTATGACATTAATGAATTTTTGTTAATTGTGAGATTTTTTTAAAAATTTTTAGTTAGGCTTACATTTTGTCTCGGAAAAATAAAATGTCTCATTTTATGATTTCATCTTCTTAAACCGTGATAATAATTATGTCAAGTGCTTTCTAATATTTGTTAAAAATTAATTTAAAGCAAAATGTGCATTTATCCACCAAGGACGCTTGGGGTTCATATGGGTATGTTCTTATGACCCAAACATATTATTGGTTAAAGCTTTAGAATGATTCTAAAAAGTTTAATACATAGAAGTTCATTGAATAAACAAGGAATTGCAATGATAAAGAGTGGATTTTTATAAACATGGATATAGGATATGCTTAAGTTGGATTGGGATGGCAGTTTATTAAGCGGAGACTTGTGCTTCGTTTGGTATTAGTATGCTCCTACTGTGTTGTGCAAAATAGCGTTACTCTCTTTCTAGATGGACGATCTGAATAAGCTTATTCCGTTGTTTCATCTAGTCATACATAGGGCGCACTTTCCTTGGTTATCATGGAGTACTAGATAGGGTGGCACTCTAAAGTAGGAATTTCCAAAGGGTAAGTCCTATACAAATCAAATTTCATTTTTTCTTATGTTTTGGAAACTATGTAGGGGAGCCAAAATTGGTGCATAACCTTTTAGCCCTTATTAAATTTGGAAGGGATGAGCATATATATATATATGTGTATTGATAGAGGGGCGGCTGCAAACTGCATGAAACCGAATCTCAAATGGCAATTTTGTAAAAAAGGGTATGTGCCACACGTAGCTGAGAGATTATTCTGTGCGGACACCGGACACAGCTTACTATCCAGAGGCGAATCAGGTGCAGCCACATCATCTGGTACCGAGCAGTACCGAGCCACGGTACCGAGCAAGAGGTGATGTTGCGCATTTTCATTGGGCTCCGGATGATGTTCGGCATCCGCACAGAATAATTTTGCCACGTAGCTACCACGATGCGAATGGCCATGTGTAACAGATAGGGTGAGTTGAATGGGTGGAGTCATGTATGGTCACTTTTGTTGGTTTTAGCAGCTAAGTCCTTGAACTTTTGAAGTAGTAACTTTAAATAAAACCTTGAATTATATAGACTTTTTGGCGTTTTATATAAATGTAAAATGTGTGGATCACTGTGTTGATAGGATATATTTTAGTATGCTGAGAATATATATAATTTGTATACAAATATTATTAATTACGTTAGGTGCATATTCTGATCAAAATGTTAGACGCTCAAAATATATGTTATCTTCTATACTAATAGTTGTAATTACGTTATTTGTATTCTTTGCAAAATAATCTGTTTAAATATGCCATGTACTTTTATTTTCAAGAGTAACTTTTCACTGAATTTTATGTCTAAGTTTTCTTAGCGTAAACAATGCCAGTTTACACAATTTTCTTTCCTCCAAGATAAGCAAATCGGAAAGCTGCATGGAGAAATTGTGTAATTGAGTACATCTAAAGGTCATATTTTATTAACCAAGCAAGTAGTACATAGGCCTAGTTGGGAGTGGCTGCCAGTTTGTATCATATAACAATAGCTATAATAATTTTTTTTGCTGATATTCTAAATATGAGCATATTTGATGTATGAAATGCCATGGCCTTAATCTTAGTCCGTGTTTAGCCAAGCAAACATTCTCGTGTGATTAATATTTATTATTTATTTTTTTACTTAGTCCCTATCTCGAGCTCAAGATTTCATGCACGGTTTTTAAAAGCCATTTTGAAAAGTAACAATCTCTGTCAGATCTTAGTGGTGCATCGCAACTCTTAGACCCTGATGATGGAGTAAGAACAATTATCCTTGTTGTTCCAATCCACGGAGTAGGATGCAAATTTCGATACACTTGCTTCAACAATTTCCTTGAGTGATGATGTGGGATTTTTCAATCCGACACACCTTGGTGAAACACTCGATGAAACTGACTATCTTTAACAAATTGCGGTGGACCATGGAAGAAGAAGACCAATAATCAATGTTTGCGCGCTGCAACTTTGAGATCCCGGACAATGGAAGAAGAACAATTATCCTCGTCATTCCAATCTGCATAGTAGGATCCAAATTTTGATACCTCTTGCCACAACAATTTCCTTGAGTGGTGAAGGAGGATTTTCTCTCCTATAAACCTTCGTGAAATACTGGAGGGAAGTGACTTTTTAACAAATCACGATGGAACACCACCAATCTGAGTTCCGCGACAGTGGAGGAAGAATAATGATCTATGATGTTCCAACTTGAAGAGTAGGATCCTAACTTCGACATCTCATTTGCAACGATTTTCCTGACAAGAGGAAGGTGGATTCGCTCTCTGACTATGCTGGTTGGACTCGAATACCAATGTCCGTTGATTGGATTCCTGTAGTCGGGATCTTAAATGTATTGGAGTGATGGGGAGGAGGCGGTGGAGACAATGGAGGGAATGTTGTTTTCAGAGATGATGTTGGGGAGCTTTAAGTTATTGATGGGAGAGCGTAGGGGAGATTCAGAGTGTGGGTGTGTAGGGGAATGGAAGATGAAAGGGGTGGGCGGAGGGAGAGAGAAGATGAAAAATAAAAAAAATCATAATGTTTTTATTTCATCTTAGATCATTAATAAAATAAATAAATAGAAATAAAAGTGATTCTAAACCGCCCTTAAGTTTTTTGTTTGGTTTCTCTTTTTTGCCCATCATTCATTCTGATCTCTTTGTCTGGAAGCGCGTCACCTGTACTTGCCTTTTGGCACGGCACTATATTTGATAATGCCTTGGTTCATTATTATTTTTCCTCATTATAGTTTACAATTCTGCAATTTGACTTTCTATAGAACCTACATATGTATGGCCTTTTCTTGTTCATGCTGGTTGACCATGGAAACATAAACTGGCTCTAAGCTCATCCTGGAATTAAGATTACGGCATTGTGGATTTGTTATTCATCATCAATTGTGGATGATATGTGATTCAAGCAATTGCAGATGCTGAACATATTAGTGTATCAAAGTATTTCGTTGGTTTATTTGACTACCTACCGGAACTTCAAATTCACTAAATCCGTTTGTTTTTGCAGCTTCCTCCCACGGCGATACAAGAACTCTCATTTCCATGCAGCAAGAAGCTCCAAACAAAGCCTTGAGCGAAAGTTGTAGCCTTGGAACAGAGGTTAGGATGTTTGAAGTTTTAGGATGGATTAGCACTTGTCGGACTTTTCTATACTCCAGAAGAATTTCTGGGATCCGTCGAAATGAATAAATACACCTTTGACCCAATGTTTGACTCTTTTGTGAATCTTTGACATGTCTTTTGTGATTTGCTTTGATTATGGTGTTTAATGACAGGCAGCTGTGTTGTTTGCTCATTACCCTTTCATCTGTGCCTTAATTCACTTCTGTTACCAGTATTTGTGGATCGTAAGAAAGAGCCGTTGCCCAATTTCTGGATTTTTTTTGTTTTGTGCCAACGGTTGTTAAAATAGGGTGGGTTCAACGGCGCTTGAGAGTATCAACCGATGTCTTGAATTGGTGTGGGTAAAAACTAGATTTGTAGCAATATTGATGAGTGGGATAAATTGGGTTGAAATAATGTCTTTAGTTTAGGTGGATTTAGATGGTTTCTGGCTGATGTTGCAGTATAGTTGATGTGTGTATATTTTTGTTGCCTTTTGGTTTTAGAAGGTAAGCCAACTTCAGTGTTTTGGTGGTATGTTTTTTGCCTGTTGAAAATATGCGGCTACTTGAAAATAAACCATAAAATCGACTTTTCATTGTAGGTAGGCCATGCCGTTTGAAATTGTTAACAATATGATCTTGATCTGATTCAATCTCCCTCATTCGATTTGATTTTGTCTCGAGTTAATTACGATTAGATTGGCCAATTTGATCAGGCAAATTGACCATTTGGGAAGTAATTTTAAAACTATGAATGTTTTATTTTATTTTTCTTATTAAATGTTTTTTAAAAAATAAATTATATTAGGGAAATAGGTGCTTCAACTTGGTAGAAATATTTTTCTTACTAAAACCAAGTCTTGTAGAGATGAGGATGTACACGTGGATGAGTGATTTCACTCTTAGAGATAGAATGGGAAATGAGTATATTTTTAGAGAGCTCTAAACTCAATTTCTAATTTTTATTGGCATATTTGAGGCTTTCTATAAGATTCTAATTCACAAGCATTTTGTATTAGTAGCTTGTTTTCTTGGAGATATTTTAATATTAAAATTGTGGATTCATCGTGGTTTTTTGTTGATCTTAACTTTGATCCTTAAATTTTTTTAAATTTATTTTGCTCATTCTAATTTTATAGTTATGATTTGCCAACTCCATTGAGTTTGTGATATGAGAGTGTACAATGGGTTTATGATATTGAGAGCTTTAAAATGATATATTATGTTCACTAATCAAAAGCTTCATCGACGACAATTATCATTGCATTAGTGTTGAACCATAGTTGCCAACTACCAATCAACTGACCAACCTGACTATGACTGAACCAAGTCAATATGGCGCATTCAATGTTCATAAAAATATAGAATATTTTGATACAATTTTGAATAAGGTTAATTTTATTCTTAAAAAAGGTTATAAGCATACCGAATTCCAGAGCTCTGACTACATCTTCAAGCTCCCAGTCGGCCCTTCTGATGTTCCCTGATGCTCCAGTTAGCCATTAATAAAGAAGATCATCCAATCGACCCCCCTTCCTCGATTCTCTCATTGTAATCAAATTGATTTGATCCACAAGCTACTTTAAAGTTAGCTTGTATATGTTAAAACAGATTTCGAGTTGGGGCTAAATTGGCTTAAGTCAGATTGGTCTTTGCACGCGTGTGCGGCAGGCGACAATGACTACCCTTTATGTCGCACACTTCTGAGCCTGTAATGCTTCAAAGTTAGCTGTAGGAGCCAATTCAATCAAGAACAGGGGCTCGGCTGCATACTCCATGAGGAAATTATATCGCTTAGGCTGAGCAAAGATTGTACCTTGTATTTGCATTATACAAGAAAAAAGAGGCTAAGCATGACAATAAAAGTAAAAATGACCATATCATCACCCTTTAAAGAGTTATTTTACAGTAATTCACATAGAATTGCACTGAACAGAAAAAAACGCTTACAGTCTAAGAGGTTGCCATCAATTTATGAGCAACCAAGTCTTAAGGTCTAATTTTTCTTTCATAATCTTCACAGGCTCATAGCCACTGCTTATATTTCAATGCTCACTGGATGGGTCCCAACCGGGAGGTTTAATATTGGGCCAATCTCCACGGCATCCTAATCTAATGTATAGACTCTTCTTCCCTGTCATGAAAACATACAAAGAGTTCAGAGTAGAGAACTTCAGAAGTTCAGTTCTTAGATTGCTTCAGAAAATGCTCAAGAGATGTGACAAAGTTAACATAGAGAAGAAACAAAGTTTACAGATTTAAATGCATCAGCATGTTATCTTCATGTTAGTGAGTTTGAAAATTGCATAAGGAAACATTATACATCACCTGTTAGCTGCTTATCAGACAATATCAGTTGTTTGAGTGCTCTCAAACAACCTAGAGCAACCTCTTGTGCATGATTCTTGTCCCATCCAGCAAGCTTCACAACTACATCAGCATTGGTGTAGCCAACACCTCCATCTTGCATGTTCCTTATGGCTTCCTTCCTTGCACTTGCCTCATCTGCTGCGTTACAGCAATAGCATCATTGAAATTGTTCAAGGGAGTTCTGCTTCCCATTGTAAACTTGGGAAATAAGCATAAGAGATTGTTTACTTGCTGCTTTGGATTTGGACAACCAAACAGTGAATCCAGCATGGAGATGCTGCCACTTATCATGCCATGCCGCAGCACCATGGGGGCCTCCAAGTGTGGCCACAACAGCACGAACATGGCTGTTAGAACCTTGATGATTACTATATCCCAAGTTTTTATTGCAGCTAAACTGTGAAAAAAGGGACGATACCTGCTAAGACTTTGAAGTGCCAGAGCTTCTGCTTCAGCAACAGGCCCTGCTCCTTCTGCAGCAACCCCTGCAGTGACTGAACTTTGTTAATCACTGCAAATAGTAGAGAATCTGAGATTTAAACAGTAGAGGAAGAATTTAAAGAATGAAAAAGAAACCATTTATTGTTCTTTTCAGGGAAATTAGGATTATCTTTGATGTTCGTCAAAAGGTATGCAAATGAATCAAAAAATTTATCCAAATCTGAAATTAAAGATCAAGCTTTTGAAACTGTTACGGCTTTAGCATGTGTTATGACTTCAGCAGGAGCTGCCTAACTTCAATATCATACTACCTACACTGCACACACGCAGAGCTCCCGCCCCAATCACACGGATGGCCCACCCTTGGTGGGATGACATGTCAACCAATCATAGTAGGGATTCTTGAGCATATGGATTAATGGTTCTAATCATTGGATCAATCTGCTCATGACCTTAGGATTATAATCCGTGTGCTCCCTCTAATAGGATATTTTATCTTTTTTGATAATTACCTTTAATTTATTTCTATTATAAGACTATTGGAGGAGTCTGTATATTGTTGACCTTCACACATCCGCCAAATCCATGCGAGCGAAGGTGACAAAAATGACGATCAACGAGCGCGATCATCGACAAGCGCGACGCTTTACTAAACTATCCAAACAACATCTGATCACCGAACGGATTGCGTCGATGCAATCAGAATGTTGAATTTAGCGAAGGAAGGACCCCTCGCAGTTGAATTGAACAGAAGTGATTGAAATCACAAATTACAGGCGCGACGACGAGCGATGTTGCCTGAATGACATCCGTTCGCAAAACGGACTTCGTTGTTGCATCTGGAACGTCAAAAATACCTAAGAATGACTACTATAATGTATGGGTCATTCTTTTATATTTGCTTGTAGATAACGCTTTGCGTGTGATAGGTCTCTTACGGTGGCTTGTAGGATCTTGCAATTGTTATGATTTTCCGACATTTGCTAGGATTTTCAGCCTTTGCTTGCAAGTGATGTGTTGCGTGTTCATATTCACAGATGACCCCTCGTCCTTGCAACGTACCCTTTGTCATTGATTGTTATGCAAATCAATATGCTCATTTGTAACTTGGTGTTAGCTGTTACTGAGCTATATTCACCGATGATCTCTTCGTGCATTTTGATTGGTGAGTTATTACATTCATTGCACCTTAGCTTTATATCTGTAGAAGACCGATATGTTCATTTGTATTGTTGATCAGTGTTGAATGTAAAATACTGCAATATCCACTACCTGTTGATGATCATCACTCGTAGACGTATCATTGCGCATATGGAGAATCTTATATCACCACCAATGAGTGCTTGTTGTGAACAATGCCGTTGCGTATGCTTTGGATTTTTTTGTTGCCTGCGGAATTAAATGTATCTGTTTGTGTTTTAATGTTGCCGACTGTAGAAGCATCTTGGCACTTATTGCATATCATTCGCCGTCACCTGTAGGTGGATCACTATATGCATGTCAAGTCTCTACTTTTATTCGTAAATGTTTGTATGCATTGTGGACCTTCATTCTTGCTAGTAAGTAACATGTCAACATGGGTATCTATATGCACAATGGATTCCTTATACCTGCAACATATCCCCTATCGTCATTTGCATGCAAGTCATTTTGTTCATCTACAAATGGCTGTTGACCACCAATTAAGCTTTATTTGCTACTAATTCATTCATTGCTTGTCGACATTTATATCTCAACTAGTATGCTCTACATGAATGAATCACACTATCCATTGAAAGTTTCACATTATGGTTTGCGAGCAATATATGGCGCTTGCTGCAAATCTTCTCTTTCGTATTTGCCAGAGAATTTATTATACTTGTAATATCCCCCATCATTACTTGTAAGCACAATCACTATAGGCATAACAAGTCTTCTATCATTATCCACGGGCGAGATGCATTGAATGCAAATCTTCTAACACCATCCGTATATATCTGTATTTATCACATTTCTCGTGCATCTTGCTTGTGATGTTTATGAAGGATCTTGTACATTCGCTTGCATGCCATTATTGGTCGTCGGTTGAGCTACATTCCTCATCAATCTCTTCATGCAATGTTGCCTGTTGTCATTTGCAGGGAACTATTGTATTCTTCCACAAGTGGATTGACATTGATTGTCGGAGTGTCGTTGTATTCATTGCAACTCTTCTAATGAAGCTTGTAGGGTCGCTGTATGCATTGCAAATGTAAAAATCCTCGCTTTTATATGATGTGCTGTGTGCATTGCAACTTGGTACATTCGTTGCATGTCAACTTCCTTCATCTGTAGGGGACTCATCTGCTAGGTATCCAATTGTCATTAGATATGAAAGTATCTTTGTAGTTATTGTATATCCATCGTCGCTACTTGTAGGAGGCTACTCATCCATCGTTGTAAGCAAGATGCCTCATTAACCATAAGTCTCCTTACTTTCAACCAGTGGATAGCCCATTATATATATCACGAACATGTTGACTGATATATTCATCACATGTATTATGTCACCTTCGACAAGTGGATTATCACATATCACACTCCTTCAATAAGTGGAATGTCACACTTATCACAGATATTTCGTTCTTGTTCTTTAATCATAAGCAGGCTGTAGGTAAACTGCCGTTTACACCATATGTTCATTACAAGCCCTCTACACACATTTGTAGGCAAGTCTTGTGATGTCATTTGTGAACACTCATAAGCTTCTTGCAGTTGTTTTTCGGCAGGCTATGCTTATTGTAACTTGCTCATACACACTCGTAAGCAAATTGCCACATTCATTGTATGTTCTTTGTGGTCGCTCGTAGACAGATTGTTGCACACATTACGAGTCCTTTGCTCGTTCATTTATGTTCATTATGCACTGATTTTCAGTATATGTAAGAGACCGACACGCTTTCTTGCATGTCAATTATGTTTGAAGATTTTTCACCACGAGTCCTCTGTTTATTCGTTGATGTTCATTTGATGGACCAAGCTTATTAACTAATGTTTGCATTTCAATGTGATAGTGCATTTATTAGTTTAAGGTTCGGTTCCCTGCTGTTGATCTGAGTTTTCAATTCCCTACTATTCAAATAGCAAGTTTAATTCAACCTCGCAAGTCCCTTGTCATCATTCATTTGAGTTCAAGTCCAGTGTGGTTCATTCATGTTCAAATTAAGTTCACTGTCAATTATTTAAGTTCACTTAGGTTCGAATTATGCGCAAATTTATTTAACTTCAATTCATCGTCATTTGTTCAACTTCAGGTCCCCTATTCACTAGAAAATCTGGCAGCCTCCCAACGTCTTCCCCGTTTAGGGGAAACTACAGGAGTCTAGCCGGCCCGTCACATCAAGAAAGACATGTACGGTTGGTGTCGGGTGACACCGCAGCCGTAGTCTTTATTCCCACCATGCCAAGAAAGGCGTGTATGGGTGGGTCTTCAGGGTACCTGTTTGAAAATGCAGTCGTTTGCCCCACCACGCTACGCGAGCGCTTAAGGGTACTTAGAAATATCCCCGCCACACAACGAGAGCATGTACATGGCCTACCTGCCTCACTGTAAGCGTCGCACCGGGTTCCCTTCCCACCACGCTAAGAAAAGCATGTATATGTGATTTTTCGGTGCGCCGCGAACGCCGAATGCTGGATTTTGAGTTTTAGAGCTTTATACTTGCATGATGTTGATGACGATGGGGTGGAGGGCACGAAGATCGAGAACAATTTTCTTTCATTTTTTAACTTTCTATCTCTTTTTTTTTAACACTTCCTTTATCTCTCTCTCTCTCTCTCTCTCTCTCTCTATATATATATATATATATATATATATATATATATATATATATGAGAATATAAATTAATACTAATAATAGTATTAAATATTGATGAATATTATTAATAAAAACCTAACCTAAATTAGCTGAGTGATTCGGCTGGGTCGTGAAGAGGAGGCGTCGGGTATCAGAGCAAGTCGAATGGAAGAGGAGGCTGCGGCTTTGCAGCTCGAAAGCTTACATACAGGAGGTCGGGGTTGGCTTGTGTTTGACGGGTAGAGGCACGGGAGATGAGTCAAAGCAGGTTAAGTGGAAGTTCGACTAAGGCTGGATGTGAATGGGAAATTAGAAGATAGGGACAGGAAGAGGCTTGACGTGATGGCTAAGGTGGATGAGGCGTCGGCAGAGGAGTTGGAAGTGTCGGTTGAGGCGAAGTGGGGAAGACCGGTCAGGGTCTAGGGCAGGTCAGGATTTGCGATTTTCTTTGGCTGTGGGATACAAAGCCGACATAGTGGTTGGAGGGATGGCGGCTGGAGGAGTTTGATTTAGATAGGAGAGGGGGAGAGCGAGTCGTTTGCGAGTAAAGAAGGTCGGGGGTTTGCGATCGAGTGGATCTGGTCGGTTGGTCTTAGGGAATCGGAAGTAGCGACAATAGTTCGGCAGGTATTCATTTTAATGATTTTTTTTATTCCTTTCTCTCTTTTTTTTATCGTAGAGGTTAACAGATGGCAACTCTGAACTCGCTGTGTGATCCCCTACAGCTCTCCTCAACTGTGATATATGAAACACTAGATGTATGGCAGCGGTGGGGGGCAACCTTAAACGATACGCCACTGCTCCAATTTTCTATAATATCTCATAAGGGCCAAAATATCTTGGAGCCTGCTTCTCATTCCTCTTGTTAGAGACCGTCCACTGTCTATAAGGTCAAAGCTTCAGGAATATCCTATCCCATGCTTCAAACTGGATGTCTGTCCTATGCCCATTGGACTGTGTCTTCATAATCTGCCGAGCCCTCAATAGATGCCTTTTTAACTCTTCCAGCACCATGTCCCTCTTCCAAGTATTCATCTACTGAAGAAACTGGAGTGCTACTCTGCCCAAAATGCACCAGGTGAGGTGGATCTCTTCCTTACAATACTTTGAATGGGATCATCTGAAAAGTAGAATGATACGAAGTATTGTACCAACACTCTTCCCATGCTAACCACTTGGCCCAAAGCTGAGGTGTTTCTGACACAAAACATAGTAGGTATATCTCCACGCTCTTGTTTATCACCTTCGTCTGCCTATATGTCTACAGGTGGAAGCGGTGCTCCTCTTCAGTATTGTCCCCTGCAGTCTGAATAACTCCCTCTAAAAGTGGCTGAGGAACACCTTATCCCTGTCGAATACTATAGCCTCTGGTATCCCATGCAGTCTAACCACCTCCCTGATGAAAGCTGATGCCACTGTCACTGCCGTGTAGGGGTGTCGTAGGGGAATAAAATGAGCATACTTGTTAAGTCTGCCTACTACCACACCCATCTATAAAATTCATGGAGACCTCCTCCCACACCCAATCTGGTAGAGCTAGGGGCAGTAATAATCCTCCTGGAGCTATGAACATGTACTTAGTCCTTTGACAGACTTCACAACTGGCTACCAACTCCTCCACATCATTGTGTATCCCCTTCTAATACAACTCTAAGGCGAGTCTCTTGTGTATGTCTTCTGCAACCCTTAATGACCCCCAACAACGCTCCCATGGAACTCCTAGAGCAGGTGTAGAATATGGACTGATGTCCTAGGCATCATAAATCTCCCCTGGTACAGAAGCCTCTCCCCCTCTAGAGAATAGCCAGGGTGGCTACTCCCATCCTTCAATAAATCTACAATAATCCTCCCCAGCTCCTCATCCTGTGCACTCTCCTCCTTAATGGCCCCCCAATCTAGCATTAGTGGTATCGACACGGCCATCTCCTGTAGCTCCCCCATACATCTGGAGAAGGCATCTGTTGCCTTGTTCTCTATCTCAGACCTATACTAGATTTCAAAGTCATATCCCAATAATTTTGACAACCATCTTTGGTGTTCTTATGTCACCATCCTCTGTTCCAACAAATACTTCAGACTCCGTTGATTTGTCCTGACAATGAAGTGTCGACCCAATAAATAAGGTCGCCACTTCTTGATGGCTAGCACAATTGCCATCAACTCCCTCTCATAGACTGACTTCAACCTAGCTCTAACTATCAACACTTGGCTGAAGTAAGTGATGGGTCAGTGGCTTTGCATGAGTGCTGCTCCCAATCCATACCCTGAGGCATCCATCTCTACTATAAAAACCTGAGTGAAATCTGGTAGAACCAAGACCAGTACAATGGTCATGGCCTTCTTCAGCCTCTTAAAAGCTGTTGTGGCCGCCTCCCCCCACAGGAAGCTATCATTCAATTGTTCCATCAGTGGCCAGGCTATGGTGCTATAGCCCCTCATGAACCTCCTGTAGTAGCTTGTCAGCCCTATAAATCCCCTCAACTTCTTGAAATTCTTCGGAAGTGGCCATCTCAACATAGCCTCAATCTTAATCTGATCAACAGCCATCTCCTTCTAAGATACTATATATCCCAAGTACTCCACACTAGCCTGTGTAAAATAACATTTCTTCAAATTGGCCCTCAGCTACTACTCCTGTAGCACCTTTAGTAGAATTGTTTTCAAATGCTCTTAGTGTTCCTCCTCTGACTTACTGTATACCATAATATCATCAAAGAAAACCAGCACAAATCTCCCGAGGTATGGTCGGAACACCCTATTCATGAGGGATTGGAAAGTGGTTGGGGCCTTAGTGAGGCCAAAGGGCATCACCAGGAACTCATAGTATCCCTCATGCGTTCTGAAAGCAGTCTTCGGCACATCCTCATTTTTCATTCTGATCTGATGGTACCCTGACTTCAGATCTATCTTGGTGAAGTTAACTGTCCCACTCAGCTCATCCAATAGCTCATCTATCACTGGGGTAGAAAACTTGTCTGGCACAATTTCCTTATTCACAGCCCTGTAGTCCATGTAGAACCTCCAACTCCCATCTTTTTTCTTAACTAGTAGCACTGGATTAGAAAAAGGGCTCACACTAGGACTGATAATCCCTGCCTCTAGCATTTCTCTGATCAATTTATCAATTTCATCCTTATGAAATTAAGGATAGCAGTATCGCTTGACATTGATGGGTGACACCCCTTCTCTCAGTGATAGCGTGTTCCTGCTCCCTCGGCGATGGCAATCCCTTAGGTGGCTGAAAAATCTCACTGAAATGCTGAATCAAGGATATATTGAAGGAGGAATGTCCCCACCCTCCTCCAATCTAACCCCCTCTAGCCTCTGTAGCTCCACAAGGAAACCTTCTCCCATCTCCTGTATGCTCCCCACCATAGTTTTAAGTGACACCATGGCTTTGGAAAGCCCTGCATCTCCTCTGATCACTACACTCCCACCCTCCACCACCAGCTCCATCGTCAATGCTCCCCAGTTGACCTTGGTGTTCCTTAAGTTCTATAGTCACTTCATCCCTAGGATGATATCAGTGCTACCTAACTCCAATGGGAGAAAATCCTCTCTCACCTGAGCCCCTTGTATGGTCAGCACTACTCCCCTATAGATCCCCCGGCCCATCTCCACTTTTTCTTGTACCCATCATCACTCCATAGCACCCTGTCTCCACCAATGTCACCCTCAATTGGTCCACAACCTAGTTGGAGATGAAATTGTGGGTAGCCCTGCTGTCAATCAACACCACCACCTCCTTGTCTGTTATTTCCCCTTTCACCTTCATAGTATGACTCGGAGTGAATCCTACCACTGAGTTTAGGGAGACATCTACCATGTCAAGATGCAGCTTGCCCTCCTCCTATACCCCTGTCTCACTTCCCCCTCCCTCCTAAATTTTCTCATCATCACAGATGATGAGAACCTGAAGAGTTTGATCCCTGCACCTATGCCCTGAGTATACTTCTCATTATATCTAAAGCATAATCCCTTCGCCCTCTTCTCCTGCATCTCCCTCTCAGTCAACCTTTTAAAGTTCCCCCCACTTCCTCTCTCTGCGGGCTTCTCCCTTGGGGTCTCACAAGGGTTGCCCGGTGTAGGCCCCTTAGGTGCTAAGAGAGTGGTAGTCATCCAGTAGGAGCCACCTGAACTGTTGCCTCTAACTTCGGTCTCCTGGTACTTCTGATCCTCCACCAGTTGAGCCAGCTCCATAACCTCTCTCAAGTCACGAGGCCTCATGACTCTCATTGTTGCCTGGATCTCTGATTTGAGTCCCTTCATGAAATTTTCCTCCAAAATAGTCTCAAACAGCTAATCCAGTCGACTCGCCAGGTACTCAAATCTCTCGTGGTATTCTGCCACTGAGCCTTTTGATAGGAAATACTTGAGTTCGCAAGTAATCCCTTGGATTTACTTGAGTTCGCAAGCAACCCTAGCAATGATTGGATCAAAATCAGCGAGAAAACGTAGAAATCGTCGTGGAAGAACAATCAAACAATAGCAATGTCTTGTAGAAAATCAAAGGGAAACAAGAACAAAGCAAGATACAAGAGATCCTCAATTCGAGAGGATGATCATCTCTCCCAAATCTCTAGACAAGAGAGTCTAAAGCCCAAGCCTCCAAGAAAACCCTAATTTCAATCAAACAAAACATAAAAAACATCCTAATCCCTCCTCCTCTTTAATACCAAATCTTTCCTAATACAAATCCCTCCCAAGCCCAAACCGCCCCCTCCTTTGAATTTTCAAACTCCAAATTGAAGTGGGGCCCACCTTGTGGGTGGAACTAGCAGAGGGAGGCGGAAAACCTCCGCCTCCTGTAAACCTGAACCGGCCCCTGGGCCGGCTGGGCAGGTTCAGGTTGAACCGGCACATCAATACCACCCTCCCAAAGAATCACCTTGTCCTCAAGGTGAAAACAAGGGAACTGATATTTCATCCTCTCGAATGGCTCCCACGTGGCCTCGTAGTCAGGAAGGTTCTTCCATTGGATCAACACCTCCTTAGTTCCATCTTCTTTCTAGCGAACCCCTATCAGCTCTAAAGGTTCCAGGATCACCTCTAAATCCTCTGTGAGTGTCGCCGGCAACTCAGGGTTGGCTGTGTAGTCACCAATAGCTTTTCTCAACTGTGATACATGAAAAACCGGGTGTATAGTCGCCGTTGGTGGGAGTTTCAGCCGATATGCTACTGCTCCGATCTTCTCCAGCACTTCATAAAGCCCAAAGTACCTTGGAGCCAGCTTCTCATTTCTCCTGTTGGTGACTGTCTTCTGTTGGTATGGTCGGAGATTCAAGAACACCCTCTCCCCAACTTCAAACTGGATGTCCCTCCTATGCCCATCCGCTTGTTTCTTCATAATCTGTTGAGCTCTCAGTAGATGTCTCTTCAACTCCTCCAGCACTCTGTCCCTCTCCTCCAAGTACTCCTCTACTAAAGAAACGGGAGTGCTGCCACTCCCAAAGTGCACCAAGTGGGGAGGATCCCTTCCGTACAATACCTTGAATGGAGTCATCTGAGAAGCAGAGTGAAAAGAGGTGTTGTACCAGTATTCAACCCACGAAAGCCATTTCACCCAAAGCTTGGGTGTCTTCGATACGAAACATCTCAGATAAGTCTCCAAGCTCCTATTCACTACTTCCATTTGGCCATCTGTCTGTGGGTGATACGCTGTACTCCTTTTCAGAACTGTCCCCTATAACTTGAACAACTCTCTCCAAAATTGGCTGAGGAACACCTTGTCTCGATCCGATACTATCGCCTCGGGTACTCCATGTAGGCTGTGTTTGGGGCGGCTGCAGCTGTCGGTAAAGTAGGTTGTGAAATTGTTATTCAGAAAGCTGCTTTTTAAAGTTGCTGTACATAAATCATTATATTTTGTTTGGATAGTATAACTGTCAAACTGCTATGCTGCAGCTGTATGCGAACAAATTACAATCATACCCTTATATATATTAAAAATTGAAAAAATTATATAAATGAAAAAAAAACTTTTTTAATGTATATAATAACAAATTAATAATTTTAAATTAAAATTTTATCCACTTTATCAAAATAATTTAGGACTTAAATTTCAAAGTTCTCTTATTTTAATTTGACAATGATATATTATACTTTAAAGAATATCCTATTCAAATGTAATAAAATACAAAAGAATACAGAAATTGTTGTAGAGAACAAACCAATAAAAAAAACCAAGTAATTCAATCACCGCCCAGGATGTACCTACTGCTTCAGACCTGCAGCAGGTTTTTATTTCCAAAGCCTTAACTAATAGAATGATGCCTCTTTTATATACATTTCACTAAGGTAATAGAAAGCAGACTAGCTTATTATAGCCACAATCAAGAAACAGAGGTAATTATAAATTGAACCACTAACTAACTAATCTCCACCTTGGTCCTATTATCCGGAAGCAGACTGATCGTCACAGCAGCATACTTTATTCAAGCAGAACCTGAATTTTGATAATAGCAAGCATTTCGTCATAACATCAGCAGGGTTATCCTCTGTGGATATCTTCTCTATGCTTACCATATTATCATTTATAATACCTCTAGTAAGTGTAGTTTTACATCAATATGTTTTGAATGTTCATGAAACAGAATTTTTCATAAGATAAATTCAAGTTTGGTTATCAGAAAAACTTGTAACTTCTCTTTTTCAAAACCCAACTCATGGAGAAGTTCATGAAACCATAAAGCTTCTTTTATACCTTCAGTTGTAGCAGTCAACTAAGCTTCATTTGAAGACAAAGCTAGTACACGTTGTGGACAATACTAACAACTAACAGTTCAATTTAAAACAGTTAAAACATAAGCAGAAGTTGATCCTGGTGTCAAGACAGCTGCATTATCTGAATTAGTATAACTCTTTAACAAATCTCCATTCATATGTCCAACTTTAAATAATAAATCTAAAATAGATGAAAGAGAGCCAAACAATACATCACTATACTATTGTAAAATATATGAAATCTGCAAATCTACTTTCTACTAAAAAATAATTTCTAATTCATCTCATTAATCAATGCAGTTGTGATTTCCTCTCGCAGTTGTATCATCTCCTCAGCACCTTCGTCATCTCTCAACTCATTATTTGTTATATCTTCATCATTATCTCTCAATGATTGCCCAATTCTAAACTCATATGCTTCTTCATGTATATACGATTGGTCAATATCACAAATATTAAACTTTGGATCCTCCCGCGAAGGATGACGGCGTATGTAGTTATGTAAAGTCATCGTAGCCACCACTATTTTAACTTGTTTCTTAAATGAATATGTTGGCATATCACGCAATATGACCCATTTCTTCTTCCACACGCCAAAAGATCTTTCAATCACACCTCGTAATGACGAATGTCGCTTATTAAATATTTCTTGCCTCCCACGTACCAATTGACTGCCTCTTTCAAAATCTGGTATATGATACCTTGTATTTGGAAATGGCTTCAAAAACCCACGTTGCATCGGATATCCAGCATCCACAAGATAATATTTACCTATTTAGAAATATGCATAAATTTCTGATCAATATATCTAACAATATGAATAATTTTAATATCAACAACTAACCTGCAGGTGGCAAAGGAAAATTATGTTCATGATTACGTAAAGCGAATTTGAATATACGACTATCATGTGCACTACCCTCCCAACCTGCCATTATGAATGTGAAGCACATGTTAAAGTCACAAACAGCCATCACATTTTGTGTCGGTGAACCACATCGTCCTATATACGCCACTTTCTCAGTATTTGAAACACGTGCATCTACATGTGTTCCATCAATAGCTCCAATGCAATCCTGATTGACAAGTTCTGCTTAGATTTTATATAAGTATATAAGCATCATTCCATTGTTCAACATACTTACCTTGAAATACGGCATGTAACGGCTATCATATTGTATCTCTCTTTCTGTATTTTGAAACATTGGGTCTTTTGGCTTTATTACTTCACTTGATAAGTTGACTAATGATGCCAATCCAATAGAAAAATATCGGCTAATTGTCTCAGTTGAATGTTGGAATCGTTCAGAGGTTGATCTTATAGATTCGTTATGTGATAATATGTACAAGGTGATCGCCAGGACTTCTCTCGATGTAGTCCTTAATGAACCATGCAAGCCATGAGAAAGTTCCAGTACATGTAAAAGATCCATAAAAATTGAACGTGACATACGAAACATATTATAAAACCTATTAGGATGACCACATAATAGTTCGGCAATCCATTTATCTCCACTATATGCTGAGGTCATGCATGGGGTTTTATAAATATATGTTTCGTAATATTCATTTATGAGACATAAAGCTGCTATAATTCTTTTCAGGATTTGATCCTTTAGTAGCAAAGCATCTCTATTGTCATCAGCATTCATACCTGGGCAAATCAACAAAGACAGTAAGTGTATTAGACTCAACAAATTGATCAAGCAATAAAAATTTAACAAAGAAATGTTGGTTTACTCAATCTTGCTACTTTTTTTTTTTGTTACAATCATGGTTAAATGCTACTGATTTATAAAGTTGGTTATTATTTTATTTATTGTGAGAGAGAAGTGAGAGCGAGGTTGTGAATGTTTTGTTGGTGGACTGCAATAAAAAATTCACAACAGCGGGACTTCCTTTCACCTCTATCTATAAACCGGCATTCTGACTCTCCAAAGTAGTTCTACAACTTAATTTGCTAAAATTCCTGAAACAATTTATTGAATCCACTTTAATATAATTTTAGATCACTTAATGATGACACATACACCAATTTCCTGAAAGCAAATTGTAGGTGACAGCAACATTTTTCTAGCATCACTTGCCAGATAACCTATAAAGGCATTTCTCATACTTGTTAGTGTTATACTTGACTCAATATGGTGCTATAGAATCTTCGTTATTTGATCAGGATTGGATCATAGCATGCTTATCAATAAAGAATAGAGAACCTAAGTGCAAAAATCCTTTTTTTGGTGGACTGTAATTATTTTAATGATATTAATCGATTCAAGTAGTTGATATCCACCATTGCTATTTCTTACGCACCAACCTTCTGTTAAACTTGGGCCATTTAACAATAGATACATTTTTTAAGTGAAATGAAACAAAAATTTAATTTTCATGAACTTTATACTGGAAATATTCTATAGGTTAAGATTTTTTTTTTCAAAATTCAATATATTTCCTGAATTGTTAAACTCAAAATTGTAATTGTTTTAGTTTAAAAACAGAACAGTAATGTATTTATCTATCATAAATTAGTACTACAGGTTAAATTTATAACAACAGAACTTTAATCAATGAAATAATTATTTTAAAAGCAAATGAAACCATCTGGTCAACTTACATATAAAATAAAGATTCATCTATATATGGAGATATTTTCATAACATGGATCTGTTTTTGATGCCAGTTTTAAATGAATTCGTAAGTACATGTTCCAGCGAAATAAACTAAACATTTCATAAATAAGTACACTGTAATATAAGCCCCAACAACAATAATAGTTTTCATACACATCGCAGAGCAACTTCAGTAACTCTGAAGCTTCGTCTAATAACATCTATAACTGAGTTTTATCAGGTCAGTAACTTACAATTTGAAGTCATCAACAATTCAGTAAACCGAATGGAAGTTAAAACCATAAAATATGATCCAAACTCAGTGAAAAAAAAAATATACCAACAATTACTTGAAGTCTCT